>JAZAYU010000018.1:1767500-2222500 GCA_038501625.1 Corbicula japonica | reverse complement strand
TCAAGTACAGTTATAAACAAACGTAAAAAATAATACTTACCGAGAGTCAAAATTTGCATGTAAATAAATACTTATGGAAGGTCGGTGGTATCTTGAAATTCACAGGTCATGGAACGAGATATCACTTGGTGTGAACGAGATACCACGTTGAGCGAACGAGATATCACGTTGTGTTAACGAGATATTACGTTGTGTGAACGAGACATCACGTTTTGTGAACGAGATATCACGTTGTGTGAACGAGATATAAAAATAAAAATATCATGCCACTGAAATTTAAATACCAAAAATTACTGTGACTACTCGACAATAAACTATTCAATGAAATGACAATGTGAAGTGCTAAATAATATGCTATATTCAATTGAAATGACATATTAGTATGTACAATGTATACATTTTATTAAATGATACACTGATGATTTGTTCATTTCATATTCAATTAAATGATCACCGATATGTTCTTACATATTCAATTAAATGATCACCGATATGTTTACATATTCAGATACGGAAATCTGTATGTTCCATTAATTAATGATTAATACTGATATGAAATTTAACTCGCTCATATCTGCTATAAGAAAAATTGTGTTTTTATAAAAGGGATATCACGTGTCTGTCTTCTTAGCTTCATAATTCATGTTGAACAATGCTAAGTAAAATTCTATTTTCGGACCGATAGTTTACGAACTGTTTATTTCTCGCGACTTTAGGTTAGACTACAGTAATTCATTTCCCATAGACTCCCAGTATAGCTTCATCTCCTATTCTGAATTAGCTATTGGGTCAAGGCCTTAAAATCTTACTTTTGCAAATAAAACTAAACTAGAGACATCATAAAAACACAACAAAAATATAGCGTAACCAGTAAACTTTTTCGCGACATGCACTGGAATACCACCACCCTCAGATTTGCGCCACTTTCAGTTTCACTTTGTCCAAAATAATACCCATTTTTAAAGATAAAAATTTTCATACACTCAAAATAAAAATGCAAATGTTTTGTTTCAACTTCTCCTATACACTGTGCATTTTCACATAGCTATTTAATATTTTTTATTCTGCTTTTGCATTTTCAACCAATCACAGAATTACTTTATCTAATGGTCCGCACAAACCCTAGACAAAATTGACTGGTTCCCGAGCCACATGAATTACTGTAGTGTAACCTAAAGATGCATGGCTTACTTGTTCTAATGACCTTATTCTGTTTTATTCAAATAAATAAATTATTCTGAACACTAAAACCACTTTTTTGTCTTTCATTATCCCATACTTTACCCACAAACTGAAATCAAATGCAAGCTGATAAGCCCAATTTCCTGCAATAAATTTCCTGTGATTTTAGTTATGAAAACTGGTACACAAAAATTCAGGAAAATTATATTTTTCATACAAATGCTATATTACTTCTACAATGAAGATGTCAACATGTGTGTCACATAATGCACCAAAATTTTTTTGCTTGGCCTTAATAGTCTTTAACATAGAGCTAATTTTGTTTCCCCACCCCCTCTTCAAAATCAAGAATTTTAACATTTTTTACTGTTTTCCTGATCCTGTAGTACTGCCTTAAGTTATAATCCAACTGAATATGACTTCAAGATTACATGTAAACACAATTATATGTGAAAAGAATACTGTTTAAGTCTATATCAGCAACACAAGATGACAGTCATAGCAAATATGGAGAGCTAGACCAAGGAAAAACAGGCTAAAATTTACCTATAGGGCACTTTTGGCACCTCAATTTGCATATTTTATGATCCTAAAATGTCAAAAGATATGCAATTTAGCATAAATTATGTAAAATATGTACTGAAAATAAGGAAATCTCCAACCACAGACACAGCCATTTGCTTATAATCACACTACTGTCTACAAAATCCTTCAGAAATGAGCTTTATTTGAGTCATCCTTGACTCAAAATCTTATACTGTACCCATTATTGCTTAATAACCCAGTTAAAATGCCATTTATGTATAGAAATAAAATAAAATACTTATAAACAGGGCATTTTTCAGTGCAAAGTAGTCAAAACACTTCTGAGAGCTGTCTGAATATCCACTGATAACTATTTATTGTAAAGGGAGGTAATTCATAAAAACTGAATTGCCATATTTTACAGGGTCTAGCAGTGATTTACAAGGTTTTGATTATTTTGACTTGAGATTTTTGTTTAAAATGATGATTTGCAACTAAAATGATCCAATTTGATTATCAGTTAGACAGTTTTTGACCTCTAGATTCACATTTTCTTGCAAGGTTTTTGTAATTCCTAATTCTGAAACACAACTCTTAAGTTCCATAAGGCCATAGTGAACCCATCAGCAGCATTATGCTTAATGAACTGTCTTTTTCATAGGCACTGCAGCATTATGTATGTGAATAAGGCAGATTTTCATGCTTAAAAAAATATAAGCTACATCAAAATGTGCATCTTAAATGGCAATAATGGCAAAAATTCCATACTTATTTACTAACCGCTAAATGGTGAACTTCAGCCGACAACCTACTTTCAGCGAAAACCTGCCAATGTTACGCAGGAAAAGAAACATACATATGAATACGCGACATATTTCTATGCACAAATATTCCATGTCCAAGCTGTTTTTGAAATATAAGAAAATAAAAGTGCTTCTCTGAAATGCTACCAACATCTCTCATTAGATGAATATGCAAACTGTACCTATTTCAGTATCCCATTGCCAAAATCAAGACTTCTGACAATTATTTACCTATGTGATTCCATAAAATTGTTCAGAAACACTCCAAATTTGTCTTGAAACTGACTACATACCAACTGATGGCAATATCTATCTCAAATTTGGCATCTTAAGAAGACAGTCCATGACTTTCAGTTTTATATTTAGGTTAGACTACAGTAATTCATTTCCCATAGACTCCCAGTATAGCTTCATCTCCTATTCTGAATTAGCTATTGGGTCAAGGCCTTAAAATCTTACTTTTGCAAATAAAACTAAACTAGAGACATCATAAAAACACAACAAAAATATAGCGTAACCAGTAAACTTTTTCGCGACATGCACTGGAATACCACCACCCTCAGATTTGCGCCACTTTCAGTTTCACTTTGTCCAAAATAATACCCATTTTTAAAGATAAAAATTTTCATACACTCAAAATAAAAATGCAAATGTTTTGTTTCAACTTCTCCTATACACTGTGCATTTTCACATAGCTATTTAATATTTTTTATTCTGCTTTTGCATTTTCAACCAATCACAGAATTACTTTATCTAATGGTCCGCACAAACCCTAGACAAAATTGACTGGTTCCCGAGCCACATGAATTACTGTAGTGTAACCATAAGATCATAATAGGCGTGGATGATATTTACTAATATTACACTTCATATAAACACTCATGAGACAATACAAAATATTTGATATCGTTCATACTATCATGACATCCGGGTTACACGATTTTTTATATTTGAAAATAAAATCTGAGTGATCCAGGACAATTTCGTTTAAAACATTCTGTCGACCTTACTCTTTTCGGTAAAAATAAATTGTGGATGACATTTCCCGGATGTAACCAGATGTATCATATGCTTCTTTTAGAATTTCACGCAATGTCAATAAAACTACTACCTTGCACAGTCTGTACAAGAAACATTTTGATGCGGGGCATTAAGTTGGCGCATAAATATTTTTATGAATAAATGGTAACAGAAGTTAAATAAAAATCATACCTTTAAAAAATTCAGCTAGGACTGGAACAAACTTCTTATCAGTTTTGTGTTCGCCAGAGTCCTCGACGCTCGTTTGTGCACACCAGCCACCTGTGGAAGATGTTTTCTGTTGCTGAAAGAACACAATAGAAATATTCTTTAAAATTAAGTTTTACATAGAAAGAATGAGTCGTAAAGTGCTCTGTACGACCATATTTTTAACTGATCACATTGTCCACACACTTATTTAGACCTGGATCATATTCTTCACTTTCTTAAATGTTACATGTATATTGTTTCGAAAAGACAGGGTTTAATAAGAAAATAAAACTTTTATTAAATTGTCAACTAAGTGTTGTAACGTATATTGTGGCTTCATCACCACCACCAATCATCAAGGCCACCACCTTGGTACACTGTAACTCCACTACCAACTTTTCTCCCTTCCCTTACAATTTCTTTAACCCGCAACATTGTTGAGTTGATGGGTGGGATGGAGTTATTTCACCAAGACAACTTGTGCTTGTTTGTTGATATAAGAACCTTTTGGGGCAAGTGTGAGTATGGTGCACCCTAGAACCTGGTTTAAACCCCCAGTGGCTATTTGTTTTGCCACTGACCGTTCAAAGGCGGTATCCCCAAAGGTTCTCTTTTCCAGTAATTGTTTTTGGTGTCTTATTTGAATTGACTTACTTATAACAAACATGCTCTCTCTTCCTCTCTCCTTTTTCGCTGTTTTGTGAGTGTGGCCATTCCTGTTATGCATATTTTACTTTTTGGTTGTAAACACATTCTCACCTTACATCTCTTCTTTTACGCTTCGTGGGGAGGCTGTATTTTCTGACTGCGGCGATTCCTGATATGCATATTTCTTTTTTTTTCAACCATACAAACTTAATTTCTGTTTTCTCTATTTTGGTCCCATTGTTAAGTAATATTTGCCTTTTTTCGCGATATTTGGTGTTGCTTTTGTTATGTGTACTAATTTTTACAACATTTCTACTTTACGAATTTACATTCTCACTTAAGGTTCGTAAATGTCGTGCTTGCAACGTCTGCAACAAAAATGACGTTTTCGCAGGCGCATATAAATTCGCGTATGTGTGTAAGTGTCGTTTTTTTAATACATCGATGTTTTTTATTTCATAAATTCAAACAGCGAATACTTTATAACACTCGCTTTGAGCTGATTTTTGTTGTTTGAACGATTGAAGAACTTAATAAATCATAATAGATATTAAAATTTAATGTTGTCGTTTTGTTTAATACATCGATTTTTTTATTTCATAAATTCAAACAGAAAAACTTTATGACACTCGCTTTAAGCTAAAATTTGTTGTTAAAACGATTGAAGTACCCGATAAAGCCTTAAATATATTAAAATATAATGTTTAAACATTTAAGCGAAGTCTAATGTTTACTCAGAAGTTCAGAACCAAGATATACTTAATAACCCTCAATCCAAATACCCAAGTACTACGAAAGTTAATGTACTTCAAGCAAATATCAATAAATTATGTATACAATTCATAAATTGAACCAAATCTTTCCGGTAAACAAACATGCACTACTCTTCGTGTTGATTTATACAAAGTATTTGATTGTTTGCGGATGTCGCGGCCCTGCTATTCAACTTTAACCGCTTGTAAAACTTCATACAAAACAAACATTGTAACTTAAACAATTTATTACTATTCATTAAAACTGATTTAAAACGTGTTAGTTTTAAGATGCATGTAATTTTTGTTATTAAATACTTATTTTGGCTGATTTATTCCATCACGCGAAATGGTGGTTTTGGTAACGATGATGATGATGATGATGATGATGATGATGATGATGATGATGATGATGACGACGACGATGATATCTGCAAAGCCATAAACAATCAACAAGTCAGTCCTTGAAATGACGTAATAAAGTTGAGCGGACAACATTAATTAGTATGCATTTCGTGGTAAAAATGCCATTTTATTAACAAAATTTGTAATAAAATCACTTTTTCGGTATGAGAAAATAATATAATATTATTGTTCTTTTTAAATATGTAAAAACTAAAATGTCTCAAAAAATGACCGAAGGTACCTTTTCCCGTGACGTGCCCCAATTATATACCAGGTCATCAGGAAGAACAATTGGCATGAAGATAAATGTATATGCGCATCTTGTAGTATCACCTAAATCTGACCAATAATTGGCAGCAGGATATTATATATATGTTAAACTCGCTTTTTGAATTGCTTTTCAATGTTTTATGTGTGTACCAAACTTAGTCTATTTAATTATGTCTGTACAATATTATAATGTGCTTAGTATGTGATAACAACTATGTTCTGTCTGCATGCCTCTGGTCTACATGTGTATTAGATGCTTGCCTATGTAAGTTGATAGTATGAGTCTTTGTGTCTTAGCTGAATTAAGTTAACTGTTTGACTGTGTTTTTATTTTGCTAGCATGTGCTTTACCTGTGTCTTAGAACTATACTCCAGCGCTACTTGAGTCTATATTAATGTGCGTAACATGTACTTAGATTATATGTCTTAAGCTGTATACTTGCAATCTTTTTTAGCCAATACAATAAATTTTATAATAAGCTTTAGCTAGCATATCATACTGTTATGTATATGCATTTATATTAACTACATTACAGATTGTAATAACTTTAATAATCTGAAGTTTATTTATTTAATTTTTAATAATTTATTTTATATGTGCTGCATGATCATCATATATGTGCTTTGCTTGATTAATTAGTCGGTGTTAAAAGCTCTTTAGAGCTTATGTTAATTGTTGATTATCCGACTCTATGTAAATGAAATTTACTTGACTTGACTTGAAGAAAAGATAGCTTCAAGGCCATAAAATTATCAAACCTTTAAATTTAATTAAAATAAACAGACACGGATAAGCATTCAACAAACATCGACCGTTGACCGTTGTAAACAATAAACAACCAACAACAGCTACTGCAGCAGGCTGAAAATTTATTTTGTAAGCAAATCGAAAAGATTAAATAGGATCGCTTTATGCTTAAAACTGCCTATTTACATTTCACGGTGAAGTTGTTCAGTGTCTTATTTGCAGTAAATAATGGTTGTTGTTCTAAACAATGTCTATATAACTGTCTATATAAATTATGGGCTACTCAGTACATGAAGGATCCGGTGCGCTTGAATTTTACTGCGTTAGTTATTGTTCTGTCATTAAATTTCACGGTGATCAAATTTCGCGCAATTGACATAAGAGACATTTTCGCGAGGGCTTAAATTCGCGCACTTGTTATATTCTTATAAGACTAGATATTCAATGGTTTGATTTCGCTAGGGTTTTATTTCGCACATATACCCTAGCGCGAAATGCGCCAAAAATTAAACCACCGCGAAATATAATGATACTACAGTAGGCTATAACAATTCTGAATATATTCACTCGTGCGTTGACAGTGAAAAAATTCGCATCCTATATAATTTGTTTACAGGCCTTTTAAAGTATTTATTATCAATTATTTTCATATTTGAATATGTTCGTCCTCATACGTGATGAGTACAGTTCGGTTGTCAACGAAAGCAACAGACCAAGTGGTTAGCTTATTGTTCAGATAAAAGTTTAGTTTCTGATATCACAAACAACCTAGTTCACGAAATTTAATTTCAACTGAACATACTAATTAAAAATCTGCGTATCGGTTTCAACGGCAAATCAATTTTGTTGCATTTCTTGAAAACCTTAAAAGATCTACAGTAAAACTCCTGACAAAGACCTAAACATTAAGCACGCGCCATTAATAAGCCCACAATGTCTATGTTCCTTTTAACAAACAATTTCATTTTACTGCCACGGAATTAAGACCACTGGACTATTTGTCCAGTCTCAGACGTGATCGCTCATGTAAGAGAGGGGCTTCACTGCAGTGTAGCTAAAACAACTCTGTGTCCAATGCAAGATTTCCAGAACGATGGTTCGTTGTAGGCATTGTTAGGTAGTTACATGACAATACTCTGAACAAAATCCCCATGAAAATAAAATATTGATGCCCCCCCCCCCCCCGAAAAAAAAGAGGTTCAAACCCCTCTAGATCTGCTCCTGGCCTTATAATTCATTAGCACAGGTCAGCGCCGTCAAGTTATGGCGGAAAAGCCGAATAAATTTGAGGCTGGCGGGATCATACAAATGTATATCTTAAAACGTCATGAGTCATTTTGTAGAATGTTAGTTTGTTTTAGAATCAATCGGATGACTTCCGCAATACGTTTAACAAAGGATTACTGTTTATAACATATAGGAAGCCGTTTCATATACTGTGGTGTCATTTCTTTCGCGGTAACCAATTTTCGTGCAAAAGCTGCAAATGGTATATATTCGCGAGGGCATAAATTTGCGCAATTGAATTTTCCTTTATAGACATATAATTACATGGTGCTATGTAGACAAGGTTTATATTAGAGCTTTTACCCTACGGCGAAATACGTAAAATTAAAACCCTCGCGAAATGTAATGACATTACAGTACTGAATGCGAAGCTACAACGATAGTACAATCGATCAATCGATTAAATATAAAGGCCACATCGCAGCAGCAATGAAATATAAGGAATATGGAAAACCAATACGGAACTTGCCGACAGAATGAACTAAAGCAATTAAGCCGATACAATAAAGCAGGCGATTATGTCCGTCCAAATATTGTACATCCGAAACCTAATCAGAAACCGATCGATTTTAGCATAAACTTTTGTGCTCTTTCAATAAAGGAAACACATAATCTGTGTAAGATGTTTGAAGGAAAATTGCGTAAGATTTTTTTTCTTGGGGCGAATTTTACTTCCCTTCTGGTTTGAATTAAGGCATTCGGTTTGTACATAAATAGACGACAAGTATTCTCGCCAACGAGTTGAATGCGGACAAAAAACAATCACGAATTCAATAATATTCAGAAGAAAAAAAAACGTCTTTACAAATCATCTCAATGAAATGTCGTTTAAAGGATTGCGTGTTCTATGGCGTATCCAAAGGGGAGTTCAGTGGGGTCCATCGGAAACCCTTTGGGATGAACAATATTTAAAGATCAACAGGATGTAGGTTAGACTTAAGTTTGAAATTATCATGTACCCTAAGATAGCCCTAAATGAACCCTAATTCCGGATATCTTGCATCCGACCCATTTGACCTTTCAAATACAGTAAAGCACTAAAATGTCAAAAAGTATAACCGAAGACATATTTGTTCGTGGAATGCTCCATATTTCTTGTGAGGATAACGCGCCCTTGAAATCTCTTGCAGCGAAACGTTAACATAACTAATGGTCTAACTTATGTAATACATGAAACATGATCTTTTGTACACAACTTCATACACTTGAAATACAGATAAATAATCAGTTCATTTTAACGTTTGTTGTTTCCGTAAGCCCTTCAATAATGTTAAACCTCAAGTGCTTAGCAAAGTGTTTGTCATACTGGCGAATATGGAACGCCATAGCTGCATTCTACTTATACTTCTTATCTACTGTACGAAATGTAAAATGCGTCGCGAACTAGTTAATGCACATCACGAAATGCAAAAGGAATATCACCAACTGACATGACTACATTACTGTTTAAGAAGAAGAAGTAGAAGGCAGCTATGGCGTTCCTTAGGCGACATTTGCCTCAATTAATCTGTCTGAACTATTCGTGATTTACATACAGTGAAATCTTTTATATTCGCGAGGTACCAATTTTCGTTGATTTTGTTTGCAGGTAGATCCACAAATTAAAAGCCATCACGAAATAAAAGGGGTGGGCAGAAACATTTTTAAAATAGAGCAGTCACATAAATACATTTCTGTAAAACACTCTTTGAGCAATGGAATTCAATTAAAGATGACTACAAGTAGATTTATTTATTTAACTTCAAAATTATAACTTAACATTAAAATATATTTATGTGCTTGGTCAAAGTTGTAATATAAGCCGCAGGTTTCGCTAAAAGGTAAAATTTTGTCTATGACAAAATATCTAACGCTTATATTTATTCATGTTTGCTGTAATTTCATGTATAAATAATTATGTATATTAAATAAATAGTAAAAGGTATGCATTACGATGATTGTTTCTGATAAATATTACATTTTTAGGAAATAATAGCTTTTGACTTGTTATGTGACATTGAATTTGAAGGAAGGTGTGATAACCTCATTGTGGTTTGCATAGTTTAACCCATGAAAAAGACACTGACTTAAAAGATATAGTCAGAGATTTTAAACACGAGACTTCTCAGTCTCATTCAGTTGAGTATTTTTATAATTTTGGCTAATGTTCCTCCGACAGTTGCAAAATTATTCTCCGGACAATAACTGTAACCTTCTCAACATATTCGACCTACAAAGCTCAAGTGTGACCTTACCCTTTGAATTAAGATATTTTAATCTTTTTTTTCAAGTTTTATTATAAGAGACTGCACCCGCATTAGAATGTAAACGAGAAAAAAGTTGCTATGGTTACATGCTTTATGATAAGGACTTGACAGAATTTTATTAATACGTTTTACAATACACATATATTTTTTACTTCAAGAACACTTAATTTTTGTGAAATTTAATTTAATATCTCTTTTAATTCGCAAAGTATTCGTTTCTCATTTTTTCAGTCTGAATTTTTATTTAAATATAGCTAAAACAAAAGTACAATCGATTGAAAATCAAAGGCAGGTATAGAAAACCAATAGTGCAGGAAGAATATGGTGATATACCAACCGATATAGTCTGTTTCCAAATTTATTCCAAACAGAGACTTATCGATTTTACCATAAAGGCGAAACATGTGCGTATTTTTAGAAAATTATTGGGAGCAAACTTAACGAAATAGACAAGCGATTTATCGAACGAAAGTGCTTTGTGGTCAAAATAAGACATTGATAGTAAATACATGTATACATGGATGGATGCAAGATTTCCAAAATGGAAATAGGGAAGTTACGTGATAATTATCATTTCCAACTTTCTAGCAAAATCCTCATGAAAATTAAATATTGATGTCACAAAAGAGAGTTCGTGCAACACCATTGAACGCCCGCTAAATCCGCCCATGCATGTACAAATGTTTGAGTGCAATCGGTTAGATAAATTTTATATTTTCGTAATACTTAAACACAACATTTTGTTTGCTTTACATAATGTTTATACCCCCGCTTCGAAGAAGAGGGTATACTGTTTTTCCATTGTCCGTGATTCCGTCCGTCCATCCGGCCGTAACAAAATTTCCGTCGCAGTTTTCTAAGCAACTATAACATGCAGCAGCCTAATATTTTGCATAATGCTTTATCTTATAGTCCCATATGGTGTAAAGCGATTTTATGCTCCTTGCTCATCTTCTTCCTATTTATAATTTATAGATTTTGTTACTATACAGGTGCATTACATCAACCAAAAGGCATTTTTATTTTCCGTCGCAGTCTTCTAAGCAACTATAACATGCAGCAGCCTGATATTTTGCATATTGCTTTATCCCCCATATGGTGTTAAGCAATTTGATGCTTCTTGCACATCTACTTCCTGTTTACCGAATACTTAGACTTGTACACAATATTAAATAGGTAACTTGGTTACTTGCTTGCTTTTATTTTACATATGTTAAGAGAAGTTAGAACAGTAAATAAAAATAGCTAGACTCAAAAATCCCCTACAATTCTATTTAAATCCAATCACAAAATCTAAGCAAAACGAAACAACAATTTAAATGCCGACATGAACAAAATGATACTGACAACAATATATAACGTCCTTTAAAATAATTTCTTTAACAAAGAAATCTTTTTTTTATTTTGTCATCTATTTATAAATTTTACGGGTGAATGAAATATCACATTGAAGGTCAAATACACTTTACAAATATTACATATTGCAAACATTTGTTTGACAAAACGACCTCACATTGCTTAGTGTAGAAATCGCTATGTGGTTTACGTATTTTTTGTTATATGTTTGCAATTAACCTTGAAATTTATTTAAGTTGATAAATCTTGAAAATTAATACTTTGGTATCAATTACTTTCGCAATTCGGTCAGGGTCTGCGCTTCATTTTTTGACTCTATTACAGTCTAATATGAATGACGTTTTAGGAATACAATGACAACAAATTTATGTGCGTGCTTTATTACACAGCATTAGAATAAAGATATTTAAATGCCCGAATATTGCTGTATTTGATAATACTCTAAAGGGGTAGTTAAGTTGTTTTGGCAATGACAACATTTAAAAGCTATTTTTCTTAATTTAAAACCCATGTCTTTCTATTAAAATTGACGAAGTAAGATAATCTTATTTAGACGTTTCACATTCAATCGTTTAACATAATGATTGTTTGCAATGCATTTAAACGTTTCAATTGTTTAGAGAAGCATTAATAATATTTTATTAGTCATTTCACATAGAGTACGTTTTCGATAATTAGAAAGCCACATAACAAACAAGTACGTTTAAAGCCCCAGTCCTAAACTTAAGTAAGAATATACTATTGAAAAATCATATTTGTCCATATAGACTCCAATATATAAACTCTCTAACAGAACACAAAAGATCCGATCGAATTCCTTCTTATAGACGGGATTTTCAATGATATTGTAAAATTATCGTTAACGAACTTTTAAGAAGCTAAATATAATGGAGCTATATTTAGCACCGACAAAGAGACCAATTCATGCGCGATCTCGATTTCTGTGACGTTTTGGAAATCCTACCTTCGCTTTTAGTCGCGCGGACCAAATGTATTTTAGTAAATTAAATTTTTATCAGCCCGAGCTTATGCTGCAAATTTGTGCCTATAGTTCCAAATACATGTAATATTTCATACAAGAGCGGGTTAAATTGAAGTAATGCCGCTTTAAATATGTTTTATCAGCAAAACGTTTGACAAATAAAATATCGCCACGTTCACTTGACTGAATCTGGGTCTACATGTACACTGGTCGCACGTGCGAAAAAAAGAACAAACAACGTATGTATGGAGTTAAGGGATAATAAATTCCAAATGTATAGTTGCATAAAATGATTCGACATCGAAAACACGGAATGTCCAGTGAAATGTAATAAATTCGACCTAATTAGAGGTATACATTTTAACAACTGATAGCATGAATCGAATTAAAGGTTTCTCGTCATATGCATGTATGAGGACGAAAATATCACATTCAGGTATTTTCAAATATCAAAATTTACATTTTAAACTGTTGAACATCTGTTAACAAAGTAAATGTAATGTACTTTTCTTACACAGTCAACGTACGAGTGAAAATTCATATGAGGCACGCCACGGAAAAGGTACCTTCGGTCATATTTTGTGACATTTTAGTTGTTACTATATTTAGAAAGAACTTACAATCATATATTATTTTCTCATAACTAAAAAGTGATTTTGTAACACATTTTGACAATAAAATGTAATTTTTACAGCGAAATGCATAATAATTAATGTCGTCCGCTCAACTTTATGACGTCATTTCAAGTATTGACGTCAACTGTCCGAAGGTACCTTTTCCCGTGACGCGCCCCAATTATGTAAGAGTATTTAAACTTTTTCAAAGCCGAAGATGCTAAAGCGTAACTAACGCTGTAAAATTCATTCACAACATTTCTTAAAATGTCTTAAAATGTATCGATTCCTTCGGTAATATTCGCTTCTGTTCAGTCATTAAGAGGCATTTCATAGTAGTAGAATAAATATTAACCATATCTGTGTCTTTGGAAAATTCCGCCCAGGTCTAAAGGTTATAAAACTGAGCATGGAAACCAGTCTCAAATCTCAAGCATCTGATTGGCTGAAATGGCGACCAGTCGCCATTTCAGCCAATCAGATGCTTGAGATTTGAGACTGGTTTCCAAACTCAGTTTTATAACCTCCAACCCTGAACTTTGAATAGGCAGCTTTAAAAATGCGATGGTTTGAAACTTGTGTACATGTACTGGTGTCAAGTTAATGGATGATTTATGTATTAAGCAGTAACCCTGGGTATTATCGTAATTACCATAAGTATTGGGATGTTGAAAAATAATATATTCGTGTCCCAAATATTAAGAGCCCACCAACCCACCCCGCGAAAAAATGTTAAAAAGCTTAAGGGCACCGAGAAATACCCTAAATGGTCTCAAAATATTGGGATTCAAAAAATTAATTACATGAAAAAAGGGTGTCCCAATTACAGGGGTGTCCAAAGAAATACGGTGATTACTGTAAATTTTATTGAGGAACATTATAATAAACATAAGTTTGCAAAATAGTGTGACTGCATTAATTTTCGCGGTCATAATGTTTCGTGGTTTTTTGCTAAAAGGGCCATTTTCGTGGGTACTTAAATTCGTGGTTTTGATCGTCTTAAAATACGTATATGAACAATTTTATATTTTGGTGTTTTTTTAATTCGTGGATCAATCCACGAAATTAAGTACCCCACAAAAATTAACCCGTTACACCATATACAAGTATACGCATTTTATTACATGGACGAACAGTGTAGATCCAAAACAGGTGGCGCGTCAGGTGGCCCGTCAGTTGGCGCATTTGATCAGCATCTGCACTGTTCGCTTCTTAATCAGAAACAACCTAAAACAATTAAAACACGAACAGTGCAAATCCTTTATTCAAATGGCACGGATGATCTGGATCTACACAGATCGCCAACGCCATAAAGTTTTATATACTGAGTTTAAGGTTAATAGAATCGAAGTATTTACAGTGAAAACTCAAATAATGAAAAGAAATACCACTCAAAATTTACAAACATCTAAACAAATAAGTACGTATACTTGTTACTATAAGTACCTCGCACTCCAATTGCCCAAGTTTTTGTTGGCGTAGATTTAACATGCGTGAAATGTTGTTTCGTTGCTGAATGACCTGGGCCAGTGTTAACAATGCCTCATCGGAGCTTGGGAGATCCCTTAATCCACTCATTAATCCGCCTGTTTTATGTTCCTCGTAAACTTTGTATGTTAAGCCTGAACCCCTTTTATCAAGCGCCCAACTTACTTTGCCTGCGTCAAAATACATCCTTACACTGACGATCAGCGTTAATATACAAATAAAAAGAATTATTACATTAGTCCTTGTAAAGCCCATTTTTTTTAACAGATAATTAATTGTAAACAATCACTCTGTACTATTTTACATCCAAATTTCCTTGTCACGAGCGAATCACAATCGATGAAATACAAATATGTACTGTCACAGATAGTCGCTCAAAATATTCATAAGCAAACCGAAACTGAGTATGCGCTGTATTTGTGAATCATCATTCTCGCAGTGGTTTCGAATAGTTATTTTTCGATTAATCTGCTTTACTATGCACTTTAGTTTTGAATCATCTCTTCATCCCTTTGCATCGGTTTCGAATTGTTATTGTTTACTTAATCTGCTTTAACACGCTATTGTAGTTATATGTGTGAGCAGAGTTTTGTTCGGAACAATTATTGATTTAACGTCTGTGCACAGAACTGAAGACGCACATGAAACTGACTCATTTTAAGACGTTACATAAAAGCGGGGAAGTCCTGTAAAGGTCACTAGCGAGTTTAAACGGGGGCGCACCCGGTTCTAGCCTCTTCTAAAGTAAGAGGCGAATCCAAGGGGGTTCAGAAGGGTTGCTTGAACCTCTTTTTTGGACAGCAATATTTTGTTTTCAAGGGAATTTTTTGTTTGTCAAAAAAGTAAAAGTCATCGTGTAACTGCCCTAAGACGACCCAAGCGAACCCCCTTTCTGAAAGTGTTGCAACCGTCCATGAAAATTTGACTTTGGTAATTTTAATGTCAATGACCACAGAAGAGGTTTGGAAACTGGAATGCTCAATTTATTATAAAAATAACTAGTGGCACCTTTGAGAAAGATCTTTAACATTCATAAACTCAATGAGGATGTATTTTATATTCGTTTCATGGGGAGGTACTTTTTTAGCCGAGCCTCCAACGTGCATCCCCCTCTACATATAATATGAAATCCAGGATCCGCCCCTGCTGGTTACTGAGGTCTATTTGCAAGGTCCGTTGGGCATATTCACTTAGACAAGATCAAAAGACCGTGTTTAATAGCTATTAACACCTGGCATGATTTACAACAGTGTGAATACGGAAGATGGGATAGGATAACGAAACCCCGCAATTTGATCCGGATTTAAAATCTAATTACATATTTCATGTACTATTGAGAGCCTTGTACTGTAATTTTGTTTGCATTTCATGATCGTTGCAGAGTGTAGCATCATTCAGTTGTGTTTACAGTAAACTTTATCACTTTATCACCTTTTACAGTGCAGTCATGATTTCTTAATGTTAAGCCTTCTGTTAAATGTAATACTTGTTTGCGTGTCTTGCTATATTAAAGTAAAATTCAGTCTATTGCATTCCGCAAATGGCATTAAAATTAATTTGAATCATGTGGCTTTCTTTTCATATTCATATACATGTATTTGTATCATTTTAACATGTTTGGAGAATCTTAGCCTGATATACTGTGAATGCATTACTTTTCGCGGGTATACAATTTCGCGATTTTCGGTACTAATGCTTTTTCGTGTGTACTTAAATTCGTGGTTTCAATCGTCTAAAAACACGCATTTAAATTCTTTATTTCTTTAGGCGTTAAATGTTTTTTTTTTAATTTTAAGGGCACGAGGCCCTGCCGAGATTCCGCAAAAACAGCTTACGCAAGAGTTTTCTATCTCAAGTGAATGTCTCGTGCAAGATACCGAACAGGCATTAAAAAATTATACCATACCCGGGCAGTTGAATTTAAATTCTTGGATCTAACAGTCCGTGAAATCCGCGAAATCTAGAACACTCGCGAATATTAATGAATTTACGGTTTATACTCAATTCAAGGTTATATCCACCCAGGATTTGAATATGAAAAAGGGGGATTAGGAAAACTCGCAATGAAGATACATTTTAAAAGCAGTATCTTTCAATTTCAATTTAAAGCAGGCCTGGGGTCTTTCAATTTCAATTGAAAGACCCTGATTTAAGCTCTCCTTTTACATCGTAAACAAATTTCATTGAATTAGATCGTGGTAAATTTTAGTCTGCCTTAAGTATCTGCACGTAGGTCAAATGTTTATGAATATTTGCGTAGTTAGTCTAGGTTAGAAGGAGACAGATACACAAGTCGGGATGTGTTAGATATATGAGACATCAGGTTCGACGCGCAAACTTATTAAAGTCATATCTTACCAAATGTAGGCGTAGCGGTTTTTTAGGTGATTTTTTTTTACATAAGGGCCGTCTTCAGTCGTCATCGCACTGTCATTGATAAAAATAAATATATCAAACTCTATGTATCGGCATTACGCAGTTTAATAAAACTTTTGACAAATATTCGTTATAAATTTATCTTCACTTTACTTACGTATTATCTTCACTTTACTTACGTTAAGCTTGAACAGTAAAGAAAAATAGCTGTACCTAAAATTCCCTAAAATGTTATTTGCATGCACACACAAACAAGTAAACAACCATAAACATTATTTTGAATGTCACATGAGTATGATGATACTGACAACACTATTTTGTGTCCTTTTTAAAGAACTCAATTGGGATAACAGAAATCAAAGTTTGTCACCTATTTACGCGACCAGGAAGCGACCAGATTCAATATCAATCACATTATACAAATATCTAATGTTGTTTACATATGTCGGACAAAAGGGAAACATAATATTGTTGCCAGTATCATAGTACTCATGTGGGCATTTAAAATAAAAGTTTGTGTTGCTTAACTTTTGTGTACATTGTATGGATGTATATAGAATTTAGGGAGTTTTTAGATCTATTTGTTTTTGTTTAGTGTTCTAACATTTCTTAACATATGCAAATTAAAGAAACCATTTATAGCATTAATTTCGCGCATGACACAATTGGCATTTTTGCGCGGACATAAATTCGCGCAGTTGTATGGCTTTAATTTTCGCTTGGGTTTGATTTCGCGCACATCCCCTAGCGCAAAATACGCGAAAATTAAACCAGCGCGAAATTGAATGATATCACAGTATTAAAAACGAATGCGATAGTTTCCGATTTCACAATATTATGAAATTTACATGAGCACCGCCTGCATATATTACATCTTTTTTAAAGAGTTGTTTGTTTCAAGGAAATGTGAATTATGCAATCCATTGACAATGGAGAGAATTTCTGTTTTAAATAATACTTATTTATAAACTTATGGTTATAGTTGCAAGGACCTTTCTGCATTGTTTTGAAATAAAATATGTTCACTATAACTTGAAATGGTATACTAAACACAGCGGGCATTTAAATCTATTTAAAAACTACATCACAATTTTTGTTTACAGGTCTTCTACTGTTTTAATTATAAACAGATTAATATTCAAAGACAGTTTATATTTTCGTTCTGAAACGTGACCCGGTATCTTTAAAATCTTGTTGCATTAACTTTTCTGCATAAATTTGGCAAAAATATATTAAAACCAGCCAACTCGAAACGGTATATCAAACTAATTTCTCGCATCACATAATTTTCTGATGAACAGAAACACATCGGGCATTTGAATCGATTCAAAAATTTAATTAAGTTTTTTCTGCGCTTCATCATTGTATAAACTGTTAGAATGTTTACATCTACTGCTAAATCATTATATTTCGCGTTGGTGTAATTTTCGCGTATTTTTCGCGTATTTCTCGCTAGGGGATGTGCGAGAAATCAAACCCAAGCGAAAATAAACGATATAATATACTTGTAGTATCCATTAGAAGCAATACAATTGCGCGAAATATGTCCGCGTGAAAATGCAAATTGTGCCAAATGCGCGAAATATAGTTCCCGCGAAATCAAATGACACAACAGTAATTTGCATAAAACTGGAACAGGTTCAGTCGAAAAGTGAACATAGACTAGATTCTTTCCTGCCAAATTAGTAAACGCAAGATTTCACCACATTTACATTTATTACACCTCACGTGATTAGTTTACTATATAGCGTAATGTGACGTCACAGGGAGATAATCGCTACTATCACATATGCGACAGCATCATGTCACCCTCGCGTGGATCTAAAAATAAATATCTTGGAAATCCGATTACAAATTAACTTCTACGCATGCGTAATTGACCAAGGGAGATAAACGCATTTTGATCATTATTTGTAGCCGCTTATTGAGCATTATTGATTTTGGACTTCCGGCGCTTGGTTTTGTTCCCAAACGAAATTTGGTCATAGTCAAGATCTCTAAAAAAACAAATGTTCGGTGTAATAAAATAAATATCACATCCCATTGGGGAAACAGTACGAAATGTTAACCCTTGAGAAGATAATGTCAACCTCGGCTAACGCCTCGGTTGACATTACTTCTCTCGGTTTAACATTTCGTACTGTTTCCCCCAATGGGATGTGATATTTATATAGTATACATCAAGGAAACTTTAAATTTATATGAAACCATAGAAACGTTTTATTTTTTACACAAGGAAAATATTTGCTAATAGTAATTTAAAGTTTCTTATTCACATTTCAGGGTGAAATGGTTCAATGTCTCGCATGTTAATAATATTCATTTTTCTACTATTAAAGATCGAATTTCTTCTTATTGGGGACTTAACAGTACATTTTAGGACCTGTTGTATGCGAAAGTTACTGCATTAAGCCGTGGTCGCATCCCGCCGTACTTGCAAGTGCGTGCTGTCTACTTGAAAAAAACGTGGGCCAAATTTAGTGATACGTACGTGCTAAGTACTGCCTCCGTACGGATTTAGGAGCACGCAGACACGCCGTTGCATGTTTTGTGCATTCTAAACTTTCTCTGCGTTCGAGCTGCGGGCGAGCTACCCCAGTACTGGTGACGCTCGTGCCCTGTACGTCCACGAGCGCATAACGCACTGCCTCCGCGAGTCTTTAAAAAAAATCCCATCGTCACTTGCTCCACGTGCCGCGCACGTAAAGCCCCGGTCACAATCCGTCGTGCGTCTTTATTGTTTGTAGGTGTTTTTCGGAGGTCACGTTCGCGGCGTTTTTGAGGAAGAGCAGAGAGGAAGCACCTCACACTCACGGTTGCGCAAGGTGTGGGTATGTGGCTCGCACGCCACGTCTAGGGGTAAGTGGTTGCATGCGTCGTACATTTTGTAGGTGGCAAGTGAGTTGTACGTGCTAACAAAGTGCTTACAACGTAAAACCTTACGGCACGTAACGCTTTAACAACTTTTAATGTTTTTTAAGCTTTAAATGTATTCACTTGTATGTTGAAAGTATAAGAATATTACATCAAATTTATTTAAAACTATTAGCTCGGCTAGAAAAAGCAGAAACTTGAAGCTGCGGTATTGATTTTTTTCCGGAATCTGATTAACAAATGATGTAAATTGTGGTTGAAAATGAAATTTTAATGTGCTATGGGTTTCTCTCTGCTTTTTTTATATCTGTTGATATTAAAATTGATGTTTTGTGTTGCTTTGTATTTGTGTTTGGATGTTCAACAGATTTTTAGGAAATTTCAAAACCCAGCATTTTTTTTTCATTTTGTTCTAACTTTTTATCGCATGTTCAATAAAGAAACATAAATAACATTAATTTGTGCAAATAAAAAATCACTCTAACTGGGATCGAACCGCACCGTAACGGGGACAGCGCCTAGCCCTTGCAATTCCGACAACGTACCGGGAATCCGCCCCCCCCCCCCCCCCCCCCCCTCCGCCCAAAAAAGGAGAAAAAACAAGTTTTATTGAACTGAATTTTGCAGTAAGAAAAATTTAGATAATGTTCTTATTTTATCGATGACATTGCACGATGATACGTCACGGTGAGAAGAACCTTATCTAGTGATTATTTTGTTTTCGTATAGTATCTGATAAGCGCAACGTGTTACTTGTTATATTAGAATATCTTATAATTTCAACCTGTTACTAATATCTTCTCTTTATTTCCACATGGATGTGATTATAACAATGAGATGAAACATGATAGATGGTAATTAACAAAACAAATCTAACAACCAGCTGGACATTTATTAAAATATGCATTACAGATGACTTTTGTTATACGAATAAGAAATGGTTCGTCATTATTTAACATATATAAATCAATAGACAGGCCAACCTGTGCTTTAAACATGTACCACTTACAAATAGAAACTACCTATGAATCAAGACCAGTTTTTTCCACTGACTACTTGAACAAAAACTAGGGCTTGAACATTTCCATGTGAACAAAGACAACCTAGGTCAAATTATAGAAAAAGCATGTCCCCACTCCAGCGGTCTTAATTTTGATCCGATCTTCAAAAGTCAAAATATTTATCTCAATGATATCTAGGTCTAGTTCGTAACTGGGTCATGTGACCTTGAAAACAAGGTTACTAGGTCGAATTATAGAAAAAGCTTGTCCGCACTCTAGCGGTCTAATTTTGGTCAAATCTTCTTCAAGCTTGGTCAGAATGTTTATCGATGAAATGAGGTACACGGTTTATTAAAACTTAATACACATGTCCGTAATTGATTAAATTGATTAGGTTTATTAAAACCTAATACAAATGTACATATGTCCGAAATCGATGAAATGAAATTCACGGTTTATTGAAACCTAATACATAGGTCCGTAATCGATGAAATGAGGTACACTGTTTATTAAAACCTAGTTTATGTGTCCGAAGTCGATTAAATAAGATGGATGAGATGAGAAACATCTGAAAATTGTATTACGAGTTATATGCATTTTTTACATGACACCTTATAATTATAAATTATGGAAATTACCCAGCACAATCATATCTTTATAATGTGAAACATTAGCATGCCAATAACGTGTGAAAAGTTTGAACTTTAGAGACTTATTTTTATGGCTCTTCAAACCAGGTTAATTGAAATTTTACCGAGCATCTTTGTCATCTTGTGAATCAATTTTATACCTAAAAAGTACATTGTAAGCCTCAAATTGAACATTTCACGTACCTTTTGACGTACAGTGGAACCTGCCTTAGCACCCATCTGCATTCAGCAACCACATGTTTAAACAGCCAGTTTGAATATGTCCTAAACTGACCTTTTGTTTTAATTTATACCTGGCTTACACAGCTACCTATGTTAAGTAGCCATTTTATCACTCCTATGGTTTAATGTTTAATGAAGGTTTGACTGTATATTGAAATTGCTTTTCTCCTTTACGACGGCATTTTTCTTGGACTTAACGTTAATGATAGAGATGTTATTAAAAATCATATTTACTTAAGAGGGGAACCAACTGTTGATTGCATCACATAAAAATTCTACCACAATAATCTGAATTTCCTGCAAAAAACATCCCAATACAACATTTTATCCCTTATACTAATATAAAACACGATGAATGCAATTCAATCATACCTCACCCACTAAACCCAACTTGAAATGTACATTTAAGTATGCATACATGAAACCAAGATAATAAAACAGATTAGATATTAAAGCTGCTATTAACAGTTTAGAGCGGAATACGTCAATGTCTCAGATTTGGTTTTTATTCATTTAGAACACTTTATATTTTCGTCCTGATCTGTGACGAGGTACCTCTAAATATTTCATCTGAGCGAATTGTACTGCTACGTACAACAAAAACAAACTGCTGGCATACTTTTCATATTAATTGTTATTAATACGAGAATGATTAATGGGAAATTAGATATTGAAACGTCTGTACCATGAAAACAAAGTAAATTGTTATTGTAATATTGTAATTAATAATCTGTTTTATTGCTGGAACAATTGATAACTATTCAGATCGTGTTTCAATCGAAAAAAAGAAGTAACATCATTGCGTTGGTAAAAAAACCTGATAAGATAACAAACATATCGAAAGAAATTTATAAAAAATGAGATTGTCTCAACTTGGGAGCGAACCCGTACGACGCTAGCGCATAACCTTTCCAGAAACTATACAATTACCTTGCACTCCATTTGTCCAAGTTTTTGTTGTCGAAGATTTAAGGCACGAGACAGGTTGTTTCGTTGTTGTATCACTTTAGCCAGGGTTACCAACACATCATCGGAATTCGAAAGACCTATTAATCCATTATTTTCATGGTTTATGTGAGGTTTGTATGTTGATCTTGCATCCCTTTTATCAATCTCCGAACTACTTTTGTCGGCGTCAAAGTACATCCTTACACTGACCAGCATCGCCAACGTGCAACAAAGTACTACAATTACATGTGTTCGTGTAAAGCCCATTTTGTTAATTCACAATTAAACACTTAACACTTAAATAAAGTAATTACTTGTTCGAACTTTATAGTAAGAACACCACTGTATGATTTAGTATTAATAAAATGCAATTAATTAATTAAATACAATTCAAATTAAGTAGTCAACCACAAACGCGCATCTATTACGACAGCCGATCGTGCGTAAAATATTCATCAGACAAACACGTAAAAGCCCTACACGTTGTGTTAAAATATTTCAGATAACATTAGAAACCGTTCGATTCTCTAATCTTCTGTCCACACGTTGTGATAAGTTATCTCAGCATTTGTCCTAATTCGTCCTTGATTGAACATGTCTGACAACATCTTAAGACAGCCAGTCCCCCAATGAAGCTCGTATAATGGTTATTGATTTGGCTACCGTGGAACTTCATATCGTCACTGTAATTCTATAAAAACATGGTTCTCAAACGTCGTACGATAAATTTGCGCAAATGTTGTTAGTAATATGTTTAGACGCACTTAGCTAAGATACCCTTCGTCTGGTAACAATTCAGAAAGTCCATACAGAACTTTCAATATTTTGCAGAACTGTTAATATAATATAATGTTAATACGTCTTCTTAAAATTATAACGACGATGAGTATCTTGTATGAGTGTGAGGTGAAGATGGAAGAATCTGTCATCGAGGATGAACTGTTAAGCGGGAATGAAGCTCAGCCGAGTTCGCACCAAAACAGTTCACTCGCGGTTACAGGATTTTATATCTCAACCGAATAAGATACTTTTTCTTGCATACCTTTCATTGCTCATAACATTTGTGTGTATGTATACAGTCTAAAGTTTGTTTCCTTACGCTGAAATGTTGACGTTTATCCAAACCCAATTTTCTAAATGACGCCAATAACAAATAAATGACTTCAAATACCTAAAGACATAAACCTAGGTTTGAAAATAGAGATCCACGAATTTATGAACCCGCAAAAATGTTTGCCCACTTAATAAGTGCATTTACAGTAGATATTGCAGTTGGTTCCAAGTAGCAACTTCAGTAGAGCGACTAACGGCAAAAAATAGTGTCACATTGCCATAAAAGCAAGAACCTTTGCACAAATGGTATTTGGACCAAAAACAAAGAAAAGGAAGTATTCGGATAACTACTTCTTGTGGTTTTATTCACAATGGCCGCTTTTAACATTAAATTTATTTATATCATTAACAATTCTATGTTGTGGGCAATTTTAAATATGTAAATAACAAAGTTAATTAATGTACATAAATATAAGTATCATCACAATATCAACTTATCGGTTTAATTCAACCTAAGGTACATGTAAAAATGACTTTAGAATATTCTTGAGTTTTCGCTTTTGTGAATTGAATTTCATTGTTATATTAAGAATAAATTAAAAAAAAAAAGCATAATCTACAATGTACATATAGCTTACGGGAGGCAAAATGTTGATCCTTTTGTTACAAGTGCAAAGGTTTCCGATGGAAGAGTCGTCCTTGATTACTATATGCAAATGTAATATACAATTTGCTGTTAACTCTGCCAAAGGAGGATCTATTTTTCTTCATATTACTAGTAAATCTGTCGGAGACTGACGAAGTAATTTATATGTTATGCTATCACTTGAAATTCCATGCCTGTAGGATAGTATTTTATAACAATGAGTGAAGTAAAAGATAAAAGAGCTGTCGTTGATTACCACGAAGATGTAATATATTACAATCTGCGTTTAATTATGTCAAAGGGGGATATATTTTCTCCATATTGATCTAAAGACTAATAAACTAACAATCTCACTTAAGTCGGGTCTTACAAAATGTAGAGGAGCGTTTTTAGGATATGATTTAAATCGGATTCATAAGTAACAGTGATTAATACTTTATGTTGCCACTTGAAATCCCGTGCCTTTAAGACCAGTTTTTTGTAACAATGAGGATGGCATATCTGGAAAAATAGTTTAAATATCATCATCTTATGTTCGAAATAAAACTAAAACACATGTGTATCAAAACATCACACTTTCATGAAATCGTTGGCAAGCTCCGTTTATTCAACCTTTAAAATAGCTTGGTATAAAGCCATCTATTTAATATCAAAGCAGCAGGCTCAGATACATTTTTCCTGAAACCCGAAAGAGAAAGTAGAAAGCATTCAAGTAAGGTAAACATGAAAGTTACAATATTCTATCGCCCTCGGTTTAATTCCTGACAGAGCAGATCCAAATGCTTTAAATGCGCAATAGAAATACAATCACATGTTATTTTCACTCACAAACTCATCTAAAATATAAGCAAATGCCTATTCATAAATATGACTCGTATAACCTGTCGTCATCTTAAACGAGAAATTTTGGATTTCCATAATAATTTTACATTGATGACTGCTGATAAGGCCTATAATAATGTTGTCTCAGTGATTTATTTGATGGTCACAAGTTGAAGTATTTTCCGATACAAGCTCTACTCTTCGTGAATTAACTCCAACTCTGTTGTAGATTTATTGATGATCTTTAGTACTCTTATATCATTATATTTCGCTGGGTAGTATTTTCGCGCATTTCGTGCTAAAGAAAGAACGCAAAATCAATCCTCTGCAAAAAGCGAACTGAAACGATTGAATATCTAATCCTGTTAGAATTACACAAATGCACGAATTTACCTTCGCGCAAATATGTCACTAATGCTTTCTGCTACTTTTAATCCACGCGAAATAAAAAGAAAACATAGTAATATCATATTTATTTATTATGTAAGACGCAATTGAACCGGTGCATAAGTACTAAGAGAAGACAAATGACTTACACATTTTAACCTTGCACAATATTAAAATTTTAGTACAAAAAGTGCTAAAAGTTTCTTAATGGATACAAAAGCATGAAAAGACAAACAATTGACAAAGTGTGTGTAAAGTTTGCTTAGATATCTTGTAAACAGTATTAAGGGCCATCTACAGTCGTCTATGCACTGTCATCAATGAAAACTTGATCAAAATCTCTCAACGACAGAATTCAAAATTTATGTCTTAAGGTGGTATCATTTGTCACAATATAGTTAAAGTTGGGGGGAGAGTGGTTTCCTATTTTCATAAAATTCCACGTTCTTTAATAATTATAAATCTTCCTATTACTTTGGATATCATTTATAGGACATAAAATGTTACAGGTCAATCAGGAATTATAAAAAAAATAGAAATATGAAACAATTTCCCACACTGGGTGTAGCCTTATTGCCGGGAGTCTAAACTTCCAAATTATCCACTATATTATTAAACTACAGTCACAGGAAGGTTGTCTATATCAGGGTTAACAATGTCTTAGAAGTTAGTTAAATAAACATTACTAGAACAATAGCAAAACATGTTTCTCATAGTGACTACAAAAGGAAAATTAGTCATTCATGTTTGCATTGTTTGTTGTTATTGTTCTTGTGAAGTTTATTAAATGATACCACCTTAAATGTCCCTGAAATTCAAATCACATTCATCACAAAAACTAAACAACACAAACCTTGATTATTAAATACCACATTAGTATCATGATACTGCCAACAATATGTTGTGTCCTCTTTAGGGAACTTTTTATAATAAAAAGACGCCACGCGAAAAGACGAAATAACGTAAAAAAGCCACGCGAAAATACGAAATAACGAAAAAACGCCACGCGAAATAACGAAAAGACGCCACGCGAAAAGACGAAATAACGAAAAAAACCCACTCGAAAATACGAAATAACGAAAAAACGCCAAGCGAAATAACGAAAAGACGCCACGCGAAAAGAAGAAATAACGAAAAGACGCCACGCGAAAAGACGAAATAACGAAAAAACGCCACTCGAAAATACGAAATAATGAAAAAACGCCAAGCGAAATAACGAAAAGACGCCACGCGAACAGACGAAATAACGAAAAGACGCCACGCGAAAAGACGAAATAACGAAAAAACGCCACGCGAAATACGAAATAACGAAAAAAACGCCAAGCGAAATAACGAAAAGACGCCACGCGAAAAGACGAAATAACGAAAAAACGCCACGCGAAAATACGAAATAACGAAAAAACGCCACGCGAAACAACGGAAAAACGCCAGGCAAAATAACGAAATAACGCCGAGCGAAAAGACGCCGAGCGAAATAACGAAAAGACGCCACGCGAAATAACGAAAAAACGCCAGGCGAAGCTAGAAAGAACGCTATTTTGTGCAGTTAAATTGGCGTTTTTCCGCACGGCGACTTTTCGTTATTTCGCGCAAAAATAGCGTTTTTTCGTTATTTCGCGTAGCGTTCTTTCGTTATTTCGTCTTTTCGCGTAGCGTTTTTTCGTTATTTCGTCTTTTCGCGTGGCGTTTTTTCGGTATTTCGTCTTTTCGCTTGGCGTTATTTCGCGGCGAAATAACGAAAAAACGAAATGGCATAAATCAGCCACCATATAGAATAAAGAAGAGGTACCGGTAGTCTTGCAGGCAATTCTTGATTTTTTTTGTTTACGTGTGTTTAAAAGTATATAAGATAAATGTTCATATTTGAAATGCTTGCTATTTTCGTCCTTAAACGTGACTACATGTGTAGCCACCTTTAATGTGCGTACTTTAAAACTATGGATATCAAACCAGACATAAAACCACCAAAAATAAACACTCATTGTACTAAGGGAAACGCGTGCATTTTTCTGATAAGAAATATTGAGTAAAACAGTGTCAATATATACCGCATGGGTTTAAATTTTGCATATTTCGCGCTAGACTAAATGTGCGAATTAAACTATCATGAAATTTCGTCATTTAGTTATATGTCTTCATAGAAAAATAAAACTACGCGAATTAATACATGTATCTGTGCAAATATAGCATTTGCTTGACTTTTGCGTGAAAATTCGTCCCCAGCGAAATGAACTGATACTACAGTAGTCAGCCTTTCTTACAAGTACGTACGTATTAGTCAACGTTTCGTAATTTTGACTTCAAAAGACTCGTTTCGTCATCTAGTTATTTTATCTGATACCATGTCTAGAGCATGTTATCAGCTCTGCCAGCCTGACTACGCAGATATTTTCCAACACTGGATCCACCTTTCTGATGCTAAATAAGAAAAAACTCGCCAAAATAAGATCTAGCAATTTATTGAATTGATTTTTATATCTTTATCAGCAATTGATAACGAAGATTACCATTTGCGGAACTTAACGGGAAAGGTAAGGTAATACATGTATTGGTAAGGTGTGATTTGTTACTATATTTGGAAAAAAAAATCAAAATTATCTATTACATGTTTCTACGCTGTTGCGCTAGGCCATAATTGTTTCGCTCTGTCGACCTCTTGGGCGAGAACATGATAACGCGAAAACACAATGCGAGGTTGCGTAAACACGATGCGAGATCGCGAAACCAAGTTACGAGGTCGTAAGAAAACATGGCGAGGTCGCTAAAGGATTATGCGAATGCGTGATATTAATATCGCATGTGCCGCCTACTTGCAGAAAGTTAAAATTCCACAGTGACTGTAATTTGTTTTAATAAATCTGAAAGGGAAATAACTCACAAACTGATAAATCTAGACATTTAGCTATCATTTTTATTGTAAGATATAGCTTTATTTGCGCCGGTAACATATTCCAGGGTTTATGTCACATTTACAATGACCTTCAACGTCACAAGCAAAATTAAGCTTCGGGCATAGTTGCCTACTACTTACACTGCTTAAACGGTGATGTAGTCATCAGCTTCAGATGTGCGTTCTACATTTTGGGATGTGCATTTACTTAATTCGTGTTGTAAATACGCCAGTTCGTAACTAAATTACCGTTTAAGAAGCAAAAGAAGAAGGCAGCTATGGCGTTCCATAATCCTATGAATATTTTATGATGATGGTTTTTTTTTTGTATGTCAACAGCTCCGTTGTAAATAGGCTATGCACATATTTGTTTGTCGTTTTCTAGTGTATTTGACGGTCTTATCTCCTTTTTCAAAAATAAATTGATAGCTATAAATTCAATGTTAAAGTGCTATAAGGGCGAAAACTGTTGTTAACCCTAATCATGTAGTTATATTTAACTTGTCATTGAAGTAAATTAAATAACGTAACACTGTGAAATAGAATGAGGGGAGCAATCTAGAAAATACTGTTATTATAGTTAAACCGCTTCAACCCTGTTTAAATATTTCGGCAAGTTTTGAGATGGGTGACTTAAAATTCGGAAATGCTTGTTTTATATTCACTGTTAACGGACATATTTCTCTAACATTTAGAGATTGCATGACATTTAATATTCACATACGTGTACAGCCTACTCTAGGAAAATGATTTGCGTGTTTTATTTTGATTTTTGTTTGACATTTAATATTCACGCACAAACTAATCTAGGAAAATAGTTTTGTACGTGTCTTGTTGCTAAATTCTTCAGTTATCCTTTTAAACAATTCTGTATATGCCTAAAAAGTGAAAATATGCATATCAGGAATAGTCGCACTCAGAGAACGCAGCCTCCCTACGCATCAAAAAACAAACAACGTAGCCAAAATATGGGAGCATGTGTTAATCAGGATTTCAATTTCAAATAAGTCACCGCAATTAACGAAAAAAACCTTTAGGTTACCGCCTTGTAAAGTTCAGTGGCGAAATAATTTGCCACTGGGCGTTTAACCCGGGTTCTTCGGTTCAGCCACCTCACACTTGCCCCAACATGTTTTAATATGAACAAACAAGTAGAAGTTGCCGTCATAAAATAACTCCAACCCACCCATCAGCTCAACAATGTTGCATGCAAAAGCCCACAAACATATAAAACATAAGAAGCCAAATGAATTTCAAAGCAAAAGAGGCGGTTACTCAATGATCTTACCGAGACAAGAGCACCTGGAGTCAAATTAGAAATACACGATGACAAGGATAAAAGAGACAAATCGAGCTTCAACTATTTTACAAGATTTCCCAAAAAACCTTCATAAACTAAAAACACTATGCGTTGTACAGAGCTATAGGCATTCAGTACAAACCGGTTTATGCGTTGTATAGAGCTCTAGGCATTCAGTACAAACCGGTTTATGCGTTGTATAGAGCTCTGGGCATTCAGTACAAACCGGTTTATGCGTTGTATAGAGCTCTAGGCATTCAGTACAAACCGGTTTATGGTTTAGCAGAAATGAGAACCAGAATTTCGGCGTTTCAATTTAGACTAGGGTATGCTGTTCATTGAAAATTTTAATAATTTCAAAATGTCTCTTCATTAGTTTTGTTATTTTTATAAGTTTTTATCTAGATAATATTTTGTCCACAAGTAAACATACAATTTTATTTACAAATCAATTAGTAAAGATTACAAATGTATACACGTTTATAAATTCTCTCGCCCACCGGCTATAATTTATTATATCAGTAAAAATCCTGGGCGTTTTTATAACTATATATAGTAAGATATCTTTTCACAAGTAGGCAAATAAAAAAATGCAATGTTTGTTTTGCCTTTGATCATACAACGTTGCGAACTTAAGTCAACTTTTTTTATATCCAAGAAAAATACTGGATCGATTGTAACTTTAAAAATGGAATTTTAATGGAAACAGAGAATCTTTCTATGTGAATTTTGTATAACCCTAAACATTACCTAAATTAATTGTTAAAAAGGAAATGTTGTCTTTGGTGGACACATGAATAGATTGTAAGAATCGAGACGCCAATAATCAATTTTGTTTTATTTCTAAATATTACAGATTGCCGTCTCTGGTATAATTTAGACTATGGGATAAATTTACTTTATTTTTCCCGATAATCAAAAGCCGCTAATCACAGTGCCCAATCTTACCTTGCGAAATCGGCAAAGTCGCGCCGGATCCCGGAATTTCCAGTTAGTATTTTATTGATGTTTGTGATCAAATCGATTTTCTTTCATTTACTTACAAATATTTTCATAGAAAGCAACAAAGCGCAGAATGGGGACAAGAATACTCACTTATCGATATTCTCTATATTTATATCGTTTTCTCAATTATTCGGTGAAACCTTCGAAAATTGTCGCTACCTTGGGTCCTTAAAACTAATGTTTTAAGCATATTCGCATGTATGTATGAACCTTCTTATATGCTGAAATCTCTCCTGGTACATGTATATTCCATTTCCTGCGAACTTAAATTTTCTTGCCACCTACCGTTCCAAGGCGGTAATCCCAAGGCTTCTCATTTTTGGTAATTGTTTGTGGTGCCTTTTTTGAATTAAACATACTTATAAACAGATGCTCTCTTTTCCTCTCTTCTTTTTCGCTGCGTGGGGAGGCTGTGTTTTGTGAATGTAACGTTTTCTAATACATGTAAACTATGCTTATTTCACTTTAAAAAATACAAACGTATATTGATTGATTCGTAATGGTTCATTAATAATTAATAATTGTCATCCGCTAAAATGTTCTGTAAATAAAGAAGTTTAAACAAAGGTGTCAAAGTATTTAACTTTAAGATCAGGAGATAAAATTGTTGATTGATTTACGTTGCTTTGAAATTCTCATACACGAACGTTATCAAGTGGTTATTCAATTTTACAATGAATATTTCTATTATGTTGTACTTATCTTGTTTTTGTTGCTAATTTGCATACGATAATTAAAAACTAGATGAATTTTCAGTTGAACACTTGTGTCGCACTCTGGTGCTCTGTCGGAATAAAAATGCAAGTACAAAAATGGGTAAAACTCCATCAAATGTGACCTTGACCTGAATTTGGCATCATCATGACCGTGTTGTCATAAGCAATATAATTTGATAGTTTGATGAAGAAATATTAAGAAATGGCAGTTATAGCGAATATTAAGTTTTCGTGCAAAATCCAAGTACATAATGGTCATAACTCCAGCAAATGTGACATTGACCTTAAGAATTTGGCATCTTCTCGTGTGTGTTGCAATAAGCAATATAATTTGAAAGTTTGATAAAGAAATAAAAAGAAATGGCAAAAAGGTCAAGGTCACTTTTGCAAAAAATATAATTAAGTTTCCGCTCAATAACTTGAGTTCGTTTTGGCCTATTTAAGGCAAACTTGGTATATTGGTAGCTAATATCAAAAGGCAGCTTGAAATTGCTACCCAGATGTCTGTGATCGAGGTCAAGGTCACTGTTGCTTTAAATAGAAATTCAGTTTCTGCTTAATAACTTGAGTTGGTTGGTTTGGCCTATTGATCCCAAACTTGGCATGTTGGTAGCCTATATCAAGAGGCAGATATGGATAGCTCCCCAGGTGTTTGTGATCAAGGTCAAGGTCACTTTATCAAAAAATAGAAATTCCATTTTGTGTAATAACTTGAGGTTGCTTTGACCTATTGAAGCCAAAGTTAGTACACAGGTAGCTTATATCAAGAGGCAGCTTGAGATTGTTACCCACGTGTCTTCAGTCAAGGTCATGGTCATTGATGCTAAAAATAGAAATTCAGTTTCCGCTCAGTAACTTAAGTTTGCCATGGCCTATTGACGCTAAACTTGTTGTATGGGTAGCTTATGTCAACAGGCAGCTTAGTATTACTACATATGTGTCTGTGATCAAGGTCACTGCTGCTAAACATAGAAATTCAACCTGTAACCTTTGCGAGGTCAAACTTGGTGTGTTGGTAGCTTATATTAAGAGGCAGCTTGGGGTAGCTACCCAGGTGTCTGTGATCAAGGTCAACAGGCAGCTTAGTATTACTACCTATGTGTCTGTGATCAAGGTCACTGCTGCTAAACATAGAGATTCAACTTGTAACCTTTGCGAGGTCAAACTTGGTGTGTTGGTAGCTTATATTAAGAGGCAGCTTGGGGTAGCTACCCAGGTGTCTGTGATCAAGGTCAACAGGCAGCTTAGTATTACTACCTATGTGTCTGTGATCAAGGTCACTGCTGCTTAACATAGAAATTCAACTTGTAACCTTTGCGATGTCAAACTTGGTGTGTTGGTAGCTTATATTAAGAGGCAGCTTGGGGTAGCTACCCAGGTGTCTGGGATCAAGGTCCTTTGTTACTGTTTCTTAAAAAGGAATTCCGATTTCCTGTTATAACTTGGGTTTGCTTTGACCTATTGACACCAAACTTAGTGTGTGGTTAGCTTATAACAAGAACCTACTCAGGATTGATACTCAGGGTTATGACTAAGATCATGGTCACTGTTGCTAAAATATAAATTTAGTGTCTGCGTAATAACTTTAGTTAGCTGTGACCTATTGACAACTTACTTTGTGTTTTGGTAGTTTATATCAAGATGCAACCTTAGATTGTTACGTAGATGTCTGTGATCAAGGTAAATGTCACTTTTCCTAAAAATAGAAATTAAGTTTCTGGGTAATAACTTGAGTTTGCTTTGACCTATTGATTCAAAACTTGGTGTGGGGTTGTTCATATCACGATGCAACTCTGGATATTACACAGATGTCAATACTCGGTCGTTGAAAACCTGGTTTCGTCGCATTGCAGTGCTTCTTGTTATTATTTTTCACAGATGTCAAGGTTATCTCCTCTTTCCTCAATAATGATAAGATCTATTTTTTAAACCTTTAGGTCTCAAACAAATTTTTAACAGTCAAATTTGGAAGGATAAACAAAATAGTAAAAGCCCACGGTTGCAAAGAAATAAGAAACAGTTACTTATCTGTTTTCTGAAAATTACCTCCCTTTTAATAAAAGAAAGAAGAAAATCGATCTCTCAATTTGCAACAACCAAAAACATTATTTTTTAATTTTACGTTTTAAAACCGATAGATTCTGACACTGGCGACTTGACACTTGTAGCTGCGCCACTCGTGAAAAGATGAATTCGGGAACTCACTCGTTAAAATATTTATATCTATCTTTCACTGGTAAAAACAAATAATAACAATATCCTTTTATTATAGTGGTCAAAAAACCAAAAGAAATACCCAAAATAAAAACCCAAATAACATTGTAGAAATATGATTTTATTTGTAAGAATCAATTATTCCAATGTTCCAAACAAGGGGAATCAGATTAATCCTAAGGGGAAGCAATCGTGCACTTTCGATGAAGTTCATGTAATGCACAGACTTTCAAGGAGTTTTTCTAGGAAAGGTGGGTTAATTTCAAAATAAATATATGACGTATTTAAATATTGTTAGTGCGTGTGCACATATCACTTTTTATAATTTTATCTTGAGTATTGTGTATGGATGCAAAAGATTTTATGTTTAACATTCACTTGTGTTTAAATTTTGAACTTTGATATACATTTGTATTTTAATATATATGTCACAAACAATTCAGTTTAGTGCTTGTAATGATGTGGTCTTATTTTTATTTTGAAATTACCCAAACTTTCTAACAAAAAACGCGGCACCAATGCTTGTGCCTTTCCCCGTCAAATGTGATCGATTGCATCACCTTAACACAAAATTACTGCTTACTAGATTTTGACACGTAAACCCAGTATAAATCCTTTTAGTCATTTAATTATCTTTTGATCATGTCATTTAAAAGTCAGCGATATCTGATGACACTAAAAGCAGATCCCTGATTAAAAGTTGTTAATTTAAAATACTTAGAGAACATACAATTTTTTTATTTCAGTATAAACTGCATATTAAGATGGTTTAAATAAAAATATAAATTAGTTGTAACAATACAATAAAAAGACAGTTTGATTAAGGCTTTTGGAGATGTATAAGATTCACATCAAAATGACTTTAAATGGGATTAGTTATTATATATATAATTATCACATAGGGAAAGCATAATATCTCAAATAGTGTTGCCATGTTAAATACAGTATTACCGAGGATGAAAAAGGGAAACCATTTTAGTGCTTACATATATAACCAGGGGGTCCAACGTATTTGGTTTTTTCGGAAAAGCAAGTGAGCGACATGTTCTCTGCGGAACAAAATGGCGGAAAATTGTGTGATTTGGTGCATTTCAGGAGATATTTTGACCTGGTAAGTAGATTTATATCAATGTTATCGTAATATAAATACGCCTACCCGGAGGCCAGATGTGTAAGCTCCACTCGGTTTTTTAACTTATGTTTCTAGAGGCCTAAACAAAAAAGTTATTCAATGTATAAACTGAAAGATTGTTTGTTTACAAAGTGAAAATATAAAATTTTGTGACTTAAAACTGTGTTTTTAGTCAAAATATAACGTTCTTGGACCTATTTTAGCGAAATTATTATCGAGTTTTTGCATATATTTCTTCACGGCGGCTTTTGCACTTTACATGGGTACTTTATGGCCGATTTTTTATGTTCAAACATCTTTAATGTTTGGCGTGGAAGTGGTAAGCATGTTTTTGTTCGGTGCAGAATCTGAATAACACACTCGTATGCGTTAATATATGTGAAAGTAAGACACGCGCTGATAACAAATGTTAATAATCAAAATAAAAGTCGATTTGTTACCCAAATACGAACATATCGCGTATTTGTTATGCAAAATTATCTACCATATATTATATTTGTATATTATTCTACCTCTTGATAAGTAAACTCCCGCATTGTGACCTCCTCAATTTCAAGACCACCCCGCTGTTACGGGCACTTTTTGAAAGAACAGATTTTTCCTATATAATTCAATGGTCGCTCGCATCGATTATACGACCACCCCGCTATTCCATATTCCATAATGCGACCACTTTCTACAGTCTTATATGCCCAGTTGCCACTTATTTTGATACCTTAATTACGACCACAAGGCATTTGCTCGCCGAATACACAGTCAAGTGCCATTGTCTTTTGGCGAGAAGCGAGTTTACAGTTTACAGTCTTCAAGTATCTGACGTAATTTATTCAAGTTAGTGACGTCATTAAAAATAAGATTTACGTTTACGTCAATATTTCAGCGTAAGGAAACAAAATTTAGTTTGTATACATATACACAAATGAACAGTAAAAGGTATGCAAGAAAAAGTATCTTGCATGGGACATTTGGTAAAGATAGAAAAAAATCTGTCACCTCGGGTGAACAGTTTTGGCGGGAACTCGGCAGAGCCTCGTTCCCGCAAAACAGTTCCCCCTCGGTGACAGATTTTTCCATCTTCACCTCACATTCATGCAAGATACTTATAATCATGTCAAAATTTCTCGGAATACCCTTATAACAAAATGCTATGCTCGGTATTGTTGTTTGGGTATATTCTGTGTCATATTTACAATATTTAGAGATTTGTGTACGTTAAAAGGAAAGCATCTTTTTTTTTAAATAAAAACGATTATGGACGTAATTTTGCTTACTGAAGGAGGCTACAAAAGCGTGTTACCAATAATAAGTTAAGAGCCCTGGTAATCAGACTTGAGCTTCATACGGGGCATAGTGAAATGACGTTTATCCATCCCGCATCAACTTGCGGTTCTACAGGTGCAACCCTAGATACAACTTATTATTCCAGCTAAAATAAGAAAAGAGACTGGACTTGTAAGAAATTTATATCGGGGTATAGATTTATATATACGCGCACACACGCACACACACACAAACAAACACGAGAATGGGTAGGTAGATTCTAATTGATATTATAAATACATATGAAGTTCTTGTTTCGGTAAAGCCATTTTCGGGCAAAGATATAAAGGAACATCCGTAAGTTTGGGTAAAATATTGGTTTTTGGTTTGATTTTTAACATTTGTAAGCTAGTGTCTCACTTTCACTTATATAAACGCGTATGAGTGTGTTATTCAGATTCTGCACCGAACAAAAACATGCTTACCACTTCCACGCCAAACATTTAAGGTGTTTGAACATAAAAAATTGGCCATAAAGTACCCATGTCAAGTGCAAAAGCCGCCGTGAAGAAATATATGCAAAAACTCGATAATAATTTCGCTAAAATAGGTCCAAGAACGTTATATTTTGACTAAAAAATACAGTTTTAAGTCACAAAATTTTATATTTTCACTTTGTAAACAAACAATCTTTCAGTTTATACATTCAATAACTTTTTTGTTTAGGCCTCTAGAAACATAAGTTAAATCAAAGCGCTGAAAGCGTTGAAATACTGGCGCGCTGGTTGAATCGAACATGCCCTGCACAGATATCATTACTGTAAACATATGAAACTATGTGTGATTTTTTCGTTAAACTTTGTGACAGTTACTATCATCAACATTAGCAAATAATTCTGTATATTCAGGGATTTCAATAGATGCAGGTACTTGTATTTTGATGCAAGGAAATTAGGTTTTCCACTTTTTTTTCACCTGAATCTTAGGCGGGGGTCTTTTTGATGCAGAAGCGTATGATTAGTGGTTAAATTTTGCTAGAATAACGATGATCAGGCTCCGCCACAACTGAGTATTGTCAACAATGAAATGCACAAGGCTCACGTACCTTAAGAGACTGAAACAGTTACAATCTTAATTTTTACGTCGATCGCAACAATGCATTAACAAAAATATTCGCCAACTTACTAACGGTCTCCCCAGGATTTTTGGAAGGGTTGTCGCTGGATATTTCGTGGATATAAGCTCGCGAAACTTTATTTTTTAACTATCATTTTATACAATTTTATATTTGTACCAAAGTTTACTGCAAAAACTGTATATAGTACATAGATGTTTTTTTTATCTCTTTAGAGCCAAGAAAGGTACAAAGTTAAAAAACATAAATAATGTGAAACAATGTGTAAACAGTATGTCAACATGTGTTTTAATAACATAAACTGATCTGATCTCATCAAGTTACAATGTCAACTATATACTCTGTATAGTTAGTTTTTCACCTTCATTGTCCAAGATATCTCACACATATCAAACTCAGTGTTTCATTACAACTGACAGAATTAGGATTAAACTTTCAGAAGCCTCTTTTTTTCTTGGGCCCAAGCGCTGACTGCCTTATTATAATCAAACTTCAGTACATCAGGACCTTCCATGGATATCATTAACAATGAATTTAATGTTGAATTGTTAAGCCTGCTTCTAAGCTTAGTCTTCACTCTTGATAAGGTGGAAAACCCCACTCACAATCTGAAATTAAATTAATTTACGATACCAGTAAACATAAAGATAGCTTCACATATATAAAAATAATATCATAATAGGTATTCAGTTAACACAAACAGGTATAATAAATTATGTAGTGCACCCCAAGAACCTGGTTTAAACCCCTAGTAGCAAATTATTTTGCTACTGACTGTTACAAGGCGCTAACCCATACGGTTCCCCTATTTTGTTAAACAATCAACAAACAAATCATTTATTTTCCTCTCTTCTTTTTGCTGCAGGGGAGGCTGTGTTTTATGAGTGTGGCGATTCCTGATATGCATATTTCCCTTTTTATATATAGTAGCATGAAATTGAGTTATTTTATTTAATTAATGCAAGTCACAAGGCTAAGTAAATATATATAAAAAAAACATTGCCAACTTCTTGCAACCAGAAGTAGACTTTCTTCCACTTAGGATCGACACCTGACTGGATCGAACTGGCTGTTCGAGGTAGCCGGCGTTGATTCAGTGTCTCGGCATGTTGGGGTACCGCGTCCGGCGTCGGAGTAATTTCACGACGTGAAGGGGTACTTGGCGTCGTAAGAGTCGCTCTTGAAGGGCTATCCGGAAATGATCTCGATCTCATTTCTAGAATTTTGAAGTTCAGAATGCCCGATGGAGTTGGCATCAGCCTCACAAGGCCGGTTTCTCTTGAAATAAGATAGAATTGACGAGTCGTCGTTCTTTCGCGCATGCATACTTGAAAATGTGTCCGACGAAAATGAACTGATCGTTACGATGATAGCGCAGTAAAATGCCACAGAATGTATTTCTTTTGCAATTTAAGTTCTAAATGCAACTTGCCAATAGATTTGTTTAAAACAAATCCATTATCGCACAATTATTTTCATACATGTATACAGTACAATTTTCGAAGTGTTTGTCTTCTAATCACAGAACTAAGAATAACCAAATAATTACTCATGATCGCATCTCATTAAAATCATTGAACATTATGTTAAACACACCGGGTTCCGCTATTAATTGAGAATATCAAGAGTCAACAGAGCCAAAATACGATCAAACGACACCGACAGACTTGCGAATTCACCACGTGGAGAGGCGGAGTTATCCAGCTGATAGTAAAGAAATCGATTGTGATTGGTCAAATCGCCCATTGCTTAACCTTGAATGAGGTGTGTATTGAAAAGCGACCTGTGTTTACAATGCAAGAAACAGAAAATTATGACATGTCGATTTTGAATAAACGGATGTCGGCGAATTTAACTCTTGTTGGAAACAGATCAAAGCTTGTTAACGGTTGTCTGGGGAGAACACTGGGACCCGGCCCGGTCCTTGTTAGCCGAGCAAAATCTCGATCCACAACTACTCCAACCTAACCAAAATGGCAGCCCACGCTATCTCCCGCTTGTCACGTTACTGATTTGTTTTAAATCGTTCTTTTAATATCCTTTCATAGTTGTTCGAATCACAACATTAAATTGTTTTCTTGTTTTTATTTGTAGAATTATCTTTCAAAGTTCGCATTCCTTCTCGAAATATTTTTTTTCTTAAAATGCACTACTTTTTATGCCACACAACTACGAAATCTTTCAGGCGTAACTAAACTACTCATTCATATCCAGTTGCTTGTTCACTGCCGTAGCTGGTCATGATTTCACTCTACATTGTTCGATGGAATTTTTGGCATGGATGCTCCAAAATTACACGGAAACTTACTATCAATCGCTCAGAATTCGTGGAATGGTGTGCTGCATTGTGCTTCACACTTGTGGAGAACATTTCGGCCTGCTCTCGCGGTGACCACTTACTTGATACGCTCTCGTGGTCGCAATGATACACCCGAAGTTAAGGACTGCGCGTCGCAGAGTTCACAGCATCGTTAGTTAATACTGGCGCATGCGCGCCAGTATAAAAACCGAGTGGAGCTTACACATCTGGCCTCCGGGTAGGCGTATTTATATTACGAAAACATTGATATAAATCTACTTACCAGGTCAAAATATCTCCTGAAATGCACCAAATCACACAATTTTCCGCCATTTTGTTCCGCAGAGAACATGTCGCTCACTTACTTTTCCGAAAAAACCAAATACGTTGGACCCCCTGATAACGTGTTAGCATTATATTCCGTGCAGGATTAATTTTCGCGTATTTCTCCCAAGTCAAAGTGCGCGAAACAAAAGCCCAGCAGAAATTTAACCATGCCATATTTTATAAGAATAATATAACTGTGCGAAGTTATGCCCGCGAGAAAAAATAAGACATTTCAATTTCAGATCTGAAGTTACGATGCGGAGCACGCGCCGAGTCGGTAGGCTGAATACACTTAATCGTTATCATTTCTCATCATATTACTTAATTAGGTTTTAATATTCAATAAGCAAATTATTATAACTGAAAAGCCCAACCGACACGCAGTGAGATTTATTCAAATCGCATCCGATTTTCTTTCAGTACAAAGTTGCCTGGTCACAATTTAAGACGAAAATATTAAGTATAATCAAATACTAATAATTAAAACTTTTCATTTAAACTGTAGAAGTTAATGTGATGTTATATTCTTACAAAGTCAACGAGTGATTATATTCAACGCCAAAGTTGTTACATGTATATCGTTACATACGCAGTAAAAATCTTTAACAATTATTCCCCTAATGTATTGCTTAGTCCACCTTTTCGCATATTAAGGACCCGGTTTCAGCAAAACATACCTCTTAATAAAGAAGTTGAAAAATTTGACTTAGTACTAAATATTACCGAAAGGGTGCAAAGCCGCCATTAAACCAAAGGAAGTGAGGTAAATTGACTGGTTTTGGAGGTAAAGCGTAAATGTATTGACGAGTATTTACGAATACATTGGATCCCCAAAACCAGTCAATTTACCGGACTTCCGTTGATTTAATGGCGGCTGCGCACCTTTTCAGTAATATATGTTTCATCATTAATTTGACGAAACAATTCAATTCCCGGACTTCAATGAACTTGATTTTAACTACATGTAACCGCTTCGACAGAGGTGTAACTCATCCAGTTAGGTGTGTTGACCACAAAGGGAATGACGATGCGCTTTCTCACAGAAACGCGTGCTAAAACGCGCGTGCTCGCCAGTCACAGAATCAAAGCACTGAAAGTACTGAGGAGTCGGAAAAACTACTGTCAGGACTTTGAAAATTAGAACTTCTTTTCGACGGTTCTTAGGCCTGCAGTTTGTTACTATTATTAGACCAGTTCAGACTGTCAAGTGTCAGAAAACTGATAACCCTGTACAGACCAATAACTACAAGAATTTTAATGAAAGTCGAGAAAAGATAGCCTGCAGGGCTAGGCGCTGTCGCCGTGACGGTGCGGGTTCGCTCCAAACAGGAGGCACTATCAATTGAATAACCCGTTACCGATGTCATGCAGCGATGGTTACGTATATCAGGGCTATCCGATCAACCTTTTTTTGGGTTGTCCCGGCTAGCTCAGTTTGTTGCGTCCAGGAATTGCAGGGCTAGGCTCTGTTGCCGTGACGGTGTGGGTTCGCTCCCAGCTAGAGGCACTATCATTAGAGGTGAACCTATGTGGGGCAAGTCATGGGAAAAGGTGTCTTCGGTCACATATTTGTATTTTGAGTTGTAACTATATTTCTACTAGTGACCTTGTATTTTTATTAATTCACTTAACAAATAAACAATTTGTCAATAAATGTTATTTTACCGCGAAATGCGTAATAAGAAGTGTCGTCTGCTCAACTCTATGACGTCATTTCAAGTATAAGGACAACTTCCCGAATGCGCGTTTCCCGTATATGTACATGTAAGGGGAGCCTATTGCAACATGGTTTCCACCTTCCACGTATACCGGGGTTGTTTCCCTTTAATCGGAATTTTAAAACAGTTTTCATTGAAATCAAAATGTTTTTTTTTATTCGTTTGTATTTATTGTACCAAGAAAGCAAGGTTTCAGCCATATGGCGTCTGACGTACTTTAAACATGGGATTTTGTGGCTGCTTTCCAATATGACATAAAGGACCGTCATTTTCGATAGAAGTAAGAATATTTTCATATATTAAGCACATTCAATTCAAATATTTCCTGTAATGTCATCAGTTGGATCAACTATGTTTACTCTTAACTCAGTTTTTCATTTGAAATGATAGTGCCTCTAACTGGGAGCGAACCCCCACCGTCACGGCGACAGCGCCTAGCCCTGCAATTCCGGCGACGCAACCAACTGCACAAGGCCGGGACAACCCCAAAAAACGTTGATCGGATATCCGTGATATTCGTAACCATCACTGCATGACATCGGTAACGGGTTAATTTACTGATAACAGTAATAACTATATGAACGGGGAGACTTTTAACGTTCGCCACCCTGCACAAATAGCGCATATTTGTGAATTTCAGTGATAGTGCCTCAAGCTTGTCAAAACAAAAATTTTATTGAGACAAATCCATTTGTTTGACCCCCGCGAAATATGTTGTTTTCTATCTGCTAGAGATACGCTCCACCAGTTTTAATAGCTTGATAAATATGAGTTATAATAAATGGTTTCATTTGGCTTTGCAATGCTATTAGCTTCTTATGTTTTATATGTTTGTGTGCTTTTGCATGCAACATTGTTGAGCTGATGGGTGAGTTGGAGTCATTTCACCAAGACAACTTATACTTGTTTGTTAATATAAGAACCTGTTGGGGCAAGTGTGAGGTTGGTGCACCCTAGAACCTGGTTTAAACTACCAGTGGCAATTTATTTTGTCAATGACCGTTCCGTAAGGTTCTCTTTTTCGTTGGTTGTCTGTTGTGTCCTTTTGAATTGACATACTTATATCTAGCATGTCCTCTCTTTTCCTCTCTTTTTTTTCGCTGCGTGTGGAGGCTGTGTATTGTGAGTGTGGCGATTCATGATATGCATATTTTACTTTTAACAATCGTAATAAAAAAATTAGAGGATAATACACGGCTGAGCGGGGCCGAGGCGTGATAATCGGCCCGAGAGGAGCATAAGGGCCCGCTCAGCCGTGTTTTAACGTCTATAATACATACCTTTAGACATCTATTTGGACATCTTTTTTATAAAATGTTTACTCAGGTTCTTGATTGAGCACTTGTTAATTGAACGAGGACTACGTCACGATTCAAGTATTACGTCATTAAACTTAAAGTTAAATATGTGACGTAATTCGACAAATGTTTACTTTTTCAAACAGTGCAAATCACTGACACTGTCGGTTGAATGTTTCTATTCTTTTTGCTTTTAAACCAGAACTTCATTGCAAAATGATTGGACAGGACGGAATATGTTTTATGAATGGTAGAAGTGTTTAACGTGGTATGAGTCTGTAAAGGCTATGATTTTAGAGTGTTTCATACTTATACCACTGCTGTGAGCTTCGATTATCTACACCAAATAGGCTTTATTCTACCGGAAGTATGGAGAAAACGATAAGAAACAAATATTGGAACGTGATTTTAAATCGGGATATTTCTCTGGTACGTACAATTCAGTTTGAGTTAATCATTCCAAAGCTTGTGTTTAAATAGATGATTTCTTGGTCGGTTTATAAATCTATGCAACTCTGGATATTACACAGATGTCAATACTCGGTCGTTGAAAACCTGGTTTCGTCGCATTGAAGTGCTTCTTGTTATTATTTTTCACAGATGTCAAGGTTATCTCCTCTTTCCTCAATAATGATAAGATCTATTTTTTAAACCTTTAGGTCTCAAACAAATTTTTGACAGTAAAATTTGGAAGGATAAACAAAATAGTAAAAGCCCACGGTTGCAAAGAAATAAGAAACAGTTACTTATCTGTTTTCTGAAAATAACCTCCCTTTTAATAAAAGAAAGAAGAAAATCGATCCCTCAATTTGCAACAACCAAAAACATTATTTTTTAATTTTACGTTTTAAAACCGATAGATTCTGACACTGGCGACTTGACACTTGTAGCTGCGCCACTCGTGAAAAGATGAATACGGGAACTCACTCGTTAAAATATTTATATCTATCTTTCACTGGTAAAAACAAATAATAACAATATCCTTTTATTATAGTGGTCAAAAAACCAAAAGAAATACCCAAAATAAAAACCCAAATAACATTGTAGAAATATGATTTTATTTGTAAGAATCAATTATTCCAAAGTTCCAAACAAGGGGAATCAGATTCATCCTAAGGGGAAGCAATCGTGCACTTTCGATGAAGTTCATGTAATGCACAGACTTTCAAGGAGTTTTTCTAGGAAAGGTGGGTTAATTTCAAAATAAATATATGACGTATGTAATATTGTTAGTGCATGTGCACATATCACTTTTTATAATTTTATCTTGAGTATGGATGCAAAAGATTTTATGTTTAACATTCACTTGTGTTTAAATTTTGAACTTTGATATACATTTGTATTTTAAAGTATGTCACATACAATTCAGTTTAGTGCTTGTAATGATGTGGTCTTATTTTTATTTTGAAATTACCCAAACTTTCTAACAAAAACGCGGCACCAATGCTTGTGGCTTTCCCCGTCAAATGTGATTGATTGCATCACCTTAACACAAAATTACTGCTTACTAGATTTTAACACGTTAACCCAGTATAAATCCTTTTAGTCATTTAATTATCTTTTGATCATGTCATTAAAAAGTCAGCGATATCTGATGACACTAAAAGCAGATCCCTGATTAAAAGTTGTTAATTTTAAATACTTAGAGAACATACAATTTTTTTATTTCAGTATAAACTGCATATTAAGATGGTTTAAATAAAAATATAAATTAGTTGTAACAATACAATAAAAAGACAGTTTGATTAAGGCTTTTGGAGATGTATAAGATTCACATTAAAATGACTTTAAATGGGATTAGTTATTATATATATAATTATCACATAGGGAAAGCATAATATCTCACATAGTGTTGCCATGTTAAATACAGTATTACCGAGGATGAAAAAGGGAAACCATTTTAGTGCTTACATATATAACGTGTTATCATTATATTCCGTGCAGGATTAATTTTCGCGTATTTCTCCCAAGTCAAAGTGCGCGAAACAAAAGCCCAGCAGAAATTTAACCATGCCATATTTTATAAGAATAATATAACTGTGCGAAGTTATGCCCGCGAGAAAAAATAAGACATTTCAATTTCAGATCTGAAGTTACGATGCGGAGCACGCGCCGAGTCGGTAGGCTGAATACACTTAATCGTTATCATTTCTCATCATATTACTTAATAATTACAACCTTGTAACGTTTTACAAAATATTACAAATCTGATTGGCTAACAAGTGTCACGTGACTGCGTTTCATTTCTCAATGAAGTCGTATCGGACTACTTTTGATAAATATTTATCATTGACTTGTTTATTTGCCCCGCCCAGCCATCATTCAAAGTCTACAACTACATACCTTATTTCACTCCCAATTAAACGAGCACTAAATCAATAATGAAGAGGGAAATTTTAAGTAAGCAGTTACGTCACGATAGAGCATAACTCACTACGTCATATAGTAAGTTGTGACGTAATCGAACAAATGTTTACATTTCTAAGCGCCATGATTGATTCTGTCAGATAAAGGATTTATGTTTGAAATATTTTAAAGAATTGGAGGATTAAATAAAAACAATAACAACATTTGGACAAGACCCGAAGATGCTAGAAGTGTTTACCGTGGTATACGTATGTAACGACTAGAATTTGAAAGTGTTTCATTTTTATACCGCAGCAGGGAGCTTCGTTTTCACCAAAAGTGTCGGGATAGGGTTTAAATTATAGTAAATGAGAAGGAATAATGCATGTGGATATATTGATCGGGACCGATTAACGGTATGTACATTTTGTATTCGCAATGAGTTTTTATTCGCAATGAGTTTCTATGAATTTTCTTTCCATTTTGAAGATTTTATATTATTTTTATTTGAAAAACTCATTGGACTCAATAATTATTTTTAAAGGAAAAGTGTCACTGGAGTCAACAAATCAACATTTGTAAAAATATCGCGATTTGAAATCGGCCATTTTGTAACGTAGAAATTTGAATCATCCAAGCCGATGGTATTACTCCGCGAAAAGTAAACCACATCTATCGTAAATAAAAAGTTTGTCAAAGGTTATAAATAAAATGTGATAGTAGGTTGTAATTATAAGGATTGAATGTTATTTTCGTGCGTTTCATCGATGTATGAAATGTCAGTTGCCTTACATCTAATTTGTACATAAACACCTTCGGTGTTTATGCAAATTAGATGTTCGGCAACTGACATTTCATACATCGATGAAACGCACGAAAATTACATTCAATCCTTAAATAAGGTTTCAATATTCAATAAGCAAATTATTATAACTGAAAAGCCCAACCGACACGCAGTGAGATTTATTCAAATCGCATCCGATTTTCTTTCAGTACAAAGTTGCCTGGTCACAATTTGAGAAAATATTAAGTATAATCAAATACTAATAATTAAAACTTTTCATTTAAACTGTAGAAGAAAATGTGATGTTATATTCTAACAAAGTCAACGAGTGATTATATTCAACGCCAAAGTTGTTACATGTATATCGTTACATACGCAGTAAAAATCTTTAACAATTATTCCCCTAATGTATTGCTTAGTCCACCTTTTCGCATATTAAGGACCCGGTTTCAGCAAAACATACCTCTTAATAAAGAAGTTGAAAAATTTGACTTAGTACTAAATATTACCGAAAGGGAGCAAAGCCGCCATTAAACCAAAGGAAGTGAGGTAAATTGACTGGTTTTGGAGGTTAAGCGTAAATGTATTGACGAGTAATTACGAATACATTGCATCCCCAAAACCAGTCAATTTACCGGACTTCCGTTGATTCAATGGCGGCTGCGCACCCTTTCAGTAATATATGTTTCATCCTTAATTTGACGAAACAATTCAATGCCCGGACTTCAATGAACTTGATTTTAGCTACATGTAAACGCTTCGACAGAGGTGTAACTCATCAAGTTTGCCGTGTTGACCACAAAGCGAATGACGATGCGCTTTCTCATAGAAACGCGTGCTGAAACGCGCTTGCTCGCCAGTCACAGAATCAAAGCACTGGAAAACTGAGGAGTCGGAAAAACTACTGTCAGGACTTTGAAAATTAGAACTTCTTTTCGACGGTTCTTAGGCCTGCAGTTTGTTACTATTATTAGACCAGTTCAGACTGTCAAGTGTCAGAAAACTGATAACCCTGTACAGACCAATAACTACAAGAATTTTAATGAAAGTCGAGAAAAGATAGCCTGCAGGGCTAGGTGCTGTCGCCGTGACGGTGCGGGTTCGCTCCAAACAGGAGGCACTATCAATTGAATAACCCGTTACCGATGTCATGCAGCGATGGCTACGTATATCAGGGCTATCCGATCAACCTTTTTGGGGGGTTGTCCCGACTAGCTCAGATTGTTGCGTCCAGGAATTGCAGGGCTAGGCGCTGTTGCCGTGACGGTGTGGGTTCGCTCCCAGCTAGAGGCACTATCATTAGAGGTGAACCTATGTGGGGCAAATCATGGGAAAAGGTGTCTTCAGTCACATATTTGTATTTTGAGTTGTAACTATATTTCTACTAGTGACCTTGTATTTTTATTTATTCACTTAACAAATAAACAATTTGTCAATAAATGTTATTTTACCGCGAAATGCATAATAAGAAGTGTCGTCTGCTCAACTCTATGACGTCATTTCAAGTATAAGGACAACTTTCCGAATGCGCGTTTCCCGTATATGTACATGTAAGGGGAGCCTATTGCAACATGGTTTCCACCTTCCACGTATGCCGGGGTTGTTTCCCTTTAATCGGAATTTAAAAACAGTTTTCATTGAAATCAAAAGGCTTTTTTTTATTCTTTTGTATTAATTGTACCAAGAAAGCAAGGTTTCAGCCATATGGCGTCTGACGTACTTTATACATGGGATTTTGTGGCTGCTTTCCAATATGACATAAAGGACCGTCATTTTCGATAGAAGTAAGAATATTTTCATATATTAAGCACATTCAATTCAAATATTTCCTGTAATGTCATCATTTGGATCAACTATGTTTACTCTTAACTCAGTTTTTCATTTGAAATGATAGTGCCTCTAACTGGGAGCGAACCCGCACCGTCACGGCGACAGCGCCTAGCCCTGCAATTCCGGCGACGCAACCAACTGCACAAGCCGGGAAAATCCCAAAAAACGTTGATCGGATAGCTCTGATATACGTAACCAGCACTGCATGACATCGGTAACGGGTTAATTTACTGATAACAGTACTGACTATATGAACGGGGAGACTTTTAACACCCACCACAAATAGCGCATACTGTGAATTTCAATGATAGTGCCTCTAGCTTGTCAAAACAAAAATTTTATTGAGACAAATCCATTTGTTTGACCCTCGTGAAATATGTTGTTTTCTATCTGCTAGACATATACTCCACCAGTATTAATAACTTGATAAATATGAGTTATAATAAATGGTTTCATTTGGCTTTGCAATGTTATTAGCTTTTAATGTTTTATATGTTTGTGTGCTTTTGCATGCATCATTGTTGAGCTGATTGGTGGAGTCATTTCACCAAGACAACTTATACTTGTTTGTTAATATGAGAACCTGTTGGGGCAAGTGTGAGGTTGGTGCACCCTAGAACCTGGTTTAAACTCCCAGTGGCAATTTGTTTTGTCAATGACCGTTCTAACGCGGTATCCCGAAAGGTTCTCTTTTTCGTTGGTTGTTTGTGGTGTCCTTTTGAATTGACATGCTAGCATGTCCTCTCTTTTCCTCTATTTTTTTTTCGCTGCGTGTTGAGTCTGCGTTTTGTGAGTGTGGCGATTCCTGATATGCATATTTAACTTTTAACAATCGTAATAAAATAAGTTTTATTATACATAAGTTTAAAATTAATGATAAAGTTTAAAAAATATGTGTACAACATTTGGAGAGATAATTGAATGTTTTTCATAGTAATTATGGCCTATTACAAATGATAATGCCTCTAGCTGGGAGCAAACCCACACCGTCACGGCGACAGCGACTAGCCCATAGATTCCTGCGACGCAACCAACTGAGCTAGTCGGGACTACCCCAAATAAGGTTGATCGGATACCCTGATATACGTAACCATCACTGCATGACATCGGTAACGAGTTATTTCACTACAAAGTAAAGTTACCTATCCAATTATTTTAGTTAATGTAGGTCTCCTATAACCTCAGTTTACTAGTTGTTATTTGCTGATGGTGCTATTTTAATAAATGCAACTAAAAAGGTTAAAATAGATGAAAAGGGAACTTTGATAGCCATCGAACACGACAAAAATGAATATATTGCAGGCTTGGTTTGATCGAGCCTGTTCATGGGCAGTAATGGAAATGCATATTACTGCCCACGCGTCTAGCCCAGGGTTAAGCACAACTCAATATTTACACCAATAAACAGTACAAGTTCGATCCATCTCAAACGATGGTGTGCATTAATTATGGCGGTGAACATGGAACCTTCAATGCGGTATTTTCAGATTAATACCATGCTTCCATGTTCAGCGGCGTATGGTCCCCAGAAAAAAGAATTTGGTTGCCCTAATCGAGAAAGCAATGGGCGGAACTAAACCGAATGGAATTTTGACAAAGGATCAGGGAATATAAATCTTGCGTGTCACAGACAACGCCAAAGGCAAAATTTAAAAAAAAGCAGGAAATATATCCTAGGGTTGATTGAACAATATCCAAATCTATATTGGCTGGGGTATTGAAACCACCCATCTATAAACTTGCCGAAATATCAAAACAAAAGTCATTTTAGATTGAAGTACTATTAACATTGTACATAAATATCGTGCTCAACGACCTTCAAGGACGTAACTGATAATAGCACTGATTGAATGTACGGGAAGACTTTTTATAGCCGCCACACGGCACAAACAATGCTGCTGTAATATTTAAATAGATCAAAGTACTGAAAGTACAGAAAACCAGCGACGCGATTTTGCTTATTGAGAATAACCAGTGCCATGATTCTCATACATGTATCCATTTACGAAAAAGCAAAAAAACTTGGTTCACTCGCAAAGAACTTCCTCTTGTCTAAATGATAGTGGAAATAAGGGTTTCCATGTATTATCTGGATGAAGGCTTCTGTTAACCCTTTACTCCATAGATATACCTTCATAGCTTGTGCGAACAGTTTAGATCCATATCAGCTGGCACATCTGTGCGATCTGATTAGGATTTAAACTGTTCGATTTTATGATCATTTTTTTCTGACCTGTAATCACAAATTTTAGATCCAGATCAGATGGCACTATTGTGCCAGCTGATTGGGACCTGAACTGGTAACCTATGTGATAAAGGCGTATATATTGAGTAAAGGGTTTTAAGCAAGAAATTATAATAGTGAAATCTGTGTACTGACATCCCAAAGACATAATGAACAAGAAAAATGACACTCCTTCTTTGTTTTTGTCGTCCGCACTTTTCAACGATATTCTATATCGTCCGCTAATTGGACCGCATTTTAGTGCGACCTATATTCCATACCTCCGTGTCCGTTCCACGTCGGACGGACACGGAGGTATGGAATATACCCAACGATATCTTGGTGAGTGAAAAATCGCGGACACGGACAATGTTTGACCATTGTTGCACCGCACCGATCAAGTCCTAGAAATATGAACCGCACCGATTTTACATTGACCATTGATGCACCGCACAGGTTTTGTCCTATCAACATGACGTAGTTAATACCGACTAAAATTTAACACGTAACAGGAAACTTGGGGACTACTTTACTTACTCTGATTTCTCTGAAATGCGTAAATCGCCGTTTGCAAGTTGGTTTGATACCGATTTCAGAATTGTGATTAGTAAAACCAGCTTCGCTGGTTAATGAAAAGGGAACTTTGAAAGCCGTCGCACACGACAAAAATGAAAATATTGCAGCCTTGGTTTGATTGAGCCAGTTCATGGGCAGTAATGGAAATGCATATTACTGCCCACGCCGTCTAGCCCAGGGTTGAGCACAACTCAATATTTACACCAATAAACAGTACAAATTTCGATCCATCCCAAACGATGGTATGCATATGGCGGTGAACATGGAACCTTCAATGCGGTATTTTAGATTAATACCATTCCATGTTCTGGGGCGTATTGCTATTATTTGTACTATTGTATTACATGTATATGTTGCTTATACACAGGTCACTATAATAAAAGAAAACTTACTTACTTACTTCATTTTTCAACACCACACAAGTGTGAAAACAGTGTCACTGCTATCCAATAACAAATTGCTTAGTTCGATTCACGATATATTGTTATTATAATATTTTTGTAACAAATTGAGAAAACCGCAACGTAATATGTGCTAGTGTATCATAGTTGTCTACCTTCCAGATATTAAAATGGCGGTGTTATTAATTGACGGTGATTTTAATTGGTGGTATTTAAAATTGGCGCAACTGACCCTGACCAAAATTAATCAACCGCCAAAATAAGTACTTATACAGTAGTGGTTTGGCAAAAAACACTGAAAAAATGGTTTTCCACTATGTCCAAATCGTGCATTATCAATTTACTTCACATAGAAATCTATAATGTACACGGAAAACAAAAACAAACATCTTAAATGGAAGTCATGGATTATAAATTAATAAAGAGGTTTTGACGATATTTGAGAATAATATTGTCTTTCTTAAAATGTATCTAAATATAATAAGAAAGAGATATACAAAATGTACGAAAGCCAAAAATAATGCTCGGACATTGAATGCCAGTTGCTTGTTAAAAATGATAGTTAAGTCCACCCACCTTCTAGAAGAGGTAAATTTACAATTCCATTGATTGACAACACTATACAATAAAAATTGTTTATATTATCTGCGGTTTTTAAACGGGCATTTTTTTCTTTATGTACGTCAATTAATTCAAACAAAGACTCATAATTGTCGTCACAATAATGAAATAGATGTCTGGTATTTTTACAATTGATATAAGAAAGCTCCCATTTACTTCAGTTGAGTATCATTATTAAAAGAAATGTGAATTTCGTGTCGTAAGAAAATATATTTTGTTGTACTTAATAACGTACCTATCAAAATAATTCAAAAATATATCAAAAATAGTTGGTTAAGCAATTAAAGCACTACTAATATAACTATCATCATATAAGTACTTTACTAGAAGCAACTGTGTTTCGCTAGGTGACAACGTTTTGAGTTAGAAATATTAATATTTTTATTTGAGAAATTTTTGAAATTGATCTTAATGTGGGATTATTTGATTTCTGAAAGGACGAATTTCGAGTACTAGGACCTTCACATAATGTTTTGAGCTCATATTTAATGGACCAGGTATAAAGTAAATTGTCGGTGAAGCATTATTTGGTGCAATTTTCTTAGGGCGAAATACTAGTATATATACTGAACAAAACTAAAAAGTATCCACTTTTATGCTTATATTCTCATTAACATATTTTCATTTAATCAGGAACGCTTTAAATGGTGTTTCGTTAGTAAACAAAAATTGTTTTTAAGTTAAATTGTTCATAAATAATAACTTCCACACCAAGACCTGAGGAACTGCCAATCGAATAACAATTAATCATGGATAACAAAACACTACATATTTAATTTAAAGGGAGGCAATCGGAAATGATTGGAATTTCTAGCATTGTTTATAGAGGACCAGTTGTGTTATTGGTGAATATCTTGTGATTTTATTGATCACAAGAGGTAGAGACAGTGATTTAATTCAAATAAATGTGAATAACTCAAAGAATCACTGACATTTTACTGACACCCTAATTATTGGCTGCAGATTTTCAAGAACACTTTATTCATTTCCATTGATATAAAAGCTAATGTGTTCACATATAGTATTTTGAGGTTTCATTTTCAAATTTAACAAACTTTAAAATAGGAAAGTGGATACTTTTTATTTTTGTTGAGTATATATTGTAAAAATATTAAACCCTTTAGAAATAAAAGAAGGGATATGATTTGATCCGGCATAAGCAGATAGTTAAATAAAAGCTTGTTGAAGGCGAATACAATATTAGGGATTGTGTGCAGTTTTCAATCGTTTCATGATTCTTCTGAATTAAAAAGGGAAAGTTTACAAAGAATTGAATCATATTGGTAAAGTTTAACCGAAAAAAGCAAGGGTTAACAACACTTTACCAATTTACAAATATATAACTATGGACAACGGTCACGGGGTAAAACCAAATTTCATTATCAAAATACGTATCAGCTGACATATGAAAATGAAAATCATTTTCCATGTACTTTTGCGGTACTTTTTGTGCCTCACTCCGAACACAAATCGGATAACAGGATTTAATATCCCGGACATTGTGTATGAATATTGTCCGTTCTCGGATATCTGTAACAGGTCGGCTAACAGGACTCTTGATGAAAATGGGGCGATTCCTTGCTGTGGCTCCTGCGCTTGTGACGATAACTGTGGACTCAGGCTGGACTGCTGCTTTAAAGAATTGGATAAATACAAGCTAATTGAAAACCAGATTATTGGATGCATTACTCCGGTCACAGGAAATTCGAAACTTGCGGAATCTGAAACAAGTTACTACATGGTAAAGACTTGCAACGGCTTAAGTAGCGGTAACTCCGAGAAAAAACTATGTAAAATCACCGATGCCATAGGACATTCTTTAGTTGCACCGGTATCGTCCTTAGAAAACGGAAACATTTACGTAAACGAAGAATGTGCTCGCTGTAACGGTCTCCAAAAATTTACTAAATGGGACTATGTATATAATTCTGTAACAAAGGCACCGGGTTTCTTTAACACACATACGTTGAAAGATATTTTGGATAATCAGGGAATGATTAATTTTGTACCTCCGTCAGATGAAGATTGGTCAAAGAAACAATGCCATAATAATAAAGTCTCGTATTCATGTATGAAATCAGACTTGCAAGAAACTTGTGAAAATCTGAATCTTCCATTTTCAACGGTGCACACGTCAATGTACAGAAATGTATTTTGCTACCTTTGCAATTTTTCAACAAACATTTCATCTGTGAATATAATTTCAAAGTGTAATGTCAAAGATCGAACTAAATTTTCAAATATGATGCAACTGTTGATATATCAATCTATGTAAGACTTTGTTACATTGGTTACAAGAGACGCTGCCGACAGAACGGAAACCTACGACTGCCTACATCTTCATGTAAGAATGAGTTTTTATTTTCGTTATTAGTTTATCTTCGACCTTTTCCTAAATACTGTTATTATCATACGGTGGAAAGAAAAACAAAATAAAACAAATACATGTTCGCCTCTGAACAACACATCAGGATTGATGACGTCTACGATGACGTCAAAGAATAAAAACGAAAATAATGTCTGTGATATGCAGGATTTATATTCTCAGATCTCCTGTCAAAATTCAATTCTATTTAGTTCCCCCGATTGTTTTTTCTTTTAGGGAAAACTCATTCTTTTATCTGGGGACCATACGCCGCTGAACATGGAATGGTATTAATCTGAAAATACCGCATTGAAGGTTCCATGTTCACTCATACCATTGTTTGGGATGGATCCAAATTGTACTGTTTATTGGTGTAAATAATATTGCAACCTGGGGCTAGGCGGCGTGGGCAGTAATATGCATTTCCATTACTGCCTATGAACAGGCTCAATCAAACCGAGCCTGCAATTTTTTCGTATTTGTCGTGTTGGTGGCTTTCAAAGTTCCCTTTTCATCTATATCAATATCACAGTAGCGTTGTTTGTTCCGTGTGGCGGCTGTAAAATGCCTTCCCGTACATTAAATCAGTGCTGTTATCAATTACGCCCTTTGAAGTTTGTTGTGCACGATTCTTATGTACCATGTCATTAGTACTTCTAAGGTTACTATTGTTAAATATTTCGGCCAGTTTATAGATGGGTGGTTTCAATATTCCAGAAAATAGTGATTCGGATATAGTTCAATCACCCCAGGATAAACTTCCTGCTTTTTAATTTTTGCCTTTGGCGTTGTCTGTGATATGAAGGAATTATATTCTCAGATCCGCCTGTCAAAATTCAATTCTATTTAGTTCCGTCCATTGTTTTCTCGTTAAGGGCAAACTCATTCTTTTATCTGGGGACAATACGCCGCTGAACATGGAATGGTAATAATTAATCTGAAAAGACCGCAATGAAGGTTCCATGTTCACCGCCATATGCATAATTTCGTTCGTGATGGATCAAAATTGTACTGTTTATTGGTGTAAATATTAAGTTGCGATCATTCCGGCGTGGGCAGTAATATGCATTTCCATTACTGCCCATGATCAGGCACAATTAAACCGAGCCTAAAATATTTTCATTTGTCGTGTTCGGTGGCTTTCATCTATTTAACACGACTTTTAAAGTCAAACTGTTTGATTTTGAATGTTAATATCTTGCTAAAATACATTTTCTATTAAAAAAAATTTCAAGTAAGTTATATAAACTAATGCACTGTGAGAGCCGAAATATTTTATTTAATAATTGTTATTACGAAGTGATACTGTCATTTAGGGTGCTGGCTGATAGACTTTCAATACGACATGAAATAACCTCAGTAGAAGAAAAGCAAAAACCAGTTTATAGTTTATTATGCATACATTGTTGGTTCATTATATTTCATCAGCAGCCATGTTATTTTTTTTTAATTTTACAGACATGTTATTTTTTTTAACTTTGATTTCAACACCTTTTTTTAAATCATTTTGTAAACAAAAAAGTTCATTCTACCCTCACACTCCGGGCATTGGTTCCAAACAGCGGTGCAGATGCCTAGTTTATTGCTTTTTTAAAAACATCCTTTAACGTGAAAGGGTTAAGCTGGTGTTGTCTACACTTTTTGTTAACTTGTTTGTTGATATAAGAACCTGGCAGGTGTGAGGTTGGTGCACCTTAAAACCTGGTTTAAACCCCCAGTGGCAAATTGTTTTGCCACTGACCGTTTCAATTGGGAAAATCCAAAGGGTTCTCATTTCCGTAAATTGTAAGTGATGTCTTATTTAAAACTGATATTCTTATAAAACCATGCTCTCTTTCGTCTCTTCTGTTTCGCTGCGTGGGAAGGTTATGTTTTCTGAGGTTGGCGATTCCTGATAATGCATATTTCACTTATTAAGCATGACATATAATACAACTATATAATAAGTGATATGTTGGAAACACCGACAATTATAATAGATGTTTTTCTTTCAAAAAAGATACCTCTCTTGCTTAAAGGTAACGCAATGACCACTTTAGGAAATTTCGTCAATTTTTAACCCTTAAGTCCATGCATTTAAGCTATGTACGGTAGATACAGATCAGCATGCAGATCAGTGATATCGGATATTATTAAAAGAACAGGTTCGCCAATTTGACGGAGAAACAGCCCGATCTCAAGCTATTCTGTTTTATGTCGCCGAATGGGAAGAACTCATATATGAAAATAAAAAGTTTTCTTTTTTCTCGTTTTCTTCTCATTACACGCTGCCCACATATCGTTTGTCAATTTATCGATTTTTTTCAGAACACACGTCTCCAGGTACACTATCGTTTGTCATTTTGTTGTTTATTTTTAGGGGACTTGTCTCCAGATACACTGTCCACTGAATCGTTTGTCATTGTTTTTCGTTTTCTTTTCAGGACACATGTCTCCAGATACATTGCCCACTCGGTATGTTGATGACAAATATCGGTTGCAAGTATTTTATTGAAAGATGGTATCCATCGTGCATTGTCGTTCAGGTACTACATTTGTGTATGTACTCTCTGTAAATTAGTGATTTCTAGTACACGTTGTGCCCTGTGTACAAATCTAGAATCGATAGAAACATAATACGACTTTGTCGTACAAATATACATACTCTACGAGTCGTACATATATACATTCTCTACGAGTCGTACATGTATACGTACTCTACGAGTCGTACATATATACATACTCTACGAGTCGTACATATATACATACTCTACGAGTCGTACATATATACATACTCTATTTCACTAAGACAACTTGTGCTTCTTTTGTGATATGAGAACCTGTTGGGGGTAAGTATGAGGTTGGTGCACCCTAGAACCTGGTTTAAACCCTCAGTGGGAAATTGTTTTGCCACTGACCGTTCCAAGGCGGTAAGCCTTGGGTTCTTACTTTCGTTAATTGTTTGTGGCGTCCATTTTAAAAATGATTATTGTAATACCATGCTCTCTTTTCCTTTTTACTTTTTGGCTGTGTGGGTAGACTGTGTCTGCTGGATGTGGCCATTCTTGATATGCATATTACACTTTTTTACACGGTGTCTTAATGAATGTTTACGTAGTATCGTTCAATAGTAATCATTTTAGTAAAAAAGTGAAATGTGAATTTCAGGAATGGCCACATCATCAATGTACTTAGAGGTGTTGTTAAAGGCTGTAATAATGTCATCTTGATGTTCGGTAGAAAGAGATAACATAAAATTTCTTACATAACAGTATATAAACAGATCAGCAACAAGGGTTGCAGAATTAGTACCCATTGGAATGCCTATAACTTATTTATAAATAGAGGTACAAAATCTCACAAAAATATTATCCTATAAAAATGTGAGCGCCTCGATAAGGTGTTGACTGGTCCGTAAAGTATAATTATCATAAGAACATTCTATAAAAATGCCCTATGTTCATTACAAGCTATACAGTTTTTTCTCTAGTAAACGTTTTTTCAATGAGACTGGTTAGCTTGTCATTTATTAAATTATGAGGGAAAGAAGTATATAATGTAGAGAAATCATAAGTAGACAAACAGAACGCCTGAAAATTATTAAAGCTTCTTTAACACGCCATCTGAAATTTTTATAGACCAAAATAAATTTTGCCAGTGGTTTCAAAAACCTTATCGCAATACCAAATCATTTAGATTTTTATAGCTGTAAAACAAGATGTTAAGAGCACGGATAATTTAGAAGTTGGTCAAAAATACTACAAGTAGAACTAAGATTACATATTACAACTACATTTGGTATTCTTTTCTGTTTACAGATAAAACTTATGCCAGCACATGAAACGAAGTTACTACTTCAGGACATAGACTCGTTATCAGATTACGACGTGAACAGACCAATGATAAAAAGTTCTTGCCGAATGCAAGAGCCAACATATGTTTATGTTGAAAATAGTCCAACAAAAAGTGCTTATGTTGGGTCATTTATTGTTAGCGTGTGGATGGATACAATAGACGGGTTTGAGCCAGCGGTCACCGTAAATGAAATCCGCGAGTGTTTCCACAATGCCTGGTTGATAACAGTGAACAACGTCACTCATATATTCAAAGCAGCCCTTGACAAATATACTGAAGTGACATATCACCACTCAAATATATCTTTATACAATGATAGGACGAATTTTGCTCGTGACAGCTCTACACTGGGTTCTGACATGTATAAACAAATTAGCCCTGGCAATACTGGAAACGCAAATCAATTAAAGAAAGGAGTTTTAATCATCAAGAAGACGTTCTTTTGCCATCAGGTAAACACTTATTATGGTATTCATTATAATATAATTGACGTGCGTGGCGTTTACTTTTTTAATTCAGCTGATAACCGTCGGAAAAATGTATTTATTTAAAGTTTACGTCTGCCTGTCAGCATTTCGGTGGTTTTCAATGTGTCTTTTTAATCTCTTTCTCTCCTTCTTCGCTCTCTCTCCCTTTCATTCTCCCTCTCTCTCTTTCTTTCTCTCTCTCTCCCGTTCTTTCGCTCTCTATCTCGTTCTCTCTCTCTTTTTCTCGCACGCTTGTGGTTCTGACCAAGAAATAAAACAGAATATATTCTAGTTTACCTTTTTGATCACTTTATCATTGATATGATGTCTGTATTGTTCAGTAGTTGTCTAAAGCTTGTGTAAGCTCAAAGCAATTGTAATAAAATATCTGCATTGTTTGATTTTATCTTTAGAATAAAAAATTAAATACTGAACAGCTCACGTTGATCCAAAAATAGTTTATATCACTTTTAAAATTTATATTGTCTGCTTAAACGAAAAAATTCAGGCTCCCTCCAAAAACTGGTAGAAAGAAAATTATAAAAAATATAATTAACAAAGATGACACACTGCTTTAAAGTGTAAGCAGCAGCAGAATCAGACGCTTTTATCACAGTGGACTTTTTCAAGGAAGTGGCAAACTCTAACTCAACCCTTGGCTAGGCGGTGTGGGCAGTAATATGCACTTCCATTTATGTCCTTAAGCAGGCTCAATTTTATCGAGCCTGCAATATTTTCATATTTGCGATGTTCAGTGGCTTTCAAAGCACCTTTGTCGTCTATTTCCCTTAAAATGCTGATGTTAAAAAATGCAATGTTATACAAGAAAAAAACTTGTATCCTTAAAATAGTCCAAAAAGATTTGTTTTTCATTTTAGGTCTACATAGAAGAGAACCAGGTGATTCAACTGGTGGGAAGTATTTTCATTCCTTCAAAGAATATAACTTTAGGCGACAACGAATATTCAGAGAACAATGATGACGTAGGCAGATCTACTTATTCCGTGTGTGTCGACGACCTTGAAACTATATATGTGAACGGAGTTTTAGATAATCGTTACCGACTCCCAATACAAGTCATTGCGGCATCAGTATTTTACTTTCTGCTGATTAAACATAATTCATTTTAAACTGATATTTTACAAACGGAAGGAAGTCGCACTAACTAAAACTTGCAATATTTGTGTTTTATTTGCATTATCTATTTACAATACACATTTAAACAAATTTTTACCGATTACTTTGTGCACTTTCACGTTTTCTGAATCTCAGACTTGTCTTTTTGTGTATCGGAAAAAAATAAAGGTAAAAGATTTCATAAAAGTTTATTTTGTGAAGTTTTTGGAAAAGTTTCTATGCAAATAAGCATTAATTTACTGCAGATATGATTGATCTTGTTAAAAAGCATATCGTTAGTAATTTTTACAAAATATTGGTAAAAAACTTAAATGACAATATACAGGAATTCCTTTAAAATCTCGAAAAACCAAAATTTCTCAAGTCACATTAGCCTTTTTTAAATTTAAAGTAGGTTTATCACTAAACAATATTAAATATCATCTATAAACATAACTGAGTAAAATATAACAATTTGCAATTACGTAAAATCTTTCAAAAGGGAAGTCAGTTATATAATTTATAAATAAATTTCACTCTTTATTATCGAATTTTCGAACCCGTATTCTTTTTCAAGAAAAATACAGAAATTATGCTGTTTAAGTTACATCCATGTTGAAAGCGAATTCAATTATATAACAATTTGAAATTATAGTTTTACCATAGTTAACTTCAGAAATTAAGATTTGAAAATGACTACCCACTGTGTTGAGGTATGACCACCGAGAGCAAATTACATGTACGTCATTTTTCTTAACATAACTAAATCTGAAAAATCATAACCTAAATGGATGAATATACTTTAACACTGCAATGATGTCTGCAATTATACAAGTACTGTTTAACTTAATTAGTAACGCATGTTGTACGAGCAGGTGATCCCCTGGTGACGGAATGTCATAACTTATAATACAAGTACATGTACCAGTACGATAACCAATTACTTCCGGTAGTCTGTCTAGTAATTATACTTAGTTCCCACGGGCAAAAACCGTCAGCTACTTTGTATGGCAATATGCTTAAGACATAAAGGGGGAATCTCACATTTATTAAAATAAAATGGATGAGGAGATTAAAGTCATGCAAATAACATAGTGTGGTGGTACTTATTAATCTTCCAAGCATTTCATGTGCACTGTCACTATGATGTTTTTTCTTGCTGATCTTTTATTTTCATCAAGTTCTGCTATTGTAACCATATTATGTAATGTTGCCATACAAGATGGCGGCTCATACTGTGACTGATAAGGGAGGTAATTTTAGCAGTTTTGGGAACTATGTATAGCACTTGCTCAGTCGCCGACTGTACACTCATCCAAAGTTCTAATTGGTCATCAATTGTGTATGTTTACAATGTATGCTAGTTTCGTTTCTTCCGTGTGTCAAAAGAGGTTGTGAAAAATTGTTTTGTCTTGAAATCAATTATTAAATCTCTTTAAAATCGTTTTTGGTTGTTTTCTTATAATAATCCAATAACATTTATTTCACTGTGGGGTCAAACTCAGAAAAAAAACTTTAACTGAAAGGAAAGTAATAATAAAATCGGGTACTTTGAAGGGGATTTATTAAAACAAGAAAGCTTCTGATTAATAAGGTTTTATTTTTCTCTACTAAATTGTAACTAAGGGTCTTATTCAAACAAAACAAGCACTTTCAGGCATTTTTCTTGTTGCTTGAGCTGTAATTGAATGAAATGCATTTTAGCAAAATTTATGACAACTCTCGCCAAACCATTTTAAATTCAATTATTACAAGATAAACGCTTATTTTGAAGACTGTGTATGGCAATTGATCACAAGTAAGATAATAAGTTAATGTCTTTCTAATGAAAAAATACGGACAAAAATGACCAATTAGATCTTTGGTTGAGTATACACAGGTAGTCTGTGAATGGATAGGTAGAAAAATGTGAGCCAAACATTTTTGATCATTAATAATTATTGATTTGATTATCGACTTAAAAAAAACAACAAAGACTAGTCATACTGGGATAGGGTTCATTAAATCATTAGCAGAAGCATCACCATCATCATCGTCATCATCATCAGCATCACCATCGTCAAACTTTATCATCACATGTTATTTTTTTCTTTTTAATGTTTTTACTTGCAGATATGCACTATTATTAAAAAGAGACCAAAGGAACTTTTATAATTTTAATAAACTTTATTGCAGTTAATGCTGTAGCTGTTGCTGCTACTACTGCTTGTGATGATGATGACGATGATCATGGTGGTGGTGGTGGTTTTAAATTAAAACAATACACATGTATCATATACGTTGCTTATTTCATTTTTATGCGCATTTTTTTGTAAGTGACCAATACGTTTTGGTGAGCATAGAAAAACTTAATTAAACCGAATATGGCACATTTTATGTTCATTTTTTGTTCATTTTTTGGTTTCATTGGCTTTAGGGTGTGCCGTATACGGACCGAAAATGTAACACGTGTGACATACGTTCTATGACTTATACGGTCTGACAGTCCAGACTTTAATCATGATTTTTTACAAAATATTACAATTAGACCAGTTCATACTGTTATGAGTCAGAAAACTGATAACTCTGGGTCTTCCGACCCCAAAAATGTGTACAGACCATTAACAACAGGAATTCTGGTGAAAGTCTAGAGAAGCTAGCCTTAGAAGCGATCTTGCCCATAAACATGAAGATAGGAGGTTAATTGGCAAACTGTAAGCTTTATAGAACTTAAAAAATATTTTTAGATGCTATATTTGCTGTTTCAAAGGACTAGCTACGTCATAGGTCTAGTTGACCTTGACATTTTAGTAAGGGCAGGTGCATTGAATGCATTGAATGCGAAACTTATGCATTTCTTGCTCCTTCTTCAGTTTAATTTACAATTCTGTGTGGATCATACAAACTCGTGCAAGTAATGGTGACAAGAAGAAACTTGGCGGTAAATACGTAGATGGTATATATTTGTTTCTTATACAGGGCATATGTTTGTTCCTGTAAAAAAACTAATGTCACTCCGCGAGTGAAAACCAGAAAATGATAAATTATGTTTAGGAATGCCATAGACACACTTAAAAATACATCTATCAGTATCTCGGTGTTCAAGAGTGAATTTAAATCGATGTTTCATCGAAACAAACAAAGGTTCTCATTATTTTATTTTACCTCATTTAAATAAATACGTCAATTTCTCGAAGGCACGCCTCACATATCTGTACATATAAGGGGAAAGTACTGCAACATTGATTTCACCTTACAAGTACGCAAAGGTTGTTTGCCTTTTATCAGAATTTAAAAATGAACGAAGAATAAAATTGTAACGTGAAACATGTATCTCAAATACAATCATACAATATATTCTGAAGAACTTGTTTGAGTGAGTCATCTAGAATGTTCTGAATTATTAAGTCTATTTTGTGAAATTTAGTGAATAATAAGGCACCCTGTTTATAGGATTGAGTGTTCGAACTGGCAATTATCGTCCAAAGATTGGATGATTACAGTCAAACCTGTGCTAAAAACACCTGTAAACAAACTCCACCTATGAACGGAAACAACATATGTCCCACTGACTCATTGAAAGAACAAATTCACATATGAACAAAGACAATCTGCCTTTAAATGCCACTTTTTGGGGAAGCTTTGGCAATTCCTATTACATTAATTATGCCAGTAAATGCAAATACATGTATCTGGAGGAATTTGATCATCAATATGTTTATACTGGAAGTTGTCGGTCCAGGATCTATCAGTTTAAATTAAAAAGAAACAATTGAAAAATTATTTAGGTGTGCCCAATTAAGGGTTGGATTTTGTTCTTTTTTAAAAAGGGAGGTAATTTGCTAAAGAGTTAAATATATCTTATTTCTTTGCATCAATGGACTTTAAATATTCAGTTTTTTCCATCTGTACATGCCATAAACTTCTAAAAGTGACTGCGAAAATATATTTTAAAGAATTTAACGTTAAGAAATACCTGTCTCACCATAATTTAGCAAAGAGGAGATAACCTTGACCACTGTAAAAAATTACACCGCTGTATTAAATGACAAGATATGTGCAAATACCACAAATTAATTAAGGATAATATAAAGTATACTGTACTTTTTTGAATTTATCAAAAAATAAGTTTCATTCCGCTCAATTTATTTTCCATCCAATTTAACATTACAGCCATGTAATATGATAACTTAACTCGACATTTGTAAACATTTGAATAGACTAAAACAAGTATGCTATTGTTTGACAAATATTTACTAAACGACGCATCAGAACTCTTGAACAATGAAAAATTCAATAACATTATTGGGTCACGCCACAGAAAAAGGTTTCTCGGTCATTATGTTGACATTTTAGTCGTTATTTTATTTGTAAAGTACTTACAATTATCTTTTATGTCTAATTAAAGTACAGTGGATGCGATAAAACTAAATTTACTGATAGGAAAAAAAAAATCTTACAAAACTATGGCAGGCTTTTCTGTTGTATTGGGGACTGAAAGAAGGCGTGTGATTTAATAGACCTTTAATAGACCTTTAAGAGACCGTCAATCTATGTGGGTACAAATCAACACAAGCAGGTATAGGTGGTAATATATTTTCAGTTATTCATTCTATTTAAAATGATGATCATTCTTAGTTTACAGATAGACTTTTTTTACAAAAGCAGGCATGTAGAACACTATGAAGAAGACAGAAAAGATAAGTAAATAAAATGCTATACCTTAGGTGGCTGCCGCAAGTAATCCGCAGTAATTTCACGGTCGCCGACACGCGCTCTGTAACCGATCTATGGAATCGATATACCACAACAACCTGAAACAGAAATCGGTGTTTACTGTAAACATTGGGCAATGAGCCACCAAGGCAACACAAATTTTAGGCTATTATCAACTCCTGAAAAAAATAAAAGAAACACTGAAATAAGGCATAAGCATCTCTTTAACACAGTCGGCCGGGACAAAAATCACAATACCTAAAATCTCGCATAATATTAATGTCCAACCGACAACTCCCAACGTGTTCCTTTCAATTCAGCTGAAACGGCAGATTCAGAAAAGAATATAGCCAATAGCTTGCATCCCTACCGATTTTCCGCAAAAAATCCACAAACATGCAGCTGAATTTTTTGCTGCCGAAACAGCTTACTTTACAGGATTTCCCTAGTTTCGAATTTCTAAGCCCCTTCATTACACTGATATCAAGTGGCTGCTTTTAAAAATAATTATTTAACATATATATCCTCAATACCCTTAAAAATGCAAAACCTGTATGTATAATTTATTTAGGCTTGAAAATGCCAAAATATATTCATAATTCCCCATTTTCCATTTTTTTCTACATGGCCAGTCCGAATATGTGGCTATCTAACTGGTATGTGCTCCTTTAGTTATATGAATGTTACACACATGTTTCATAAATGTTGTAAGTGTTATATAGACACGAGGGACACGAAAGTTACTTCACAACTGAATAATGTTTTAATGCTACTGCCATTCCACGTAATATATTCTACATTGTTACAACTGTTATATTATATTATGTTTGTTACAAACTGATACTGTGTTGTTATTAGCGCCAATGGTGTGCCTTATCCTAATCTCAGTATGGAAACTTTACTAAAGCGGGGTCATTCTCAAGCCTTTGATTACATATTTTCACAGCTTAAAAATTGCTTTCTTTAATTCTCAAATGGATAACGATGTTGTACAAAAACACATTTTAAATACTTACGCTTGCTTTTGCTTGTAAAGAAAGAAACACAACTTTAATTATTGAGTACGAAGTGCAAACTCAAGTTTAATAAACTTTAGTTACATGCCAGGAATCAGTTATCGAGCGTGATTAATATTAGTTAGAATAACTTGTTTCACAATCTATGTTAAACTAAATAAGCTTTAGCTAAACTATTAAATGATATTAATTAAAATGTGTGTCAAAGATTTGGAAAGATTATCACTTGTTTTTGACATGAATGTGGGACTTTAAATAAGGAAAGTAACATCCCCAAGTCGTTTTTGTCTTATTTTTGAATAACATTGAACCGCAATTAAAATCAAATAATGATGCAGGTCTCTCTTTGGACCAGCTCTGAATTTACTTGTTGTTATTTGCTGATGTTGATACTCTACTACAAACAGAAACTAAAGAAGGTTTACTAGAAACTCATAACATCCTAGACCCAGGTATAAACCCTCAGTGGCAAATTGTATTGCCACAGACCGTTACAAGACGGTGACCCCAAAGGTTCTCTTTTTCATTAACTGTTTTTGGTGTTGTTTATTTAAAATTGATATTCATATACACCCATGCTCTCTTGTCCTCTCTACGTTTTGGCTGGGAGGCTTTTTTTCTGAGTGTGGCAATTCCTGATATGCATATTTTACTGTTTTAAATGGAAACTTACTTATAATATTGAACAGACGAAAAACAATTGTTTAGGAATGAAGAAGTGAAATTTACAGTGTAGTTTTTAGTTTCAAATAACTCCCTTGATGGTTATATGCTAACTTCAAAAAATGCAGAGTGTCAGCCATTGTGGGTGTCAGTAAATTGGCATACTTGATCTATCCTTTTTTTTGGTGGGGGGGGGGGACTGTTGCAATGTACAGTGTTTGTCTCTTGTAATGTCTCCTAGGCGTTGTCGTCGTATTTTATGGCTTCGGGGTAATAATAATAATTTTTACTTACGAAAACCAACATATCGAAGTCTTGAACCTTTACCATATATATGGTTAGTGATGCCATGTGGCAGTTTCTCTATGCAAGCAACTTAAACACTTATAGACAAGGCACTCAGGGCATCAAACTGGTTATTTAACATAACAAGCAACTGAGAAGACCCTAAATCATGTTTAGCTTATTTGATGCTTATACATGCCATTACGTTATCAGGGTTATCCGATCAGACTTTTTGGGGGGTTGTCCCGGTTAGCTCAATAATTAGCATAGTTGGAATTGCATGACAATGCGCTGTCGCCGTACGGGTTCGATCCCCGGTTGGAGCAGAATATTTTTTTTAAGATGAGGTTGTTGAAGTTTAGAAATAGTGGATTACCATTTTTGTTTCACCGAGAATATTCTTTTATTCACTTGAACGCATAAGAAAGTGGTTATGCATTATGCACGAGTACTCTTTTTTGGTCATTAAATTCTTCATTGCGGTTTTTCATTTTAAGGTATACTATTATTTCATGACTGGTGTTTCCATGCAAAGCTTATGTCTGAAAATCCAAATAATGTCAATTTTTAATCACTTACAATAATTCATGTTTGTAATCACATACATGCCACGTTTAAAAAAAATGCGACTGAGTGTGTTGATGGGAGTGGTAGGGTCTTACGATCTGCTAAAATGGTCGTCAATTTTAATCACTTACATATCACGCCTAAAAATAAAAACAAAGTTGGTGGATGGGTGTGGTAAGGCCTCACGATTCGTTCAAACGGTTGAAAAAAAATGGTTTTCTGTTTCAGATGATATCAACTTCTTAAGACGGCACCAACGAAATATTGAAAACAGGTGTTTGCAGAATTAGAAAAATCATCTGCTACCATGAAGCCTGTTGTTCCAATAAGAACCGCTGTTTTATCAGGAAGTAAAATGTCACTCAATTGTGTAGAGGATTTTATAATAACATAAATTGTATTGTATTTGGTATCTATGTTTCAACTAAAAACCGTAGAACCGGCCTCAAACCATCTGTAGGTTCAGCATCTACCGGTCATGTTATCAAAACCTATGTAGTATGTTTTTTTAAGAGCCCTTAATGTGAATCTAGATGTGACTATCAATGTGAATTTAAACATTCTTAAAGCCCCAGCCCTTAACTTATGTAAGAATATACAGTCTATTGAAAAATCATATTTGTCCATATAGACTCCAATATACAAACTCTCTAACAGAACACAAAAGGTCCGATCGAATGCTTTCTTATTAATGGGATTTTCAATGATATTGTTAAACTATCGTTAACGAACTTTTAAGAATCTAAATATAATCGAAATTTATTTAGCACCGATTTTTGACGAAGATACCACTTTATGCGCGATCTCGATTTCCGTGACGTTTCGGAAATCCTACTTTCGCTTTTAGTCGCGAGGAAGAAATTTATTTTAATAAATTAAAATTTTATTAGTCCTAACTAATACTGTAAATTTGTGCTTATAGTTCCAAATACATGTAATATTTCATACAAGAACGGGTTAAATTGAAGTAATGCCGCTTTAAACTCTTACCTTGTTCCTTTTTTAGACGTATCGATGTTTTCACGTAATAAAGATAAATCGTTTTATAACAGTCTAAAATGCTGTGAATATTGAAATGTCTATTTTATGAAACATTTTTTAAAAAGTTCGAATGATTCATGAACATCAAAACTCGCAATCTAAACAGAAACCATCGTTTTAGATGCTTTCATGTTATATGTTACTGAAAATAATATCTGAGAATTCCTGATATGCGCATTTCACTTTTTTGATAATCACAGTTGTTTTGTCTGTGCCGTGTGGCACTCGTAAAGCATATCCCCGTACACTGTACTTTTAATCAATACAGTTATCTTTTCATCTACGAATGTGGCAATTACTGTTATTATACATATTTCAAATTTTCCGGTTCTTTCAAAAACTTTTAATTATGAAGAGAAAATTTTTATTACTTTGTCACATAAACATGGAAAAAGCATACACTCAGTAAAGACAGCTTCATTATCTGCTTTTTTTATTTGTGAATATATCTCTTAGGTCAGAAATGCGCAAAAAGGTACCCACCCCTTTGAATTAAGTAATTAAGAGATCTTAAAAAAAATTAATGAATTTAGCCGAAAGTTTAGATACAAGACAATTTCGACAACAATGTAAACAGTGACAAAGACAATACTGAGGTTTTGATAAAGCGATATAAGGTTTCGTTGTTGGAACATATTATCTAACATGTTTACATATTAAAATGTAAATAAAAGTGAACAATCAATACATAAGTCGGCTGTAAATGATGATATAATCTTCCATAATTGTATAACCAACTTACAAATGAAACAAAATTACTGTAGCTATTTGAAAAGCATAAACACGAATGACAATCTGTTTGTGATTCTTCTTACGTCTCGTATCAGTCTCCTTAAGTTATCAGTTACGACAAACGCAATCATAAATAGTAGTTTGGCTTGCCATTAACGACATAGCGCGATTTCTATGTGGTCATTTGAGGTTACCTAAGGCTTAGGTAAAGATCGGCTCGAGAGATATTTTCAAACCGTCTTAATTGGATGGAAATTTTTCAAGCGAAATATAGCCAAGTGTCGACTGCATATGAAACAGATTAAAAGGAAACTTTGAAAGTCATCGATCAAAACAAATATCAAAATATTGCAGGTTCGGTTTAATTGAGCCTGTCATGGACAGTAATGTATATGCATATTACAGTCCACGCCGCCTAGCCCCGGGCTGAGCGATTCTCAAAAGTAAAACAAATATATCTATCGTGCTGAACGACCTTTAACGATGGTAAATGATAACAGCACTGATTAAATGGATGGGACGACTTTTTACAGCGCCAGATGCCCAAAACAATGCTAGCCTACTGAATTAAAGTTATGTATAAGAATCTTGACCAAAATAAATCTTAATGCCAAAAAACAATGCTAGCCTACTGACTTAAATTATGTATAAGAATCTTGACCAAAATAAATCTTCAAACGCGAGGAGACGTGAATGTTTTCAATTCTATCCTTATTAAATTTCTTCTTAACAGATGAGTCTTTTCCAAGAACATCAAAAAAATAAGTACATGTCGTACCACAAGAATGGAGATAATTTTGATCCGGTGTAAATCATGTCTGAAACGAGACGTGCTTTTTGCCAGCACAATGCGATCATCTCCCTCCCATCAGATGAGACATTTTCAAAAACATTTTAACAAAAATGCGGCGTTAGCAGTAATATGCATTTCCATTACTGTCCTTGAACATGATCAATCCAACTGAGCCAGCAATTTTGTCATATTTGTCGTGTTTGATGGCTTTCAAAGTTCCCTTTTCATCTATTTCAACAATAAATTTAAATTTTTTGAAACATTGTTCGAGAATTCTTTACGTGGTCTGATTCAAAAGTAATTGAATAAAGTGGATTCTTGTAATACAGTGTTGTCATGATAACTCATTCTTCATAGTTTGGTTCTACTGATTTCGAGGATAAACAATGGCGCCCGGCCTACTTGAGTCTTTAAATTTTGACGTAATAGAATTTGAGTTGGTTTTTACCAGATACGTACATTCATAAATTCATACCATCTTAAAATTTAACATTGTTTCCATGTTAGCAGTTAGATTTAAAACGAAAAAAAACCCATAAATACCAGAATCAGAGTGTTACCAGTGAAATGATTGTCGGGAAAGCAAGGGAACTAATTATGTCAAACAGTATAACGGGATAGTACTCATTGATTGCTTAAACAGACTTTCATATACCTTTCTTATATCGCGCTTTATAACGTAATTCTTTTGGTGCCAATCCGGTAAGTGTGAGGTTGGTGCACCCTAAACCGGTTTTAATCCCCAGTGGCAAACTAAACTAGTTTGCCACTGACTGTTTCAAGGCGTTAACCCCAATTTTTCTTAATTGTTTATCGTTAATTGTTGGACGTTTCAAAATTGAAATTGGTAGTCTTACCGGTATAATCTCATACTCTCTTCTCCTTAAGAACTACATTTTGGCTGCATGGGGAGGCTGCTTTTTTCTGGATGTGCCAATCCCTGATACGCATGATATTTCTTGTTTTCAATGTAAAACTACTTCAGTTTTATTAATTTCATTACATTCCTCTGACAGGTTATCTCCCTTTTAATCTTAGAATTTTCTAAAAAAAAGTGTTATATTTAACTATAACTTGTTTATTTCTAGAAATATTTACTACAGACTTTAAACAAATGATCCTTGTCATTTTTCATAATTTATGCATGCAGTATGCTTTTATTCTTCCACAGACATATTTTATATTTCATATGTATATCAATTTGATTTTAAAGCTGCATTTCGGGGACATATGTCAATTATAATGACATTGTAAATATTACATTTAATGCCCCCGAAGGGAAGCATAATATTATAGTTATCACACTGTCCTATGTCGTTACGTATGTCCAGTGAAATCGTGTCTTCATCTCAAAAACTGCCTGAGGTATTTCACGGAAACTTCAGAGGGAGTGTTTGTCACTTAGCCATATCTTGCATATTGTCAGAAGTTTCCGTTCGGAATTTTTTGCAGAGTTAGTCACCTTTTTTTTATTCTTCACTGAAATTAACTTCTATATAAAAATATTGTCCTCGCTTCATATCCAACCCCGCCCTTTGGCTTTGCAAGCTTCTTATGTTTTATATGTTTGTGTGCTTTTGCATGCACCATTGATGAGCCGATGGGTGGGTTGGAGTTATTTCACCAAGACAATTTGTACTTGTTTTGTGATATGAGAACCTGTTGGGGCAAGTTTGAGGTTGGTGCACCCTAGAACCTGGTTTAAACCCCCAGTGGCAATTTGTTTTGCCACTGACCGTTCTTAGGCGGTAACATCTCTGGTTCTCACTTTCTTTATTTGTATGTGGCGTCCATTTTGAAACTGATTATTGTAATACCATGCTTTCTTTTCCTTTCTACTTTTTGGCTGTGTGGGGAGGCTGTGTATGCTGGATGTGGCCATCCCTGATATGCATATTTCATTTTTTAGGGATTTTCTTTGAAACTTCAGAGGAATGCTTGTCAACTAGCCTAGTTGTGAATGTCATCAAAAGTTTCCGCTCGGATTTTTTTTTGGCCGCGTTTGGGCACGAGTCATTTTAACTAGCTTTTATAGTTAAATCTTATAAACGCTCCATGTCCAAAACGTCTTTGGAGATTATTCATAGTAGTATTTGTCATCAAAATTGTAATATAATTTTGGAAATCGTCGAAAAAATAGTCACATTATTTTTAGGGGAGATATGCTTCTTTAATACGCCACTAAAATTGTCAAAGAGGTATTCCAGAAAATACTTAATATAAATTATTGCAAAAAGTTATTAAAACGAGTAGTCTGCTAAAACCAAAGTCTAATGTGCTTTCTCTTAGATTATGTCTATACATACGATCCGTGCCATACTTCTTTTTGTAATTTATTTCATTTCGTGACACATGTAATTGAAGTAATAATGCACATGATGGATTTCAAATGAAAAAAGTCGGAAAATAGTTTATACATTCCAGGAAATTATAGAATGTTATCGGTGAAATAAAACTGGTATCTAAGTCTTTTTAAAAGTGGATAATCATTTTTCACAGTTTTTTTCACGTTGGTACCAACAGAATTTTATCGGTGAAATAAAAGTGGTTACGTACAAAAGTGTCGCTTTAAAACAGTGGATTATCATTTTTTTAGTTTTTTTGTCACGTTGGTACCTATTATTTTAAAACAATTTGTTTCAATATGGCTGAGTTTTAAAATCGTATTTTCCAGTCATAGTACATGTAGACTTTCTTAAAAATGTCTGAAATATGATTATGAGAGTCATGGACCTTACCACATATATATGACGTTGGTAATGAAAAGGAATAATGCGAGTGATGATAAGAAACATGTATTTGAAGTTTGAAGTAAATCCCTCGCTAAATATAGAAGTTAAGCAAAGCAAATGCGTAAGGGCCCATATTTCTGCTAAAAGTAATCCAAGCGGAAAATCCTGAAGATATGCACAACTTGACAAGGGGGCAAACATTCCTGAGAAATTTCAATGAAATACTCCAAAGGGTTTTGGAGATGTAGTGTGGACAATGTTTTAGTACGGAAGTTATAGGACAAATGACTAAAGGCCTATAACTTGGCCAAAAATATTTCAAGCGGAAAATCATGAAGATATGCACAACTAGGTTTGGTAACAGAAATTTCTGTTAAATTTAAATGAAATCCGCCAAGAGGTTCTTGAGATTAAGTGTGGACAGGATTTTAATATTGAAGTTAAAGTGAAAATGACTAAGGGTACATTACTCTGGCAAAAATAATTTTTAGCGGAAACACCTGACGATATGCAAAACTAGGCTTGGTGATAAACATTTCTGTGAAGTTTCAATGAAATCCCCAAACGGTTTCGGAGATTAAAAATGGACAAGATTGTAATATAGAAGTTACATATTTTAGGCTATGGGCCCTTAACTCTAGCAAAAAATCCGAACGGAAACTCCTGATGATATGCACAACTAGACTTGGTGACAAACACTCCTTTGAAGTTTCAATGAAATCCCACAAGAAGTTTTGGAGAAGAAGCGAGGACAAGATTTAACCGGACTGACATTTCAGACGGACAGACGGACGGACGGATTGTGCGAGCATATAATTATATAATTATTTTAAACATAGTTATATTCAAAAGAAAAGGCACCGACATAATATTCCACATCGCATTGCATGGTTTGTGATTAACTCTTCTAGAGTGAGTCGTTATGCTTTGTTTGCATGACGGTGGCTAGTGTTTTAGAGTTTATAAAGATTTAAATTAAATCTTGTTAACCAACCTAGAAGGTCGGTCTGTTTCTTTTAATTCTGTCGTCGTGTTCTTGCTTATTCGAATCTATGGGCTCTCGTAAGTTAACTGAGTCCCCAATTTTATGGTTTGACGATATAAATAGCGTCTTATGTTTTATCTTTGTGTGCTTTTGCATGCAACATTGTCGAGTTGATGAGTCGAGCTAATTCAATAGGACAACTTGTACTTGCTTGGTAAGTAAAAAACCTGTTCGGGCAAATCACTGGATCTGATTTAAAATTTTTAGATTGATTGATTAACTGATTGAGTAATGGAATAATTTACTTAGTTTTTCTCTTTCAGTTCCGGACGATTATAGGAACAACTCATAGGTTATTGTATGTAAAAAAAACATAAAGAAGAGATCACATAAAAGTTTCGCTTGTTCTTTAATTCATTACTCTATATTTATTGAATTGTCATCTGTTGAATACTTGTGCATTTTCCTGATTAAATATAGTTTAAACCTAGTCTGTGGTTGTTGCACCCTAGAAACTGGTGTAAACACCAGTGGCAAATAAGTTTGGCACATGTGTACATGTGTCATTGTTAAATGTCTCTACAGTCGGACTTATACATGTACGCATTTACACACAATCTTCACTGAACATGGGAACTTGGGGAAATACCATCTTTCGAATATCGAGTTTAATCATCAGAATTTAAGATCCCAACTGTGTTTTTTTCTATAAATTCTCGATTAGCATAGTTAATGAAATGATAAAATATGATATTTTCGATAAATAAAACAAATAGGAAAACAAAAACAATGGACAAAATTATATGTACACATGCTGTATACAAAGGATTTCCATTAACACTTCAGTATTGTTTTAATAGCTACAGCCTAGTAAGAGTTATAAGAAAATGACGGAATCAATTCAAATAAATGAAAATTGTTATTTCACCCCAAAGCAATAAACAGTTATGATCGGTAAAACACGGTTGTGAAATGGAATATTATGATACTACGAATCGACTTATACATTTTTTTATTGCCAAACTAAATTTTTATATAAATATCATTAATAGGCATCTTACCATAAAAGAGAAACATAAAGAATTAAAATCGCATACTATCTATCACTTCAAATACGAATTACAAAATACATGTATGAACAACGAAAAACATGGTTTAGAACTGTCCATTTCACAGAATGAAAATCTCCATTAGCAAAATGGACTCCATTTCGCACGTCAGTAGTACCCGCTTATCCGCCATTTTTACTTGTTGTTTAATTGATATCTAATCTTCTCCATTCAAGTAAAAACATATAACTTTTTTTTTCAATCGTTTCAACGCGTTTCATATATTTCTTTATCATAGGTGTTAAAAAACGGTTTGAAATATTTTTTCATTACAATAAATCACACATTTTTGCGAACTGTCTTTTCCAATTCCCTAATAATACATCTCTACAAATATTGTCCTGCCACCTAGCGGCAACAAATAAAAACACGTTTGACATCCCTGATCATGAATCTTATTACCATAGCAACCACTTGTCCTTTATTTAAAACAAGCAAAGTACTTACAAGTGAATTAAACAGTTCTGGTAAAAATTGAAACACGTGTATATATTTATGTTAACACTAGTGTTTCGACTTTTAAAACATAAGAGTAAACAGCAATATTTTTTATCTTCGAACAACCATAATGGAGTTTTAAAATGATGGTTGATTTGCTTGAAATTTTAAATTTTTATCCGTAGGATTTTCAAATGATTGCAAAACACTTAAAACCCACTGGTGATTTAAGGTTGATAAGCCTCATTGTGCTAGTCAAAATGTCATTTATTAATTAGTTTAATAAAAGGCTTGGAGATTATATGTTTTGACAAACATTAAGCACAAATTAGTATACTTTTAGATTAAAAGGGAACTTTGAAAGCCACCGAACACGATAAAAAATGAAAATATTTGCTATTTTGGCTATGTGTGGAGGCTGTGTTTTCCAAATACGATTATTCTTCATAATTATGCAAAATACACTTTTTAAAACAAAGTGTACATGTACTGAGCAAGCTGTCTGCACATTTTTATGACGTCACTTTCAGGCTTAGAATTAAAACAATGATTAAAAATAATTGTAAGGAAGTGCAGATATTTTAAGTTGCGGAAGTACCTTAAAAATTTGATTTAAAAGTACTGAACAACCCGAGAACTCAAAAACATTATAAGAATTAATTAACCATTTAAACAGACTGAGTTTGGAATCAGAATTATATTCCGATAATCAGTAATTATACAAGAATGGAGATAAAGTTCAGGTTTATTCAGTAATATGACCATTTATCAAACAACTCGGTAAAAGCTAACAAACTTTCCTCGTTAATGAATAATTAAAGTTTTTCCTGACTGATATTGTGAATATTCCACGAGCAAATACAGCTAGGATTCGATTACCATTTTAATGAATGAAAAATATCATTCAATGACACTTAATATGATTACCCTATAGCCAGTCAATACTCGGAACTCGCCTTTTCCTATGTCAATTTGTGAATTTTGTATTTGACATGTTCGATTGCTACCCGATTTGTCGAGATACTGTTATGATTGAATCGATGAGTTTAGTCAGATAGAAATAAGTACCTAGAGAATATGGAAACAACTGAGTAATTCTACTGGTCTGCCCAGAATGCTGGCAAAATGAAAACAAGTTTTCATTCTGCTGATTTGCCCAGTCTGCTTGCATAATGAAAATTCGTTCATTCATATTTTCACGTTGCTGTCTGTCCAGTCTGCTGGCAGAACGAAACTATATGTGGCATTCTGTGGGAAAAATGGTCCAAAATGCATTTTTTGGCCAAAATAAGTTATGATCATTTTCAGGTACCTTCTTGAGTTTGGAGTACACCAATTTAATGTTTTTTCGAAAACGTTTTATTTTATCTGAAAACCAGCATTTTGGGAAACCACCGTGGGTGTAAAAAAGCCTTCTTTTGTCAAAAAATGTTCAAATTAAAAGGTGCATTTATGTGACAATTATAAGAAAAAAAGTATTTCAGTCTCTGTTAATAGCCCAAGAAAATTATTTATATAAATCAAGTTACTAATTTTACAAAATGAAATACTAAAATTTTGGTTACCACGGCAACCGAAATCAAAATACCATCTTTGACACGTTTTCTTCAGGTAACTGGCACCACTGATTATCTTCATTCAATATTTTCATTCTAACTTATGGTCTGCCCAGTTTCCTGGCAAAAAAACAAAATGTTTCCATTATGCTGGTTTGCCATTCTTCTGTTGATTTAAATTTACAAATGTGTTTTTTTTTTAAACTTTCCATTACTGCCCATGTACAGGCTCAATCTAACAGAGCATGCTATTTTTTATATGTCACGTTCGGTGACTTTCCAAGTTTTTTGTCCATCTACTAAGTAATTTCACTTTCAATTTCTAGAAATGTTGGTCGCTAAAAATGTGAGGTTTTCATTAAATTATATTATATTATAACCTTATTCAAGCAATTTAGTACAGAATTGGCATTTTTACTTAATTTTTAATTTAAAAAGGCTCACAACAAACTTCAAGCAAGTTAACCAGCACAATAAACTTTCAGTTTTTGATACCTTCTTAGCACCATACTTTCACAAAATATTTTTAAATGAAGTTGCTGTACTGAACTTAAAAATATTAAAAGCTTGCAGACAAAGTTTAACGCTTAAGACGTGTTCCTGTAGCCCATTGTATGCACATACACTAGTCAAAAGTTCTAAGTGCACACTTGATAAATGTTGATTTTTCAAATTATTTGATTGAATCTTTCAAAATAGTGTAAACTACAATGAAGAAGAATCAATATTCTATTAAAGCACACCAAAAAATTTAAGTCTGCTTAATCAGATTAAAAAATAATAACATTTTAGCTCACTTGTACTCAGAGAGCAATTCTCAAGTTAAATATCATTGAATCGGCTATCATTTGTGATCGTTTCTCATCTCTGTATATTTTAAATTTCATGTACATTTAAAGGAAATACTGTAGTTCGCCATTCCATTGCACTGAAATATCTTCCTGTAGCTTTGTAATGGTCTGCTGGGCACGACGAGCCAGCGCACTTTTCCCTATTTTATCCATAACGTTTTTACAGGATTTCAAGGAGAAAATTCCATTTTTTTCACAGTGTTTTATGTCAAAAGTTTTTGAATTTTCTAGCAGTTTGGGATGATGCAATTCACTATGATAGATGTGTAACAGCCTTTCAGAACGAAAAAATGTATTCATTTCGATAAAATTGACCAGTTTTCGGACACGCTTTTTGACCAAATAAACGTCATTTTCGAATAATTCAATTGTAAAATTTATTGAATTTCTATAAATTTTAGTTTTAAATTTTTATTAATTGGACACTTATCTAACAAATGTTACACTAATATTTTCGAGTTTACGTTGTTTTACGTAAATATATAATGACGTTATTGAGTATTATCAGCGTTCAACGTAAGCAACGTAATCAATCAAGAAAGTAATAACGTTTGATTTTCTTCTTAAATTAATAAAATATGCAAGAATAAGGTATTTTTTTTGCATTTACGAAAACCGTCAAGATTTTTTACAACAAATTTGAAGTTGTGCCAGTGAAAAGAATTTTGACGGCAATGTCGTTGTCTGCTGACGTCAACCGTTCCATGGTTACAATTTGTTGGTGTGTTTTTCGTGTTTGTCTGGAGTCGGTTAACATGTGAAAAACAAAAACGATTGTAAAAAAATAAATTTCAATTGCCGCACGGGGATTACGCATAAATAGCGTATGCCGACGTGGATGACGTAATACATAAAACATATGCACGGTTTTCAACAAAAATATTGTTGTTTGATCATAATGAACATTATGTCAAACTTTCATTCAATTAGAATAAGTTTACTTTGAGATATTCAAAATTGAAAAGTGTGCACTTAGAACTTTTGACGAGTGTACATTATAAACGCGTATTTGTAATACATTAATGGGAACGTTGAAAGCCACCGAACACGACAAATATGAAAATATCGCAGGCTCGGTTTGACTGAGTCTGTTCATGGGCAGCATTGTAAGTGCATGTTACTGTCTACGCCTCCTAGCCCCGGGTTCAGTGCAGTTCAATATTTACACCAATAAACAGTAAAGTTTCGACCAATCCCAAATGATGGCATGCATATGGCGGTGAACATGAAACCTTCAATGCGGTATTTTCAGATTAATACCATTCCATGTTCAGCGGCGTATGGTCCCCAGATAAAAGAATGGGTTTGCCCTAAACCAGAAAACAATGGGCGGAACTACTAATCCCAAATGCTGGTTTGCATATGGCGGTGAACATGAAACCTTCAATATGGTATTTTCAGACTATTACTGTCTCTCTTCGTCTCTTGCATGGTTGGCTAGGCACTGTCGCCGTATTTTTGGGGCTTTGGATTTATCTATACATTGTAAAAAAACTGATTTAAAGCCCCAGCCCTAAACTTAAGTAAGAATATACTATTGAAAAATCATATTTGTCCATACAGACTCCAATATATAAACTCTCTAACAGAACACAAAAGGTCCGATCGAATTCTTTTTTAAAGACGGGATTTTCAATGATACTGTTAAATTATCGTTAACGAACTTTTAAGAAGCTATATATAGTGGAGGTATATTTAGCACCGATGTTTGACGAAGAGACCACTTCATGCGCGATCTCGATTTCTGTGATGTTTCGGAAATCCTACTTTCGCTTTAAGTCGCGCGGACCAAATTTATTTTAGTAAATTAAAATTTTATTATCCCGAACTAATGCTGCAAATTTGTGCCTATAGTTCCAAATACATGTAATATTTCATACAAGAGCGGGTTAAATTGAAGTAATGCCGCTTAAAAGTCTCCCCCTCTGGCTCAATAACTGGAGCACCGTTTGACCCAGAACATTAAATCTTCACAAGGTGATGGCCCTTATTGAGAAAAAGAACCCTATTGATTTTGGGGTCAGTAGGTCAAAGGTCAAGGTCACAGGGGCCCGAAGTGTGAAAACCGTTTTCGCTCAATAACTCGAGTACCCTTTGACCCAAAGCATTTAAACTTCAAACGGTGATAGCCCTTATAGAGTAAAAGAACCCTGTTGATTTGGAGGTCAGTAGGTCAAAGGTCAAGGTCACAGGGGCCTGAAGAGTGAAAGCCGTTTCCGCTCATTAACAGGAGTTCTATTTCACCCAGAGCCTTCAAACTTCATACGATGGATATCCTTATTGAGTAGAGGACTGCTGTTGATTTTGGGGTCAGTAGGTCAAAGGTCAAGGTCACTGGGGCCCGAAAAGTGAAAACCGTTTCCGCTCAATAACTCTTATTATCCCGAACTAATGCTGCAAATTTGTGCCTATAGTTTCAAATACATGTAATATTTCATACAAGAGCGGGTTTAATTGAAGTAATGCCGCTTTAAAGTGTTTTAAATGCAGTTTAGTTCATAACTTATTTAATTCAATGATTAAATTCATACAATATGGACACCATTAATTTAAATTATTTGTTAATCTATTAAAAGTGATGAACATGGCTTCTGACGGATAATGGCTTTAATTTGCATTTGATATTGTAAAAATGGAATTTTTACACAAACAGTATGCAAAACACCTAGATGATGCAAGTGCAGTTTAATATCAAATTAGTTAATTGGTTAATGCATTAAATATTTATGATGGCTAAAATGATATTTAATTAATATGCCCTCTGCAAAAGCGTGATTTGATTAGAATAAGGCTAGACAGTGCGAATAAGGAGTGCCCAATGCAATAAAAGTCAATACAGATATTGCAAAAATTCCAATAGTGGGGTTAGTAATATGTCCACACCCAATTACACACAAATTTTTAAAATTGTTTCTTTTTTTCTGAGGAATTCTTATGAATTGGTAATGCAATTTCTTTCGACTTTAACTCCGGTGTGATGAACTCTGTCTGGATAGTCTCTTTTAGCATTTAGTAATGTCTCCCCCTCTGGCTCAATAACTGGAGCACCGTTTGACCCAGAGCATTCAAACTTCACAAGTTGATGGCCCTTATTGAGAAAAAGAACCCTATTGATTTTGGGGTCAGTAGGTCAAAGGTCAAGGTCACAGGGGCCCGAAGTGTGAAAACCGTTTCCGCTCAATAACAGGAGTTCTATTTCACCCAGAGCCTTCAAACTTCATACGATGGATATCCTTATTGAGTAGAGGACTGCTGTTGATTTTGAGGTCAGTAGGTCAAAGGTCAAGGTCACCTGGGCCCGAAGAGTGAAAACCGTTTTCGCTCAATAACTCGAGTACCGTTTGACCCAGAGCATTCAAACTTCATAGGGTGATGTCCCTTATCGAGTAAAAGAATCCTTTTGATTTGGGGGTCAGTAGGTCAAAGGTCAAGGTCACAGAGGCATGAAGAGTGAAAACCGTTCACGACTTATTAATGTAATGATAGTTTCACATCCTACTTATTAGTGTTATGATAGTTTCACATCCGTTCACTATTTATTAGTGTTTTGATCGTTTCAAATATTTTCAGCTTCTGATGTGAAGTGGTTGACCAAAGCAGCTTCCAGAACTGATGTTCACTACTAATTATGTCTACCCTTCCTCTGGGGGAGAAAGGTCAAGGTCACAGGGGCCCGAAGTGTGAAAACCGTTTCCGCTCAATAACTCAAGTAACGTTTGAACCGGAGCTTTCAAACTTCATAGGGTGATAGCCCTTATTGAGTAGAAGAATCCTATTGATTTGGGGGTCAGTAGGTCAAAGGTCAAGGTCACAGGGGCCTGAAGTGTGAAAACCGTTTCCGCTCAATAATTGGAGGACCGCTTGTCCCAGAGCATTCAAACTAAATAGGGTAATAGCCCTGATTGAGTAGAAGAACTCAATTTATTTTGGGATCAGTAGGTCAAAGGTCAATGTCACAGGGGCCCGAAAAGTGAAAACTGTTTCCACTCAATAACAGGAGTTATATTTCACCCAGAGCCTTCAAACGATGGATGTCCTTATTGAGTAGAGGACTCCTATTGATTTTGGGGTCAATAGGTCAGGTCAAGGTCATAGGGGCCCAGAAGAGTGAAAACCGTATCCGGACAATAAATGGAGTACCGCTTGACCCAGAGTATTCAAACTAAATAGGGTAGGTAATAGCCCTGATTAAGTAGAAGAACCCAATTTATTTTGGGGTCAGTAGGTCAAAGGTCAAGGTCACAGGGGCCCGAAAAGTGAAAACCGTTTCCACTCAATAACAGGAGTTCTATTTCACCCAGAGCCTTCAAACTTAATACGATTAATGTCTTAATTTAGTAGAGGACTCCTATTGATTTTGGGGTCATTGGGTCAAAGGTTAAGGTCACAGGGGCACGATGAGTGAAAATGGTTTCCTCTCACTAACTGGAGTTCTATTTTACCTAGAGCCTTCAAACCTCTAAGGATGGTTGCTGTTATAGAAATGAAGAACCCTGTTGATTTGGGGGTATGTATGCTAGAATTCAACATCACAGGGGCCCGTAGAGATTATATATATATATATATATATATATATATATATATATATATATATATATATATATATATATATATATATATATATATGCATGTTCTTTATACCATTATAAATGACACAGGCTTCCGTTTCAAAAAGGTGATATCTCTCGTAATATATTAGTATTTATGTAAAATGTTAATTGAATGAAAAATGATGAGACTGGTATAAAAGATATAACTTAACTATATGTTGCATGTTGGTATTTAAGAATTAAATTTCGTTGTTGTGCGTTTCATCGACGCATTAACTGCCACCATATTTACACCTAATTTGCATAAAACTGAAGAAAAACTCCTACAGATAAACTGTTTACCCTTTAACCAAGATGGAACAATGGTTAAATAATTTCCCAATTGGATAGGTGATGAATTGTAAGTAAACATTTGGGTAACTGTAAAACACTAAGGCCATTATATAATATCCAAAATGTAATAAAAGGTTAAATAATTTTCGAAAAAAAATTCTACTAATATGTTCGTTATAAGTTCGTTATAATACATATCCCAATTTCCCAAATGGAAAGGTAATGAATTGTAAAGTAAACCTTTAGGTAATAGGAGAAAATTATTATGTTCATTATATAATATTCCAAATGTGATGAAAGAATAAATAAATCTTCAAATAAATAAAAAAAAATATTTTACAAAAATGATTTTATAGGATATTTCAAATTCAGATGATAGAAGATAAAATAAACATTTTCATCTATTTTAATATCACAGTAGCTTTGTTTTAGCCGTGTGGCGGCTGTAAAAAGTCTCCCCGTACATTCAATCACTGTTGTTATCAGTACACCTAGAGTACGTGTGCTTCAATATTTCTGCCTCTTTTTTTATTTCTTTTTATTGCATATTGCTAGCCCAAAAAGATACATTAATGTTTAAATACAGTTGCAGTTGATAAAATTATATTCATTTTACGTTTAACTTATTTTCTCTTCTTGATTTAAAAAAAAAATATGTATCATTTAAATCGCTACAAGCGTTAGTAAAAGAATAAATTTTCTCATCTCTTTCAACAGTTTATTATTCAAGTGTTCTTTTAAAGTTCCTTATTACCGCTTAGCGTGTATTGTATTACAATACAATGGTTTTCAATAAAACTTTGTCCAAATAAGTGTTTTCCATGTATCTTTATTTATCATACATTGAGAAAAGTTAGACGTGTTAAGAAAAAAGCTATAACTAAAATTCCGTAAAACTCTACGTTAATCTAAACACAAAAATCTGAGCAACCCAAAACTACAATTTAAATGGCTACGTGAGAAATAAACAATGACTCATTAATCGAATTTTCAATTATTAAGAGAGAAGTCAGTTTTTCTGTCATTAATTTACGTGTTTAGAAAATAAAATCAAACACAGCTTTGCAAAAATTTCATATTGTTTACATTTGTAAGACAAAAGGACCTCCCATATTGATGTCAATCAAATATAACTCATGTGGGCATTTAAGTTAATAATTTTGCAGTGTGCAGGGGATAGGAAGAGGCACTGCTTCCGACGAGAGTTAAGCGAGATCAATGTTGCATTGGGATAAAAATGGCGGTTTAGTCGACATTTAAAAAAATATTTTGCAAGGGTATTCATGCACATTTAATTTAAAGTCCACCTGTGCATTCCGCGACCAGATGCCTAAGGTACCCTCGACACTCTTCGAGAACGCAGATTTTGTAACAAAAAAGTTATTGAAGGTTTCTATACAGTTTAGGTGATGTAATTTAGTATTTTAGGCTTATATTTGGACACTTCCATGTTGGGTTTTAGCCTTTTTATCAACTTGAAGTCAACCCCTAGCGCTCGAAAGAAAACAGGACATGTCATTATCTGGCATACGAGGATTGGATCATTTCCCTATTTGGCATTACCTAGATGACTAGATAACTTTACAGAACTGAGTGTGGCGGTAGTAAAACGTCTCCCCGCACAATACTGTTATATTTTCATATTTCATGAATTTCATTTTACAGTCACTTTTATTACCACTTCCAACTTGCTCATATGAACACACCTTCTGCTTTTTCGCCGTGTGGAGGATATGATTTATGAGTGAGGCTATTTTTGATACGCATATTCCACATTTCACGGTTTTAATACATACATTGCATAATTATTCCTCTGCATGTTTTGCAGCATAATTGTCTTTCCATAGCACGTTTTGCAAAATAATTATTGAAATAGTTTCTTTGCACGCTTAGCAGCCTTATCTTTGTGTCCGTGGGGTTAAAGTTTGATAATCATTGTCTTAGGTAATATTCTCAACTACGTAAATCGCAAAAGTCGTTGGTTCTACTAAAATTGCGTTTTTGTGAAAAAAGTCACATTTGCCCACAAAACAGGGCATCTTTGGATGTCTGCATCTGATAAAATTATTTTATGCTTTCATTGAATTCTAGAATTTTCCCGGTGAATTAAACGTGGTATTTCACTGTTTTCAAACAGTGGAATATCTTTTTTATTACATAACATACCGAATGAGAACGTTTAGAAAACAGGCTCAAATTTGAATATTTTACGTCATGACGTCAGGTGATAAACATTCGGTTTTGGCGCCATTTGTTACAATTTTTCTGTCAAATTCACACAAATTGTGCAAAAAGCATAAAATAAAAAGAAAATTGTTTTTACCAGTGAAAGATAGAAATATATTTCACTTGTGAACTCCGGAATTATGTATTTTCACTCGTGGCTTCGCCACTCGTGAAAATACAAATTCCGGAGCTCACTCAGTGAAATATATTTCTATCTTACACTGGTAAAAACAAATATCCTCTATGTCCTCTTACGTTCACATTGTTCATAAATCAGTCACAAACATTTAGATTACCAAATTGCAGAAAATTATAAGGCACATAAAGACAGAAATAAATATAGGTCAAATAGGTCCCACAAGTGTGGCATATACGTTCCGTGACATTTACGGTCAGACATGCACTTCCAGTACTGGCTATAACAGGTTCAATAAAAAAACCTGCAATATTCTGATTATTTGGAGTATTCAATTGCTTTCAAAGTTTTTTTCCATCTTATTAAAACAATACTCGTAGTTTTACTTGATCCATCGCAAATAAAGCTAAATGACTAAGATACTTAAATGCGTTTGTCTTATAAAGGGTTTTCTTTAAATTTAATATACTCTTGATATAATTGGTTTAAGAATTTGGTTTAAATGACAGTCTAAAATGGCAAGAATGCTGCTTAAAATATCATCTCTGAAAATGTCAAAAAATCGTTCCAAAGAATTTGTCCCCATTGGGGATCGATCTCATACGGCGACATCGCCTAGCTATGCAATTGCAATTTAGCCGAGACAACCCCCAAAATGTTAATCGGATAACCCTAATAAAAGTAATAATCACTGCATTTCCAGTCTACAAGACATCCCTAGCAGTCAACCAGCAGTGTCCCGCTAGCCATTTCTAAGTTAAAAATGCATATCAGTAATCGCCACACTCACAAAACACAGCCTACCCAAGCAACCAAAAAAGAAGACAGGAAAAGAGAGCATGTTGTTATAAGTATATGAATTCAAATTAGACGCCACAAACAATTAACGACATAGAGAACCCTTGGGGTTACCGCCTTGGAACGGTCGGTGGCAAAACAGATTGCCACTAGGGGTTTAGACCAAGTTGTAGGGTGCACAAACCTCAAGCTTGTATAAGTTGTCTTAGTGACATAAAACAACTTTGATATTTACCTCGCAATTATTCATGGTAAACATCGAATAGGTTGATGACTTTCTTCCTGGTGAAGGTAATAATAAATTACAAAAAACGAGGCTGTTAATGTTTAAGTGGTATACAAAACGGCTACAAAATAAATATAATAAGTAAATACAATAATTTCAGCAAGAACATTTCATCGCAAAATATAGCAATTTATAATTATATAATAGTAAATATGTGTCATTTTATACGATCGTATCATTAGACAGGTTTAACCATAGTCATTATTCAGAATTTTCTTTAATTTTTTAACACAATTGTAACTCATCAGAAAACCTTGTTGTCAGCTAGTTATTCAAATTAATAATTTAATAATATACGAATATAATGTAATATAATAATTATTTTGTACTTTATCTTGTGTAAGGAAAACGGTCCATCTGTTTTTCAAACGTCCTTCCACTTTTCGTTAAACCAGAAGCTGAATTTGCTTTTTCCAGTTTTCAAATTACCCTCCTTTTCGTCAAAAACAGAACAATATTTTGTGTTACGAAATCTTTCTTTCTTGAATTTGTCTTTTTTCAATTTTAATAACATTGCCATGTTGTTGGTACCAGCTAGGAATCTTCCTCGTGAGATTTCAATATTAATTTGTTTTGCTAAATTATTAATTACTGTATATATTAAAAAAACGTTGTATAATGCATTGTCATTCAAAAAGTCCGTATAAAAGAAGTTAAAGGTTAATAATTGATGTATTACAAGTTTTACATTAGCATTCCACAATTAGTCTTTGTTAAAGCATAAACATACAGTCCGTGTATTTATTCCAATCCAATCTGATGCAAATTTTATTGCAAGTGTGAGTTTGGTGCACCCAATAACCTGGTTAAGACCCCAGTGGCACAACTGTTTTGCCTCTGACCATCTCAATGCGGTCAATACTCAGGTCATATTTTTTGTTAAATGTTTGTGGTGTCACAGATGAAATTGATCCTTTCACGCATAAACTCTTGCTTTCTTTTCCTCTCTGATTTTCTCTGGTGAGGCAGTGTTTTTTGGGTTTGGCGATTCTTGATAATATTATAATATGCACATTTCATTCTTTTTTTATATGATCTTAGAAGCTAACTATTAGCATAGTTAGGCAAAAAAGGTGGATACTCAATGACATTACAGAGACCAGAGCCCTTGGAGTCAAATCAGCAAGAACATGATGACAGGAATTAAAAAAACGTATCTAGATTGAAAACGTCAAACTTTTGTTGCACAAATAGCTTCCATTACTGCCCATGAACTGACTCAGTTTATCCTGTAATATTTTCATATTTGTCGTGTTCAAAATGGTTTTCAAAGTTCTTTTTTCATATATTTTAATTTCAGTTAACACTATTCTAATAACCATTTTCTTATAACTAAAGACCGAAGCCCAGTTGTTCTTAGTTGAATTGATTTAATCATCGCAAGTTTCATTGTTTAGTTTATTTGTTAACAGGAGAATAGGGGAGCTATCCTAATCGCCAAGGCGTCGGTGTAGGCGTCGGCGTTCGCGTCGACGTCCGTTAACCAAAATGAATGCACTTTGGTTCATAACTTTGAAACTACTTTAGATATCACCTTCCTTGAAACTTAAATTATATTCCCAATGAAAATCAAAAATAATTTCAACAAGGCCCGTAACTCTCCTACCAATATCTTTCATGTTAAGCCCCCTTTTCACTCAATTTTGTGTTTACCAAAATATTCACTTTGGTCCAAAACTTTAAAACTACTTGCGATATCACCTTGAAACTTAGAATATATACTCAACAAAAAAGAAACCTGACACTGTAACTTTGAATAAGTATGAGGTGCATATTCAAAATCTATATATTTTTGCACCATCCAAAAGAAAATAACCACTGAATCACTTGTTTCATGCACCAAAAATATCAAAATGCATAATTAAGTTCAAAACCTGCACAATTTTTATTACATACCACAATTCAATTAGCTTTAAATCTGATTCCAGGAAAATACACCACATATAAAGTGTCAGGTTTCTATTTTTGTTGAGTATATATTCAGCATTCATCATTATCTTCACCATTACCAACAGAACTTCTACGAATTTTAATGAATGTATGCCCCTCTTTTACTTTAATTTTGTGTTAACCAAAATTTGCAATTGGCCCGTAACTTTGAAACAATTTTAGATATTACTTTGAAACAGAGAATATATATTCACCATTAGTATCTTAGTTATGCCCCTTTCGCTCTTAGTTTTTGCATTATAGTATGCACTTGGCCCAAAAACTACTTAAGATACCGACTTGAAACTGTGAATATATAGACATTATCATCGTCTTCACCATAATAACCAAGACCAATAACTCTGCTACATTTTAAATGGTAATGTCCCTTTTCACTTATATTGTCTGATAATACAGATATCAACTTCAAACTTGAAATACTTTTCCACCAACAAAATTTGCATCATTTTTATTAAGACCTACACTATTTTAAATGTTACTCAACTTTTCCACTTAAAGTCTGTGTTAAAATTTGTATTCTGAAGCATTATTTCAGTGAGAAATATTGAACTTAAAAGTCCCTCATCATAAATTACTCAGAAGTTTTCCAACTGTTTAAAAATATTTCATAATTATCACCCTTTTCATTTGATAATTTATTGTATATTAAGGAATAATTTCTGTTATTTGGCATCAAATTCCTCCTAACCATTCTCTCTTAAATATTATTCCTGTTTGCAAAGTAATTTTCGGCCATATTTGTCCTTTTTTCATATTTTAATTGCATTTATTCAAATGAATCGAAAAGTCGAGCGCGCTGTCTCAACTCTTGTTTAATATGCCTTTTTTATATTGGTCGTACAAAGTGGTGAAATGCACTTTCAAGTGGTTTAAAAATAATCCAGTCGAACATGTCTAAAGCTAGCTTTAAATCAAAACATTAGGCACATGTGTTTAGACAATGTCATGGGAACTAATAATTGAATAATGTGCCATTTTAGACTGCGTTTATGTTCCATAGTCTAGACTACACTACTCAAAAGTTCTAAACCGCCACTTATTAAAAATATGATAACTTGAAAACCGTTTCACCTACAAATACGAAAATTTGTATGGTAGTCAAGTACAAGTTACAGAATCATATTTTGCCAATACCGAAGCCAGTTTTAACAATGTGCGGTGAATCGGAACGGAAGTGGCTATTTCGATAAAATGAGCACGAAATTCCCGTGCAATAAGCTTCACATGTTTTTGTCTTCGTTTCATTTGTTATTGATGTTAAGACATACGAAAAACACAAAACATGGCGAGAATGTCGCTTGAAGAACGCGGTATTGCAGTTGGAATGATCGAAGCTGGTACCTCTGTAAGGCAGGTATGTCAATTATCAATTGTTCAGTCGCATTGTTATCATTAAAAAGTAGTCAAATTAAGTTTTATTTACTGTCTTTATTTGTACCTTTGATTCAGGTTGCTAGGAGATTCCACAGGCACCATTCTACCATCCAACAACTGATTGATAAATACCGACGGACCGGAAGTGTGATGGATATTCGGCGGCGTCCGCGGCGTAGAGTTACCTCTAGAAGGCAAGACCGGCACATTGTTGTTTCCCACCTACGAAACCGGTTCCACACTGCAGCTGCTACGGCTCGTGTAAATGTTGGAAACCACAACCGCGCCATAAGCTCACAGACAGTCCGAAACCGTCTGAGAGAAGTTGAGTTATGGGCTAGACGTCCCCGAATAGTCTTTAAATTGTCAGTCAGACACCGTACAGCACGTTTGGCTTGGGCACGACATCATCTGCGACTCACACAGGCGGATTGGGCCAATGTTTTGTTTGTTGACGAAACGCGTATCTCTTTGCAAGGCAACGACGGACGCTCACGTGTGTATCGCAGGCGCGGGGAGAGAAATGCTGAATGTTGCTTGGTTGAAGTCGACCAGTACCGCGGTGGTTCGATCATGTTTCGGGCTGGAATTTCAATGCACACACGTACAATACTTGTTCAGATCGATGGAAATTTAAAGTTAATTCCACATATTCAAGAATACCGCGGTATGCGCTTAGCACAAGATAATGCCCCATGCCATGTTGCACGTGCAACCCTTAACATGCTGGCAGCTAACCGTGTTCGTACGATCCCGTGGCCCGCGGCAAGTCCCGACCTAAATCCCATTGAAAATGTGTGGGACTGGTTGAAAAGGGAGGTTCGACGCCAGCCACAACCAGGCAATCTGCAGGAGCTATCACGTCTGGTTGCCCGTGTATGGGACACTGTTCCACAGCGGTACCTGTTAACCTGTGTCAGGTCAATGAGACGTCGCTGCCAGGCTGTCATTGCAGCTGGTGGTGGCCACATTCCGTATTAAGCTAAAACTGTGATTTTCCTATTTTGGGGTCCGTTACGTTTACGTCAATTTTTGTATGTTATATTAATATGATTTGAAGAAAATGTTTGAATAAACGTGAGAATATTATTGATTTGCAAGTTATAATAGAAAACAAATCATTCCTCATTTTCTTTACAATAAAAAATAGACATGTCTCTAGTGGCGGTTTAGAACTTTTGAGTAGTGTATGTTAATCTTTATTGTTTAAAAGTGAAATATGCATGTTAGGAATTGCCACATTCAGCAGAAACAGCCTCCCTAGACAGCCTCTTGAGAGGAGAAAGAGCATGGTTATGCAATGATAAGTTCTAAAACAGACGCCACAAACAATCAACGAAAGTGAAAACCCAAGTTGCAACGGTCATTGAAAAACAATTTGCCACTGGGTGGTTTACAAGGTTCTAGGGCCACCACTTTACACTTGCCCCAGAAGTTTCTCACAAGAAAAAACAAGTACAAGTTGTCTAGGTGAAATAATTCCAACCCACTAATAATTAAAATTGATTGATTGAACTTATTTGTTTGATATTTTTATTTATTTGTAAAGCGCAATAGAACATTATACATGTAGTGTAAGTACTATATAAATGACATAGAACATTATACATGTAGTGTAAGTACTATATAAATGACATAGAACATTATACATGTAGTGTAAGTACTATATAAATGACATGTATTTGTACGTTTTGATTTCTATCTCCATTGGCTGCTATTTTCATTGGTTGCTATGTTATTTTGCTCGGTTGATTTTATTGGTTCAATCAAATATTGATCTTTTAAATTTTGAAAGTTACAAAAGTCTGATAAAACTGTAATTTATCCAAATTTGCTAGTATGTAACAGCAGCATTCTGCCATAAAGAATGGTTTCAATTTCATCAATTCTAAAGCTATAGTATTATGCGGTAACTTTCTATTCACGGTCAGTATATTTTGATGACCCATGACAGACTTTAGTAATTATCAATATTTAAGTTAAGAATTAACTTTCAATTATCGGTAACAAAATAAGGACCCCATGCTATTTATTCTAATAAGTCTCCTGCAAAACTCATTTAAACTAAGTCATTGTTCTGATCAAGTAACAAGACACGGGGATGGTCATTCCAAAAACCAGATGTCCATTGTCCAACTCACGCTGCGTGTTTTCAGTCAGTCTTTAAAAAAAGCGCAACAAATTATTTGGTGATGATGAGAATTCCGATGGAAATCTGTTAACCCTGTGGATAAAAGACATAAAAAGTGAATGACCAATTTGTTTAAATATAAATAGCATAACAAATCTAACATTATCATTATGTTATCACATACGTGTGGTGAAAAATTGTCTCAGCAGAGGCTTTACGTAACGAAAACTTAAAGTCTGGATATAAAAGTTCAAACTGTTAATTTTCATCTAGACATATAGACCAGACAAGGCATGTCGTTTTAAGAAACAGTGACAATATCCTTGTCGAAGAAATGGCCACACAACCTCCCCACACATTCAAAAAGTAGAGAGGAAAAGAGAGCATGGTATAACAATAATCAGTTTCAATATGGACGGCATAAAAAAATTAACCCGAGAACCCGAGGGGCTACCGCCTTGGAACGGTAAGTGGCGAAACAATTTGCCACTTGGGGTTCAAACCAGGTTCTAGGGTGCACCAACCTCACACTTGTCCCTACAGGTTCTCATATTAAAAAAACAAGTACAAGTTCTGTTGGTGAAATCAACCTACCCATAAGCTTAACAATGTTCTGTGAAAAAGCACACAAACATACAAAACATAAGAAGCTTACAGCATCGAAAAGCTTTCGGGCGGGTACTCATTGATCTTTCCGAGACTAGAGTACCTGGAGTCAAATCAGCAAAAGCATGATATCAGGGATAAAAGAAACAAATTGAGATTCTATGTTCTTTTAGAAAAAAGATTTTTCTATAAACCTTCATAAACTCTTAAATCTCTGCCACTGTCGTGCCACCAAATAGGTAAGCATAATGATCAACTGTAGATAGTTAAATCACCAGGCCGGCGATAAAACTTGCAAAAGGTTTTCCTTAATTTGTAATAACGATAACATGGCTTTAAAAATTTTCTGTTATGCAAAGATTACGTTAATTGAAATCATTAACATAATTGCAAGCTCTAGAAAAGCAAACAAGCTGTGAAATATAAACCCCGTTAGATGTTACACGAGGCCCAAATGAGGTCCGAACACAGAATACCTAACGATTGTATATTGTATCTCAAACCATTTAAGAAACAGTGACCTTGCCCTTTACCCCAATAAATATTAAATTTAAAACACAATCTTCCAAGCAAGATCTCGACACAGGCTTCGTTCAAAGTTACTTAGGTGATGACAGCTCAAACCAATGTGAACCTATTGTTAAGAAGAAGAATTTCAATTTTATGTTACAGTTTCTTGATTCTTGAAAACTGTAACCATAAATTCAATCCGTCACAGTCTCAATACGGTTTGCTTCATAGAAGTATAATAAATACCGTAAATTGGGATATTTTTGCCTTGGTCAATAATTGGCCTAATTGGCCACCGTAATGAAAAAGCCAAAATTAAACACACCAAAATATGTCACTGGTGAAAATTAAGTGCAAACACAACAACAATACAGATTGTCTTTCACACGTCGCTGACGTTGTTATTATTTATCGCTTATTAAACAGACCGATTAATCTTATAATTTTAAATTTCAATTAGTGTACATGTATTTCAGTTTTTGGATTATTGTATGTTGCAATAAAAGCTTTGAAAATGTCGCTCTTAAAATATTTAATGCATTACACATTACAAAATAACGTTTCTATGTTTATTTTTCGCCAAAGTCTGATACAGGGCCAAAATTAAACCGGCCAAAATGAAACACAAAGATTTGGGGCAAAATGGCCAAAAATATCACTACGCCAAAATATCCCAATTAACGGTATTTACTACATCTATCATATTGAAGCATTCTACACCAAACTGTGCAAAGGCACCTTAAATGGACCACTGGCACAACTCAAAAGAATTTGCGAGAAGGTCGGTGTACAGTCAAGCGCGAAATGATAACAACAAAAAGTGAAGTTTTGCGACACAATCGAGTTATCAAAGGTTATAAGTAGATTTAAAGTTAGTTACAGTCCTACTTGTGCTAACCTGAAATAAAAGACCACCTGTGAAGGAATACCACATTTAATTTGTCCCACTGACTGATTCAAAGAATATTATCACCAGTGAACAGAGACCATTTTCCTTCAAATACCACTTTTGGGTTTTTCCGTCAATGGTCTTTGACGACAGGCTGGACTATATTTTGAAAAATAGCGTGAGGCGAATAGCGAATATATACAAAGATTACTGCCCAGGTATAGGCTGAATCCAACCGAGCCTGCAATATTTCTAAATGCATATTTGTTGTGTTCGGTGGCTTTCAAATAATATTGCCTCTACATGGGAGCGAACGCGCACCGTCACGGCGACAGCACCTAGCCCTGAATTCCGAGGACGCAATCAATTGAGCTAACTAGGACCCCCCCCCCCCCCCCAAAAAAAAAAAAGGTTGATTGGATAGCCCTGATATACGTTATCATCACTGCACGACATCGTTAACGGGTTATTTTACTGATAACAGTACTGACTATATGTGCGGGGGAACTTTTTAGGGCCGCCACACTGCACAAATTGCGCTACTATGAATTTCAAATGATATTGCCTCTACCTGGGAACTAACCCGCACCTTCACGGCCGCCACACTGCACATAAAGTAAAAAATGCAATATTTGTTGTGTTCGGTGGCTTTCCAAGTTCCCTATTTCATCTATTTAAATATAGAAAGATTACTGATTAATAATTAGTCAGTCATAAGTCATTGGCATTAAATCATATTCAGTATTTTGTTATAACCATGACTTATGAACTTTCTTCATGTTTTGCTGAAAAACTTGAAATTTGAAAAGATAATGAAACTCATTGTCTCTGAGCGAGCATTATCTACCTCTACGTTTCTGATGTTGAAAATGATGCGAATTGTCACCAAAGACTGGTAATTTCGACTACATCCACTAGTTTTTTTTTTCGCACGGAATTTTAGGCAAGAAAAACCAGACTTGTTACGAGACGTTTCATGACTATGGATTATTCTAGCAAGTCCAGTCCTGTTTTTCACTTTTTAAGTTTTTGATCATTTAGTAACCCACCCCCATAAAGACCAGCCTGAAATCAAGACCATCTCGATAAAAAAGATCACAATTATGATGAATTAACCCATTCTACATGTAACCTCACCCTCTGTATTACTGTACGATTGTTTATTTAAGTGACGTCATTTGACATGTAAATTTAAGGTTCAACGGAAAAGCCAGATAACACCGCATCAAGTTTGAAAATTCAGAGAAACCAGAAAAAACCTGTATAAGTTCAAAATTAAACTGCTACCCTAAATTAGATACTTCATTTACAATCCCTATTATTTCTAGAAAACTATTTTAAAAGTAACTTAGGCATAACGGTATTTTTTTCTCCTCAAGCAGACTTCACTACTATTGGCCTTTGTCAATTATAGAAAAACGGCAAAAGGGCGATCTATTAACGAAGCCCGCGGCTATATAATAATGGAATATAATGCATATAGGGCTATAATAACCGAAGCAGCGGAATCAATTCTCAGCCATTGTTTCCCTTTTTATTGGAAATGTAATGGCGTTTGATGAATATAAATTTGAGATATTTCAATAAAATATTATTTGTGCCTGAATCATTTAAAAGATGAAATATAGCTAACGAATCAATTTCGCTCACTCGTCATGAATTTTAGTTAGAGGCTGGTTTGGACAACAATACTAAGACTATTAAAGCGTGGAAAAAATTCAGTGGGTTTAACTGCAGATTAACTATAAATTAATTTTTTAATACAAAAAATAATTTGTATGGAAATACCTCAAATTATGCAGACAACATTTTGAAAAGTTTCGTATATCTGTTGCAGAAAGTTTAGAAGAAAAGGTAAGATATATTTATATTTATATTGTGCATTGTTTTTCTTTCAAGAGTGATAAAAAAACTTATTTTTGCAATAAATGTTAAAAAATATAAAGTCCTCTTAAAGTCAAGATTTCTTTAATTTTAAAACGTAAACTTATTTTTTGTTTTACTCTATAAAGGAATAAAATAATAAGGTTAATTTTCTCTGCATTTCTCTACAGTCTAAGCTGGGTTTTTTTACAAATCATCGTGAAATATTTCATAATGATTATTATTATCTCATTTGTGGTTAAAGATGCCAAATCATCGTGAACTACTTTAATCCCTCTGTTATGGTTAGTATTAATTGTCAAAAATTGTTCTACTCTGAAATGTCTATACATAACAGAATATGGGCGAATTTCTCCAAATGTTGGACTAATTAATGATTTCTACTGCGTTATTAACGCTGTTATATCTTTGGCGTAAATATATTATTTTGTGCGATGACTTGATAAGAATATTACAGCATTTTTAATGTGTTTACTGGTCATCTTGAGAAAAAAATAAATTAATTTTATAACGCATATTAAAATTCGACTACTTACTTGACCAGGCACCTTAAAGGAATTAGAATTATTGGCTTTAAAATGATTCATTGTCAGGTGAATGACATTTCATAAAAATTTCGTAGACACATGAATTAATAAAACATAATATTAAAAAAATATTGTTGTAAATGAGAATAAACAATTCAATCCCAAACACATTGGGCATGAATAAAATTTTGTCGCCTGTCATTTTCCTGCAAATTTAATCATGCGTATTAATGAATGTGTATTTTCCTAAGGCAGACGACAATAGATAGAATCCGACGCCTATCGAAACTGTTAAAACTAGATACTTAACGTTAACTTAATTGAAATATATTTTCTTCTTCTGCAGTTTACTAATCTAATTCATTTGTAGAAAGAAAAAAAGCAATCTAATAACCCTCTTGGTAGTTGAATTTTTAAACTAGTCTATTTGCAACTCAATAAGATAACTTGTACTAATATTTGTTCTTTGTTTAATAACGCCAACAGTTTCGTATGCTTTATGCGTTTTTGTGCTTTAGCATGGAACTTTGTCGAAAGGATGAGTTAATATTAGCTAATTCACCAAGACAAAATATTTACACTTCAATTTTGTCCTTTACGACGAATCATAATCTTATGTTAAACAGTTAACAAATAAAACATGGCATTGAGGGCAATATGCAAGTTTACGGACTGGTTGGTCAGACTGAGGAAGGTATATGGCCCTCAGCTGCGCTTCGGGCCATATACCTTCCTCAGTCTGACCAACCAGTCCGTAAACTTGCATATTGCCCTCAATGCCATGTTTTATTTGTTATATTATACCGAATCTAAATTCTTTCATATCTTTTGTTGCTGTCATTTTTACTATAATTTGCTTTTAAATAATAATTTGATTTGTTCAGTGTGTAAAAAATCCCATACAGATTTTTTATTATTTACAAGCCATCAGGCATATAAAGCACGCCTTTTACTATTCCATTTTTGTTAATCAAATTAAATATTACTAGGCAACAGACCCGCACTTTATAAGATAATTATTCTTATATTAGATTCTGAAGTAATCAAAAACGGTCAATATAAGAATTATGGACCGGATAGCCGGTCAATATGCGATTTATGGACTGGATGACGTCATATTAAATACAGAAGGGCTTATGCAAATGAGGTATAATATTGTGACTTATTACTTTGAAAGGCGTGGCTACTGTAAAACCGTTCACAATTTATTGAATCGATATTTGATAGTTTTCAATTGGGTATGAAAAACAGTTGGATTGTTTAAAGTACGCGAGAAGCCATTCTGGCTTCACACACTTTAAACAAACCAACTGTTTTCCATACCCAAATGAAAACAATCAAATATTGATTCAATCCTTAATAACTTTTGTTTGTCCTTTGCTTGACACAGCCATTAGTTTCTTATGTTTTAAACGTTTAATATGTGATTTTGCATGCAATATTGTCGAGTTGATGTTTGGGTTTTAAAGCTAATTCACCAAGAAAACTAGTATTTGTTTGTTCTATGCTTCTTACGTTTGTGTGTTTTTGCATGCAATATTGTTCAGTCGATGAGTGGGTGGGAGTAAATTAAACAAGATAATTTGTGTCTGTTTGTTTGTATAAGTATTGTTGGGGCAATTGTCAGGTTGGTGCGCTCTGGAATCTGCTGGAAAGCAAAACGCAGGGTTGTGCGATATATCGTTTACACCGGTTATTTCGGTATATTTTCCGGCGATACGATAGCGCGATATCCCTTTCAAGCACCGATATTTGTTGTATAAAATGAAACCAACAAGACCCTAAATGTAATTGACAACCAATAAGTCGACTTAGTAGAATGTTTTGTATGGTATTGCGGTAAATAATTGCATTATTGCAATATATTGCAAATAGTTAGAAAAAATATCGCAATTTATAGCAAAATATATATTTTTCCTGGCAATACCCATCCCTACTGAAATGTTTCTTACTGACCGTTTAAGGCCGATTTCCTTCTCTTTTTTTTTAAATTTGAGGTCATAAATGAAATAACTTTAAAAATGAAAAGTTGCTTTTCCAAAAAACCGGACAACAAAAACCGGTATATGAAAATGAAATCGCGATATTCGTATCGCCGACAAATATATACCGCAATAACCGGTGTACTGCGGTATCGCGCCCAATCATACGTATCATAAAAAAAGAAGCAAAAAATATAAATATATCCGTAGATTGTAAACTAATTATAAATGTCTTCATTTAAGTAATTTTAATTATTGGATGTTGGAGAAAATTCCCTGTTAATATTCTGATAACTGCATGTTAATTATTGTTGTCTTGTTTGGGCATTTGAAATGTAGTATATTCTCACGAAATAATAATGTATTTTCCGAACACATTTAACACGCAATGTCTAAATAAAGGATCATTTTCTACACGATTGTCTCTCATTGGTATCATTAAATATCGCATGGACCAGTTGTTGCCCAGGAGTCGCAAATTGCATGTTGCGTGTGCATATTACGCGCAATATTTTATTCCAGTAAGACACACTTCAATTTCGCCTAATCGCTTATATACGCATTTGACTTGTAGTGCATTTTACGCGCAATATTTTATTCCAGTAAGACACACTTCAATTTCGCCTAATCGCTTATATACGCATTTGACTTGCGAGTGCATATAACGCGCAGTATTTTATTCAAGTAAAAGACAATGTTTTCAATTTCGCCTTATCGCTTTTATTACGCATTTGACTTAAATACGCGAAAATTAAAAACACTCGAATATTTACATATATCACAGTTCTAGTAAAACAATTTTTTGAAAATTTTATTGTCGAAAGGAAATTTGTCCGTTCTTATCTCCATGGTTACTTTTTTATGATCTGAATTTAGAGCCTTTATGACCCGGTGGAATGTTCGTATATTTGAGATTTAAAAAAAATCAGTTTCGTAGTAGTAATGCGTTTTAGTTTATTGTGATATTGCCTATACAGGGAATCAAAGTCGTGAGTCGCCAGCGCCTGACCATGAAAATCCAATTACGTTACCTATTGAAATAGCCGGGACAACCCCCAAAAAGTTGAGCGGATGATCCTGATAAACGTTTTAATCATGAAATGACATCAACATGATCAATAACTTCTTTAAGTATTCATGTACTAACTAGACTCAATTTTTAAAAGAACGTGCGCACTTTGTTTTCGGTGATTATTTCTTACACTGCTTTTCTTAATGTCTATATATTTGGTATCTTAACTGAGATTAGATTTTTAAGTTCTATTGTAAAACTTTCTAGATCTTATCTTAATTTTGATTAAGGCTATTTAGGCATTAACAAAAGCCGTTATTGACAAAAACATAGAAAAGAATGGGCACACGTTCTTTTATATTGAGAACAAGTAAGTCAACACTTTTTGCTTTTATTGTTTACTTAAAGGTTCCGTTTTAAATCGCTATTCATTGTCAATGTTCTCTAAAATCCTGACAAACAAGGAAAAAGTCACGTTTAAGCAGTTACTTTCCTAAAAGTAATCTTCGTTAATTATTTTCTGTATTTTATTTATCTTTTTTTCTTACCTTTGTCATGAACAAAAAATGTTCACGTTAAACTAATTCTGAAGGAACATCAAATATTTTTCCTTCAATAGTTTCGTCAGTTCATTTTTATTTTTATTTCTTATTGTGTTGTATTTCTTCTGACATTTTCCGTGTCAAAGCTTTCTAGCAATTGTTGGTGAGATACCTCAATGTCTCATAATGATTTACAATAATTTAATGTGGTTAATATTATTTTTACTACTATATGGGGCGCGTCACGGAAAAAGGTGCCTCTGGACAGTTGACGTCAATTCTTGAAGTGACTTCATACAGTTGAGCAGGCGACATTACATATTATGCATTTCGCGATAAAAATAGCATTGCGTTTTTTTGATGTGTCTTACATATTCTCCAAATATAGTTGAGAAAATAATAAATAATTGAATGTTCTTTCGAAATAAAATGACAACAAATATGTCAACAAATATCACCGAAAGTATTTTTTCCGTGACGTGACCCATAAAATGCATGTAAATGGTAAAACGGGAAAGAATTTTGGAGTTATCAGTACACCTTAAATCCTTTGTGAATGAGGTTTACCTAATTTATAACGATATGAACCTTTATTTTTGAATATATTCACTTAAACGAGTTAACTGTTTAAGAAAAAAATCATCAAGATAATAACATCTGCTACATTTTTACAGGTCTTTAACGGTTTGTATTTTTGTGGTTGGAATCGAAAATTGATTGAGTTTCGAACAAATCTGTGCATTTTGATATTTCTTCAAGTTTTTTAGCCTTAAGCTTTTAGGAGAGGGTGTAAAAATGTAGATTTTGTATATGCAAATCCTATGTTTGTTTTCAAATGTATAAAGTGTCAGAATTCTTTTTAACAGTATACAGTCTACTATAATGACCTCTAAATTAATACTTCACTGCAGTTAGTTACAAATTATTGGTTTTTCCCAGAGTTTTTCCCAGGTTTTCGAAGAAAGGTTTGACTGTATTTAAAGTATCCGTACCACAATGTGACTCGTAAATATTGTACAAAATCTATCAAATAAACTTAGGAAATATCATTGAAATATTTGTGCAGTGTGGCGACCGTTAAAGTCTCCCCGTACACATTATCAGTACTTTTATCAGTAAAACAGTGCAGTAATGATAACGTATATCAGGGCTATCCGATCAACCTTTTAGGGGATTGTCCCGGTAAGATCAATTGGTTGTTTCGTTGGAATTGCAGGGCTAGGCGCTTTCGCCGTGACGGTGCGGGTTCGCTCCCAGGTAGATGCAATATCATAAGATCCATTTTTAAAGCCATTTTCAATATCCAGGAACTGTTTCGAGTAAAAATGTTTAATTTCAATTAGTTTTCCGTTATTGTATAAATAGAATAGAAAAAGTTCACAAATAGTGAGAAGGTAAACAAAGAATGAAATAACAAAAATAATTAAACTGTTGTTCTACTTACCAATTAAATGACAGTTTGATAGTTTGAAAATCTAAACATAAACAAAAATAATATGGCGTTTAAAGATTCGAAGGTTAATCAGTGGTGGTAAAGGTAGTCACTTCAAGCAAAATCTCAGTTAAAAAATCAGTATGTTCTGGATCTTTTGACTCTTATTTAAAGTAAACCCCGCTATAAATACCATCTCTTGAAGCGGGGAAGGGCAGTCTTAATAGTGAAATGTGTGTTTGTTTGTATTTTGTTGTTTTTTGTTGTTGTGTTTTTGTCTTTTTTTCTCTTTTTTCGGAGCTGGGAGGGGGGGGGGGGGCTTGGGATGAGGCTGGGGTGGGACGGGAAAATCATGCAAAACTGTTACAAGTGACCTCTCATGGTCGCTGTTGTCTAAATTAATGGTCTTAATAAGGACTTTTTTGTTTTCACACAATATAACTATGCGAATAAAGGAACTGATTTGACGTACGTAGAAAACAATCGCCTGCATATGCTATACTGCCCACATAATATTTTGTTTTTCCACGGACTAACACATAGAATTTGCACCTCGCAATATCTAATGCAAATCGTTAACTGTAATAACGCAAATTAATATGTTTTACCAATTAATGCTTATAAACGAAAGTGATAAAGTGATGATTAGTTTTATAAAAGGTTAGTTACAAACTGATTAAAGGTCTATTAATTGCTTAACCATGACCTTAAGCAGAAAGTGCTTAACCTTGACCTTAAGCAGAAAGTGCCTAATAACATTGACCTTAAGCAGAAAGTGCTTAACCTTGACCTTAGGCAAAATATAAATATTTTCTTCAGTCGATCAAACTTATCACACGAGAGCCATTATAATGCAAATTCGTAACGTATTGCAGTCAGATTAAGCATTTTTATTAAGTGTTTGCAGCGATTTTCCATTAAGTCAGTGAGCTAGGATTTCAAACGCTGTACAAATGATCTAGATTTTTAACAGCAGGGGAAGGGAAGGAAATAAACCGGTTGGGATTTTTTTTTAAATCAATGGAGAAGATGTAGAGGATATTTGTTTTCACCATTGAAGGATAGAAATATATATTTCACCGAGTGAGCTCAGGAAATTGTAATTTCACGAGTGGCGATAATTAGTTCACGAAAATATTTTTTTATCTTTCATGGGCAAAATGTTTTCTGTTTATTGTATTAATAAAATGTATATTTTGCGAGATTTGGAGAGAAAAAAGTATCGTGATATATCCTTGCCTCTCGTGATGTATCCTTGCGCATCTAAACTCCCCTTGATAGTTCCTGCTATTTATTTTCAAAAATATGACGTCATTCCTTGAGCGTACCTTTAAAAGTTCAAAAATAGGAAATTGCGAGGTTTTGTTATTCCCGCGAAGGAAACATATGACGCCTTGTTCGTTGAGTTTGCGTTATAAAGTTAAAAATAGGAATGCGTGGTTTTGTAATTCTCGCGAATGAAAAATAAATTGTACAAAAAGTGTTTTTATGATTGGTTTTATTGGTTTCTACTGAAAAAATGTTGCGCTTTGACTTGGCATATTTTATTTATATATCTTCCATCTCACGATTTGACGTACACTATTTAATTTTCTCGACGGCCATTTCTTTCAATTGATCTGGAAAAAAATGAAAGCATGCTTTAAAAACGAGCGGTTAAGGTACCATTAGCAATACTTATTCTAAAGTAAAACGTAGATTAAAAAAGGTGAAATATGCATGTCAGGAATCGCCACACTCACAAAACACACGCCCACTCAGCGAAAAAGAAGAGAGGCAGAGAAAGCATGTTTGTTATAAGTATGTCAATTCAAATAAGAAGACGCCACAAACAATTAACGAAAATGAACCTTTGGGGATACCGCCTTGGAACGGTCAGTGTGGTTTTCTGATACTGTATTTCAACTGTTGTACATGTTATATGCAACGTCATAACTACGTCACAATTCATTGTATATTCTAATCGTTATTTTCCGGCACTCTTCGGTTATTACCAAACGCCAAAAAGGGAATATGTTGCCGTGCACAGGGCATAAAATGGATGTCATCATTCTGTATTTATTATCCGCTGTATAAAATTTTGTGTTATTATTTAAATTTGCGGTGCCAAATTTTCGAGCAAATGCTATAAACACATTTCGCGCAAACTGAAATTCGCACCGTTGTATTATTATCAAAAGATAATGATTTTGCCACTAGCTGGGAGCGAACCTCAATCGTCACAGCGACAGCGCCTAGCACCTGCAATTCCGACGACGCAACCAACTGAGCGAACCGAGACAATCCCAAGAAAGGTTGATCGGATAGCCCTGATACACGTTATCATCACTGCACGACATCAGTAACGGGTTATTTTACTGAAAAAAAGTACTGACTTTATGTACGGGGAGACTTTTACGGCCGCCACAATACACAAATAAGATATTTCTTGGTTTAATTTCCTGAAATGTTAAGCATGAGCACTAAATTAAATACCTTTCAGATAAATCTCATTTTCGAGGTTTTCTGATATCGATGTTTTGAATTTTCGTCAATATTATTTTGTACATCTTGTTTATTAGTGCATCAAGAAAATTAGTACATCACGTAATTTAGTACATCACGAAAATTAGTACATCACGAAAATTAGTAAACATATTGTATATATTGACTTTTTACAGATGACCATGTCAAGCCATTTCAAAGAAGCTATCGCCGTTGCTTTTACAATTTTCGTAACATTGGGACATTGTGACGGATTTAAGGGTCTTAACAACCAGAGAAACTTCGCTCATGTTTATGGAAAACGGACAGTTCCTAAAACAATAAACAGAGCCACGGAAACAAATTTTAACACTGGCCCTCTCTTCCAAGGCAACGAGGATTTAAACCGATTGGAAAATGAGCTTAAGGCAACCAACAACGATCTTGCACTGAATTCAAAAGCTAAACTAGCAAACATATATGGAAGAGGGGTTTTGTATGACGAATATCAGGAGTCATTGGATAACATGTACGAAGTGCCAGAGTTTGGAACGGACAATAGTCTTGCAGACAAAGCCAGGTTGTTGGAAGTGCCTCAACTCAGTGAGATGGTCGACTTGCGAAAACAGTTGTCATCGTTAGGAAAAGTCGAGCGGTTAAACACATTTTCGCCACAAGAGAGGTAATGTATAAACACTGTGGTATCATTCAATCATAAGGATCTAATTTCGCGAATAACACATAAAAGACATTTGCTCTCAAAAAGCATAAACTCTCGCACTTTTATTATTCTTCTTAAATTAGATGGTGGGTGGTTTGATTTCGCTAGTATTTGATTTCGCACACCTTCCCTTACGCGAAATATACTGATGTCACAGAAGGAATTAGATGTTTGATCTGTTAAGTAATTATTAAATTTTCCAGTACAATTTTTGAATAAGAATATGTATGTTTATTAAATTATAATGTTATAACATCTGTGATTTTTAAACAGCTTGAACTACTTTCTAATTGCCATATTAACCTTTCAAAATAAAAAAAAGGTTAAGACCCACATTCTGTTCATAGCTTTTCGCGAATTAAAATTGGTTTATTTTGTCCTAACAGAGTTACAGGTGGGTCTGATGCATCACAGCATATCTTCAATGATGATTTGTTTGTACACTCAACAAAAGTTCTAATTGGTCATTAATTGCATTTGTTTACAATGAATGTTAGTTTCTACCCTACGTCAAGAGAGGTTGTTGAAAGAACTTTTTTGTTTTAAAATTGGATACTTTGAAATGGGTTTATTTTAACAAATGTGCTGTTGATTCATCGTGTTTTCTGTTTTTCATACTAAAACAAAATCAGGAATTTAAAGCAAATTTCTGTTTGCTTAACCTTTTCCTGCAAAAAATGCAATTTTAGCATAATTAAGGCTAACTCTAGCCAAACTGTTCCAAAGTCAAGTATAACAAGATTAAAGCTTAAGTTGAAGACTGTTGGCATGTGATCATAAATAAAAAGTGAATTCAATGTCTTTCTAATAAAAAAATTACGGACAAAAAGTAACCAATTAGAAATTTGGTGTATGTGTAATCTCACTCAAGTCTGGTCTAACAAAATTTTAAATTTTAAATCGGATGAAATTAAACAAAATATTAAATCTTATGACGACCCTCAAATACCGCGTTATTATTTTTAGAAATAGATGAAAAGGGAACTACTAGCCCCGGGTTGAGCGCAACTCAATATTTACACAAATAAACAGTACAAGTTTTATCCATCCGAGACGATGGTATGCATATGGTGGTGAACATGGAACCTTTATTGCGGTATTTTCAGATTAATACCATTCCATGTTCAACGGCGTATGGTCCCCAGATAAAAGAATGGGTTTGCCCTAAACGAGAAAACAATACGCGGATCTAAACAGAATAGAATTTTGACAGGGGATCTTAGAATATATATCCTGCATATCACAGACAACGCCAAAGGCAAAATTTAAAAAGCAGGAAGTATATCTATAGGGGTGATGGAACAATATCCAAATCTATATTGGCTGGGAAATTGAAACCACCCATTTCAAAACTGGCCAAAATATGAAAACAAAGGTAATTTGAGATATACTATTAACATAGTACATAAATATCGTGCTCACCGACCTTCAAAGGACGTACTTGATAACAGCAAAAGAGTCAATCAGGAAGCATTGTTCATAACGCTTACTTATCTTATATCTGCACAGTACTATACCGTTAGCTATACACATTTTTTTTATTTTATATTTCAGACTTTTGCTGCAGAACCTGCTACGTGGGGATCGAAATGATTATGAAGCATTTTTGAACTATCTGAACAGTTATACGAATTCGAAACTAAAGAGCGTTTGATTTACGACACGTTTACGTGTGTGTATATGTATTCGACGATGAACGCAGTGTGGGAACGCTTGCTTATTTATTTATTTGGATCTAATTAGGAAATAATGTACTTTATATACATTTATTTTCGTGGGCATAATATTTAGGGGTTTTGACACACGATATAAATTTTCTAGGGCTTTTAAATTCTTGTTCTTCATTACATTTCCAAAATATGTTTACATAATAATAATTTAATGTTATATTTAATTCGTTGTGGCTTTAAAATTCTGGATGTGCCAGCTGATCTGGATCTACACCGGTCACCGTTGTGATGACAGCTGTATTCCATACAAAAAGGTTTAGAAGAACGTTTACAGTCAAATTATCTTCATAGACCACTTAGGAGAAATCCCAAAAGTGGTCTATGAATGCAGGCGATCTTTGTTCACGTGTGATTTCGCTCTTTATATCAGTCTGTGGAAAAATTTAAATGAGGTGCTTTATCTTAAACTGGTCTTTGCTTACAGGTACTCATTAACACAAGTTGAACTTAACTTAAGAACATATGGGGCACGCCACGGGAAAGGGTACCTTCGGTCATATTTTGGGACATTTTAGTTGTTACTATATTTAGAATGAACTTACAACTATCTTTTATTTTTTCATAACTTAAAAGTGATTTTGTTACACATTTTGACAATAGAATGGTATTTTTACCGCGAAATGCATAATAAATAATGTCGTCTGCTCAACTTTATGACGTCATTTCAAGGATTGACGTCAACTGCCCGAAGGTACCTTTTCCCGTGACGCGCCTCATATTTTTGATATATTACTTAAATCGCAATGCTTTTCCGGAGTTTGTTGTTGGGATTCTAAGCTGATGTTACTGAAAAAGTGCTTATCTAAATAAAACATCTGTTTAATTATGTTTATTTTTGAAGTCACTTATTACCCTCATCCCTTACCCTAAGGCCACAGACCAGCTATCATTTATACTTATTACGGTTCCACTAATACTCTTTGTAAAATTTATGTCATGCCCAACAGCACCTACCACGAAATGATCACATTAAAAATTATATAACTAAATTAAACTTGTCCAGTAATCTTCGTCTTCACGAGGCATACAGGTAACAATTAAGGTATTGCGTCTTTCGCCATTGCTTTGCCATAGACAAAAAAAGAAAAATCTCTCAAACGGCCAAGTTCACTTCCATCAATCTTTGCACAAATAAGTGCTATAAGTGTATGATTATTTTGCATATATTAAGAAAAGTTAGAGTACAATATTTAGACCTAACAAATCCCTTAAATTCTATTTGCAATGTATCACAAAAGGGAAGCAACATTAAACAACAATTTAAATGTCAATATGCATGAAATGATACTGACAACAATGTTTAACATTGTTTAAGGTCCTTGAAAAGAACTTTCGATTGTGAAGAGAGAAATCAACATTTTTATATTTATGTCATCCATTTTTTGCGACCAGGAAATTGAAGGTCAAACACAATTTTTCAAATAACTCACATTGTAAACATTTGTTAGACCAAAGGACCTTAGGTATCCTTGTCAGTAACTCATTACTCATAAAGACATAAATTGATGTTGCTTCGTTTTTTTGTGATAAAGAGCAATTAGAATTTTATGGGTTTTTTTGTCTTACTTTACTTTTCTAACCTTTCCTAGCGTATGTAAATTAAACATATATTAATAACATTGGTTTGTGCAAAGTTTGATTGAACTGCATTGTGCCGTTTCAGGGATTTTTATATTTTTCTTTTTTGTCTATGGCAAAGCAATGGCGAAAGGCCAATACATGTACCTTAAAAGTAGATCAAATAATTTATCTCAGATGCCTAAGTCATCGGCTTATCAAATTAAAAATACAAGAATAACGTCTTTAAATATATTCGCTCGTTTGTTATCTGTTTTAGAATATTCATATTTGCTTGTCTTCTACACTGAATAATATAAATCTTGATATTTTGAACCATTTAATTTACTACTCATACTTCGGTATGGGCCACTTTTGTAGTCCGTAAGTTTTCCCGCTCAGATAATTTTAACACGCCACTCATGTTTCAGTTCAATAATTCAACTTTATGCCTAAGTCATCGACCTCATCAAATAATGAATACATTAAATGTTTAAAAAACTAATTTATAATTAAACAGACTAAAATGTGGTTATCTGTCACGATGTTGATGCCTTTTTATGATTCTTACAGGTTTTTCTGAATTCTTTAATCGAGAAACCTTTTTTGCCCCTGGATGCATTTGGTTTCAACACGATTTTAATCAGAAACACCCGAGATTACAATCATCAAATAATTAGTACACTGTTGTTTTCACCTGGGATGTTTCATCTGAACCACCACAATCACCATAAGACAACTTTTTTCGCGTAAAAAGTGGATTAGTGCAACAAAACTGTTAGAGACGTAGAAGAAAGAATACATTTCTTTTAAAGTGAGTTTCTATTATCTCTATTCTTGTTTTTCCGAAGCCAACAAGCCACTAAGCCAACTTTTGACCTACTTTTTAAATCCAGTGAATTTTGTAAATCACACGCATTTAAAATTATTAAGCAGGGGAAAAATCAAACAAACTTTTTCGGTTGGTGCCTAATTTTACTAGAGGGGCATCTAGCGGGGTGTTGTTATTGCTTGTTGGAACAATTTTTGTACATGTACTATAATTTGAAACGATGATGACCTTTGCTATTTTCGGAGAAGCTTAACACAAACAGGTCGTTATTCATAAAAAAATTAATGAATATTATCTATTAAAAGTTTATTTTTTTAATTGTTTGCTAAACTCACTACAGGGGTTATTCCTGTTTACAGTCAATTTATGTTTAGGGCTTAATAATAATAATAATAATAATAATAATAATAATAATAATAATAATAATGATATTTTGTCGCAGAAATAATAATGAAATACATAGGTAGCTCGCGTATTACTGAGGTATTTAATGAAAGGCCATTAAAAATAACTGAACAGGTTTTTATTGGGACCATAATGACTGGGTATGTACACTTATTCAATGTTCTAAATACACCACTCATAAATTTAAATTTCTCCATTAGGAATTGGAATACACACTTCTAATTTGATATTATTATACAATACTTTATTTACTTTTATTAACTGCCATCAAAAGCCTCGCGTGCCTTTGTAAACCAAGAGTATTTGATCGAGGAGTAAGGTAAAACAGTGTCCAAGACAAAAAGTCACAAAATCGACCGTATTTTTAGTATGGTTACCTGCCCGTCATTACATTATTGGGTAAGGCATACACCAATAATGGCAGCGCCCTGTCTAAACAGAATCCTACAGTAAAAATATATTTGTTAGACCAAACTTATGTATTTGTTTGACCAAACTTTTCAAACCCTTTTGTTTGCATTTATTAACCAACCCTTAAGCTATGATGTCAAGTGTAAATCGGTTATTATTAAATTGCATGGTTTTCGGGAAAAAATGTTGTACTATAGTAAATCTACAGTGGGAGACGTATCATTTTGCATTTTCATCCAAATGGTCCATAATCTAACATTTCAATATAAATTTACTACTCACACAGGACGCCGCCATTTTTAGCCCATGCAAGACCTACTGTTTGATAGTACCTCGGGTATAAGACTACCGTATTTTATGTAAATAGGCTTTACCGAAACCGGCTAAAACTTCTGAAACGTCGCCTGTCTAACAACTACGAAATAACATTATTTTCGATCACAAAGAATTGTTTTAAATTACTTAAGAATATAAATATTCAAACAAAGTGGCATTAAATATCCGACCTGTATACCCGCTACTGACTTTTTTAATGACAAAGTGGTTTTTAAAAGGCATGTTATGAATTTAATGTACACATGTTCATATGATATGAAATCCACTGTATTTATTACATTACAATATTCAAAGAGTATCTGTTTCTTCCATCGGGACCTTTATTGTGGTATCATTTAAATATTTTATGAGTGATCAAGAAATAAAGCGGGAGGAATATAACGCGTATCAACTTGCAACTGGTTATAAAATTCATGCTGGTGCAAGGAATTGAATTTAGACTGCCTTTTCACAGTAAATGGCGAAATGCCTCAATTTCTAAATTGTTGTTAATATTAATTATACCAGTATATATTGCCTATAAATGTGTGAAAAGTAGCGACTTTTGGACTAATCAGTTCATTTTATGACCTTTTGCAAGCGAATTTTACATGTACTGCGTTGGTAACGCTATAAAAAACTTTTTCTTTAAATATATTCACTTTTTTGTTAACTGTGATAGAAAATAACATGATTGTTTTTAAATATATTCACTCGTTCGTTATATGTTTTAGAATTTTCACATTTACTGGTCTTCTACACTAAGAAATATTAATCTTAATATTTTCAAACATTTTATTTTCTATTCATAATTCGGTATGACCCACTAATGTAGTCCGTAAGTTTTATCGCTCGGATAATTTTAACACTCTACTCATGTTTCAGTTCAATAATTCATTTCAGATACCTGATTCATCGGCCTCATAAAAAAAAATACATTACCTGTTTAAAAATATAACCTAATCAATAATTAAACAGACTAAAAAGTGGCTCTTACAAATTTTGAGTTGAACATTGTCGTCCCTAAGTTGATATTTAGAATTATTATTTCGTTTAAACGAATTATTATTTCGTTTAAACGAAATAATATTTCGTTAAAACGAAATTATAATAATTTGTTTAAACGAAATAATATCCTTTAAAAAGTATGGAAAATGAAAAAAATAGTATGCTAAATGTCACCTTAGGGGCTCCGTATCGTCCTGATACGTGACGAGTTTCATTTAAAGGAAAATCACTTGTACATTTAACAATCCCACTCAGTGAAAATCTGATGGCTTCATCACTATTTATCATTCATGTTTTAAGCCTGAATTAAAATTAAAACCTGTTTTTCACATTTAATTTAGCAAAAATTACTTAGTTTTCATATGAGCGAAAATTACATCATTTGCATATTAGAAAAATTACATATTTTTTTACAGTAATTATTTTTCGGCTTAAATTAGTTTCTGTTTCATTAAGCCCGACTAACACGCAACTTTACTTGGAGAACATGTATCACTGATCACAGTAATAAAAAAGCAACAGAGAAATTGCATTGAAAATACAAGATGTCAATCTTGGATATTTGGAAAATCATGTAGGGAGAACGCAGGCTTCTGAAAATCGTCGTCGTTGTCTTCCATTTCATCATCATATACGTCATTACCATCATCATATTCAATCTGCTCCTCCTCCTCATCATCATAATCATCGTCATCATCACCTACACCAGCAACACCACCACCAGTGCAACCTTCATCATCGTCATCAACATTTACAGAATAAACAACGACAACAACAACAAAAACAACATTAGTTTCGTAATCCTCAATATTATCTTCTTTTATATCATCATTGTTACCTTTGTCAACAGCACCAACGGCATAAGCACTATCATCACCAACGTCTTCATCACACTTGTTATCTATCGCAACTTCTTCTGTAAATTCACCAAGAAATGCTTACAACATGAATTTGTAATCGGCATGTAATGTGATTATGACATCTGTTATTTTCGTTGACGTTCACCGGGAAGTGAGGAATTTGGCATGAGTAACTATTATAACAGCTGCTGCTGCAATCACTTATGTTGAAAAAGGCAATGCCCTTGCATGCAGTGGGCTTCATAAGGTATGCCTAGTTTATGACACCTATGGTAAAAAAATAGGAAAATCGAAATTTACGAATGTCATGCAATGTTGGTTACGTATATCAGAGCTATCCGATCAACCTTTTTTGGGGTTGTCTCGGTTAGCTCAGTTGGTTGCGTAGCAGGAAAATCAGGGCTAGGCGCTGTCGCTGTGACGGTGTGGGTGAGCTCCCAGCTAGAGGCACTATCATTTTCTACAGTTAATCGCTTTGTTTACGTGTTCCTCTTTGTTTGCAACGTAGTTGCAGGGGTTTAGGACTTTATTGGGGTAAAAACTTAGGTTCTTAGGGAAACGGAAATTAGATCCTTAGGTGTTAACTATCAGTGGCAAACCTTGAAGCTGCATAACTTGAATCAGGTTCTAGGGTGCACAAAGCCCAAACTTGCCCAAACAGGTTTTCACATTTATAAACAAACCAGAAGAACTGCTTTGGTGAATTAGCTCCAACCTTTCCATCAACTCGACAATGGTGCATACAAAAACACATTAACAGACCAAACATTAAAAGCTGCATTGTCAAACAAGAAAGCTAGGTACTCTATGAAATTGCAATATTGAGACCACAGCTAACGAAGTCAAATCAGCAAGAACACGAAAACATTTCATTATGCATTAAACACAAGAAATCCGCCATCAAATTGCGTTGTTTACGCGATAGATGCGTCGTTAGCGCGAAAGCTATGACCAGTGTGATGACGGTGCAGGTGAACATGAAAACCTTACGTACTTTTAAAGTAATGTCAAGCTGAAATGTTAAACCTCAATGTGAAAATATCTTTTTAATCCCTGTCCTCGTGTTCAATCTGATTATACTAGAGGTTTCTGGTCTCGGTAAGGACCCTCCCTTTTGATTTTTATCATTGTCACACCATGAAAATAATTATTCATGAAACAACAAAGCCAGTTGATCTCTTATTCCGTTAGTTTGTCTCCAATATATTATGACTTGAATATGCGTTTTCACTGTATTTGTCTCATGATATTTAACATCATCAAGTGACATTCATCATAACAAGACAATTCAACATCAGAAATAATCTCTTGCTGCTAATTATGACATTATGCCTATTTTCTTTAAGTGATTTCAAATAAATATAGGCGGAGAAGGGCAAGGAGTGAGAGGGAGAAGGTAAATGAAAGATGAGGGAAAATGAAAGGGAAGAGGGAGGCGTGTCAAAGAAGGGAAAGGAGGTAAAAAGGTTGGAGGGGGATGTAGAAAGAGAAAGAAAATGTGGTACAAGAGAAAGGAATATGGTAAGATGGGACAAGAAGAGAAAGGGAAAAAGGGATAGAAGGGAAAGGAGGAATTAGAGGAGAGAGGGAAAATGGGAGGAATAGAGGATATAGTGATAGAGCAATAAAACAAAAAGAGAAGGAGGGCGGAAGAAGTGGAGGGAGCAGGAAAGAGAGGAGGAATAGGAAATGAAGGGATAAAAGGACGGGAAAAATGAGAAGGGAAAGAAGGATAAGAGTACGAGAGAAGAGAATAATGGAGGGGAAGAAGAAAATGGAAGGGATATGAGGAGGGCAGAAGAAGTGAAGAAAGACGAGAGATGGGACAATAGAAGTAATAAATAAATTGTTAAACAAGGAGTGAAAGGAGGGAGAAGTGGAAGGAAAAGAAGGAACAAAATGTGGGCTGAAGCAGTGGGTGGAGAAAGGATGGTCAAAAGAAGGAGGAGAGGAATAGGGAAGGGAGAGGAGGGAGAATCTAAAGAAGGGACAAGATTAGGAGGGAAATACAGGTTGAAGAAAGGGAGGAAGAAGAGAAGGGAGGGGTTGGAAAGAGAGAAGGGAGATGTGTTGATGGATAGAAGGAACAGGAGGCGGGGAGATAGAGGGAAAGAATGATCAAGAAGAGGATAGGTAAAAAGGATGACAAGCGGAGATAGAAAGGGAGGGTTAAGAAAAAAAAGAGAGAAGTAAAGGTAGAAGCATGAAGAAGAAGGAGCATAAAATGGAGAGTTGGGCGAAGTGAATTGAGATTCAAGAGGAGAGAAGTAAAGAAAGGACAGGATAAGAGGCAGGACAAGGAAATAGAACAAGAGAAGGATGCGAGAACGGGAAAAGAAGTGGAAAGAGGGACAAGAGGAGAGAAGGAAAAGAGAAAGGCAAGAGGGCCACGGGAGACGGAATGGATAAGAGGAAAGAAGGGAAAGGATGGACAAGAGGAGATGAGAAAATGGAATGACAGAGCAAGACGGGATGAGGGAAAGAAAGGATAAGAAAACAGAAGGAAGGACAAGTGAAGGACGAGACATGAGAAAGGAAGGATAGAAGTAAAGAAGTGAAAGGAGAGACAATATAGGAGAAGAGGATGATGGGAGAACGGAAAATAGAAACAAGAGACGTAAAAAGAAGGACAAGTGTAGGACGAGAGAAGATAAAGGAGGTATGAGATAATGGAAAGGAAGGACAAGAGGAGGTCAGGCGAAGGAATGAAAAGTAAAAAGAGATTCAAGTGGAGAGAAGAAAAATGAAGGACAAGAAGATGATGGGAGATTGGAAAGGAGGTACGCGATGAGGGCTGGAGAAGTGAAGGGAAAAGAATAAAAGAAAGGAGGACAATGAGAAGCATTTATGAGAGGAGGGAACAAGAAAATGAGAAAGTAGTGATAGGAGGAGAATGGGAGAACGGAAAGGAGATGCAATAAATGGAAAGGAGGGACAAAAGGAAAATATCAAGGGGTAGGATAAAGGAAAGGTAAACAAGAGAGGGGAAGAATATAAAAGGAAATAAGGAACAAGACGAGAGAGTAGGGAAAAGAGGGTAAGGACATGAGGAAGGGCTGGGAAAGGTGGAAAAAGAACAACAACACCGGAAAGGGGAACAGGAGATTTGGAAAAGGAACAATTATTAATAAGTGGAATGAAAAAGGAGGGAGAAATGGGGGGATAACTAGCTGTTTCAAGACTGGGTCTACAGAAAAATAAAGTATTAGTAAGAGTGGTGTGTTAAGGAAAGTGTGCTCAGCCGTGCGACCACATACACGCGCCATGCCAAACTGTAACTCGAAAGGGACTGCCCCTTAGAAGGGACTGCTTTCATGAAGACGGTCATTATGAATTTGATATGACCTTCTATATCAAAACAAAATGGTTTGAATAGCTTTAATTCAATTTTACAACTAATCTTGATATTTTCCTATAGAGCAGTTTTGTTAATAATATTTCTTAGAATTTTAAAAAGAAAATAAAATACAACACGTTTTTACATTTACTTGGTTTACCTAATATGTTTTTATATTAAAGGTATGTAATTCATAAAGTGATATTCTTTGCTGTAAGTGTTAGTAAAATAACAACAACATCTCTTTATAATTATTCGAAAATAAGAGTATCATTTTATAGGGGCATCGTTGCATGAATCATTCACTTTGGGTTCATAGAAAATGCCTTGGTCGATTATTACTAACGAAAAACACATTCCTTATAGGTCAAGTTGACAGTTTATCGAACCAGAAGCTTCACGCTGGAATCAATTATAACATTAAAATTAAGGAGAAGAAGCTAAGAGCAACCGTGGTCCAGTGGTAGAGCTTCGGACTATCAAGCGGGCAGGTGCGGGTTCGAAACTTCGAAACTTTTTAAACATTTTTTTTCAATCGTTTTATTTTTTTATTGCTTAAGTTCGTTACCACAATTTCTCAGTTAAGGCATTGCTCCGTTCGTCGTTGCTAAGTCATAGACTACAAAGAAAAATATTAAACTCTCAAACTGCAAAAATGCAGCTAAGAAAAAACTGTTTCCAAAATTCGTTCATTGTCTGTGAAGTCTATTTTGCGATTGATTTTAGAAAACCTTGCTCCATTGTCCTTTCTGCTATGCGGTGTGGTTACGCCTTTTGAATTTGATCATTGAATTTCCTGCTATGCATATTTTGACTTTTTTTCAACAATATTTAAAATACCCTTGAAAATGTCCATTACTTCACTTATCAAACTTTATAACAGAAAGAGAAGAGCCGAAAGTGTTAAATGTTGGCTTCATAAATAACCTGTAATAGACCTGTTTCTCAATACCGTTGTGATACGTGTTTTATCACTACCATATCTCCGAATTTCAAAACGAGGCGCATGCTGCTGGGCCGCGCTAAACACACAATAGATGATAGCGCAATGACGAGAAGGTTGACAAGTTTTGCTTAATAATTAGACCTCAAAATATTTGAAAACGAACATATTGCACTCGCTGATCTTGGTACAGGGCTGTTTATTTGAAAGAGTGTTGTTTACATTGTACATTGTGTTGTGTTTAGTCCGTACCGATGCATGCAATATAGCCTCTACATGTAAGCCGTATATCAGGACTATCCGATCAACCTTTTTGGGTTTTTTCCGGTTGGCTTAATAGCTTGCGTCGTCGGAATTGCAGGGCTAGGCGCTGTCGCCGTGACGGTGCGGGTTCGCTCCCAGGGAGAAATACAACAGTGGATTTAAATAAAAATTGTTTTTATATACATTGTTCAATCTGCTCACTTATAATAGACTGCATGATAGAACATTTTTTACCTTTATTCGCAAACACTTGACATTTCGGTCAGTTATAAAACGAGCATATTAATATATGCAATTTTCTGACGAGAATTTTACTTGATAAGTGAAAATTTTAATTGTATGGAAGTAGAAAATTGTAAGTTGTTTTAATGCAGTCCATTTACTTTAAGAAATATACAAATTGCAAGCCCCAAGACATGTCCAAGGCACTTGCCTCTTTTAAATATGAGAAGTGACCTAATATTCGCGTGTTTGTTTTAGTTTGCGTTAACGATCTATCAATAATTATCATATAATTATTATTTGATGAATCTTGGATTTTTCTGCAAACAAGCAGCTATGCAAAACATAGAAACCCGGTTTCAGCGAAAAATACCTCTAACTAGTGAAGTTGAAAATTTTGACTTAGTACTAATATTACTGAAAGGGTGTGCAGCCGCTATTAAACCAACGAAAATCTGGTAAGTTGACTGGTTTTGGGGGTATTGTTTATTTTTTCTGACCAGTAGTTACGAATACATTGCATCCCGAAAACCAGTTAATTTACCGGAAGAAGTTATAATTACAGTTTTAGCCGTCTTCGTTAAATCATCATTGCTTAAACTACATCGAATGTGTTTTTTGGTTTGACCCCCACATCGAATAAATGTCCCGGAGTTATGAACGTACGAAGTAATTTTAATGGCAATTTCATAAAATGAAATAAAACGGTTTATCTTATTATGTTTCAGACTTCAGTCTCATGCGGAGAAATAAAGGTTTATGATAGGTGTTGTTATAAAATAATTAAAGTGTTCTAAATTAATTATTACCATCACCATCTCCGCTTCTAAAAAACTTAAATATTAACATTCTTCACTTAATAAAACGACAACACAGGACTTTCGCGTGTGTCGCAAGCGACTGATTCACTACAACATAAAAATTTTTTTGCTAATAAGTAGCGTAATTTAAATTGCACGACAAGGCGCTGCCGCTTTTCTGGTTCGCTCCCCAACGGGAGCAATATCATTTGGAGCGCGTCACGGGAAAAGTTACCTTCGGACAGTTGACGTCAATTTTGAAATGACGTCATAAATTTGAGCAGACGACATTATTTAATAATATGCATTTCTCGGTAAAAATACCATTTTATTGTAAAACTGTGTAAAAAATCACATTTTAGTCATAGGAAATTGATTTATAGTTGTAGGTTCTTTATAAATTTAGTAAAAACTAAAATATCACTAAAATGACAGAAGGAACCTTTTGCCCTGACGTGCCCCATTTGTTTTTAGGCGCCTGTCCGAGTAACCCCTTTTATTTCAAAATAAGTGTTGCAACAAAAACATTATAATTATACATGTAATATGAATTATAACACAAACATAATTTAAATCCAATTATTAGGCATCATAAAACATTATAAGGGTATACTTTAAGGTTACATATTTACAAAGTTTTAAACGACGCCTTACAAACGAGCCTTGCACATTCTAATTGATATTATAATTTTGAACCGTTGGTATATCTAGATAATAAAAAAAAACTTTATCTACACTGACAGCTAATGAATATGAGCCATTGTCCATTTTTTAAGAGTTTAATCTTGCAAGATTAGGTGCCGCGGCGTATATCAATTGATCAAACCATTAAAATCCTCTTGAAAATCATATCATTTGTTTGCATGTCTGTCCTTAGAAATAATGCAATGTCTATTTCAAAGAAAAGAATAGTTTTTCTTTTCTTATAAGCGGGTCTGTTATGGACAGTTAAAATTCATTTTAAGCAACTTCTTTCTTGTCTGTACATTTGTGGTGAAAGTTTTTGGTTACGTCCACTTTCTTTTGGTAGCAGATTTAAGGTGTATATTTGAAATTTTAGACAGGTGCATCAAGTCCACTCTTTGTAAAATAAAATTAAGATTTAGCTTTAAAACCTACTATGATTGTTTTGCACTAGAATAGAAACAAAAACACACGTTTCAGAGCTTTTGATGGCAATGGGTCAAAGTGATGCAATTTTAACTGTTAGAAATTAGCTTTTTTTATTAAAGTACAAGTCCACTTAATTTAAGTAACCATTAAAGAAACAGCTTTGATACGCCACCCACAAATCTTTTACATTATAAAAAACAACAAAGGCAAGTTTCATAAAATGTTTGACTAAATTTTTACAAAGTAATGTTTCTTTTTAACTAAGAGTGTTTAAACTTTATTCTACATCTATGAACTGGATGTCGATAATTTTTTCGTCATATCCATAATTCACTTTTTATATTTGATTTTCTGAGATTTCTCATTTCAGACGGGAATGCTTTTATAACATACTTTCAAGATTAATTAATTTCAAGTTTCTTTTTATCTCCGAAATTCATTCCTAGATTTGAAATAATTTTTAGGCTCGGAATGTACTGGAGGTGAAATAATCATATATAATGATTTCGCCTCCGCCAGAAAAATAAGTGTCATTTTTGTTTTTAATTTTAACCGATTGAATTGTCAGCATAATTCCTGTTTATTTTGCTGATCAGATTCAGAATCTTATCGAATCATATCTACTCACACAACACCATCATATCTACCCACACAACACCATCATATCTACCCACACAACACCATTTCAAAGTACAATGTATTTGGTTTTTGTTCTGTAAACCTAAACATTATTTTTCAAATTCAATATTTTCGTCTTTTTTAGAAACTGTAATGAAAAGGTCTCATGTACAAAAACTGTATTTTTCAAATAATGAAAAAATAAGACAGATTTGGTTATATACAATGAAATATGGTCATTTGGTTATATAAAATGAAATATGGTCATAACATTTTTGTCGTCGACATTTGTTAACATTAGCGACAACACTGTCGGAATTTCGTCGGCATAGTGCTAACGGATGACAGACGTCTTCAGACTTTAAATTAAATTTAACACTGAGCGACCAGTATAGCACAAGCGACCAATTTGCAAAATTTAGAAATTTTTGGAAACGGTTTAAAGTATTGGTATATAACGCGATGACGTTATAATATAACATTAAAGTACCACTTTGAAGTGATGTGTATCTTTAATAGATCTTTCATTTGGATCGATTTTATACAGCTTTTTTGTTTTGCGATCTCCCTGGGGTAAAACAGGGTTAGCAGTAATACGCATTTCATTTCCCAGTAATATGCATTTTCATTTCCATCCATAAACAATCAAAATTAAATCAATACTGCACTATTTGGATGTTTTAATGGTCGCTGACATTTAATGGTTTCTGTTTGTAATAATAAAATTTTATTTAAGGATTGAATCGATATTTGATGATCTCCATTTGGGTATGGAAAACTGTTTGGTTGGGCTTCACGCGTACTTTCAACAATCCAACTGTTTTTCATACCCAAATGGAGATCATCAAATATAGATTCAATCCTTATATTTACACACACATATACTCTCATTAATACATAAATTAAGAGAAGAATTCGTGATACTACGGCATTTTTGTATAGCTGTTGAAACATCCACGTTGACGACAAAGCGAATGACGGCACGCTTTTTCGCAGCAACTCGTGGCAAAACGTGCGTGCTCGGCGACGTCACACGTCAAAACATTGTGAAACGTCGAATAAATAATGAACTGCTCTACTGTAGCCACGCCTTTTAAAGTAATACGTCACACTGTTTACCATCAGAAATTATGATAAATAAGATAAATAAGACTCCATCGTAGAAGACGAAGTTGGAGTGTAAATACAGTACTGTGAACGTTTAATGTTACAAAATTTGCGTCTATCGTGCGTCCGTCTATCGTGTATCGTGCGTCCGTCTAACGTGTATCGTGCGTCCGTCTAACGGGCATCGTGGGTCCGTATATCGTGTATCGTGCATCATGTGTCTTTAATTTTATCGTACAACGTGAATAAGTTACTTACATATTCAAATTATATAATTTAATTTCAACCATTCATCTTATATTTTCATAGCATTTTTTAATTTTTAAACATCTCGTACACAAATTATATGAATCGGCAGTATCGTGTATCGTGCGTATACCGTGTAAAGTGCGTACGTCTATCGCGTATCGCACGTCCGTCTATCGTTTATCGTGCGTCCGTTTTTCGCGTATCGTGCGTTTCGTTTGTAACCTTAAACGTTCAGAGTCCTGTATATAAATTTAAAATACTACCCAGCTTATTAGAGCAAGCAACCCTGTTAGAGTAATTTACTTCAGAAAACTTGTCACAATGCGATTATGTGTATATATTTGCTTTACCCGTCAGAATAAGTATTCAATGATTCTTCTTAATGTATGGAAGTGGTAATGAACATTCTCAATCTTACCGAGTCTGCAATGCTAATATCAATCGTGTTCGGTGGTTTTCAATTGAAAGTTCTTTTTTTCATCTATATGTATGGCACGAAAAGGCGATTAAATGCAATATAAGTGGTGTTTATCCTTTATGTTGAAAAAAGTACAAGACCGCTAAGCGAAAGATATATAAAGAAATTTAATTCACTTTGCTTTTTCAGACACATATTTATACGTAATACTTCCGGAAATATGTTAACTTAATTACCTCAATAAAAGAAATACAGAGATAAGAAGTCTGTGATTGCAAAATGTGACATATAGTTACAATAGCCACAGACGACGTAGGATGACATTATGCAAAAATGCTTTTCCAATTTCATAAAGATGGAGTGACTTCCAAGAATTAAGAACAAGAGAGAATACAAATACAGTAAAGCTTAACACGGCATTTTATCTGACAGATGCGCTTCTGTTCGTTTGAATATTTTAAGATATAGTTGTTAAAGAAAACTTTAAAAAAAATAACGATTACCTGTTAGATATGTCTTAAACACCTGAGAATCAACACTAAATATAAAATTGGATTGGCGCGAAAATCTGCAGCAGCACAATAATCAAATTGTGGGATAAAAATTAAAAATACAGTAAATAAAATTATTTTAATAAAGCGTGTCATTTAACATAAGATTTCGCCAACTAATGTGAATAAGGACTTTCGTAATATATTTGCATGGGTGCCTGCTAACAAACGGTTTAACAATAAATAGTGCTATATACTGTGTGCCAATGAAAACGCAACACTTTATGTTTTGGAATATTTTTGATGTGTGTAAAAGTGAAATAAATTGGCAAAGATATAATTATGTGTTTTAAAATAAAAAAGCAACTAATCGATACATTTATTGTCCACTTATTTGTTAAACTTTCTCTCCTACAGCAACCCCTTACAAACGCACGTAAGTTTCGTTTTGGCATGAAGACTCGCATGAATAACCTCAAAACAAGTCCATTGGTTAACCTTTACTTACGGCTACACAAATCCCATCTTCGGTTTTTACGTTTGATTCTTTACAAATGTGAAAATGCCAAGACTTTTAGGCAACCAGCGAGATGAGGTTTTGGGCAAGATCCAAGGATATATATCTGGACGTGAAATCGCACGTCAAATTCATTGTTCGCTGTCGACAATTTCTCGCTTGGCCCAACGACATCTTATTCATTTTAAAACACATCTGTTTTTGCGGATTTATTAAACTTTTACACAGTCACATAAAAATATTCCAAAATGAAAAATGTTGCGTTTTCATTGGTACTCAGTATAGTAAACGAATCAATTATTCCTTTGTTCTAATACAATAAATAGGTAGTAAAATTACTTACACTGACTTATTTTAAGTACTCCAAGAGAGTGAACATTAATGGGGTTAACTGCCATCTAATAATTTAAACACATGAGATATAAAATCCAATTATTAATTTTTTAAAGTTGTCTTTAAGTAATTATGAAAATACCTATTCGCAAGTATTATAAGCTGATATATAAAAACGTAAAAAATGAAAAAAGGCCCAATAAAAAATTGTCTGATTTCAGGAATTATTGAGAAATATTATAAAGCCTTATTTAGTGAGGATAACTCATTAAGACTATAACATGATGAAGAAATCGCTTTTCTACAACGCGGTTTCAAATATAAAACTCGACACTAATTCACATTCCCAGCTTAATGAAAGTCATGAAATAAAGTGGTCTTACACATAAATTTAGTATTGATGCGAAGGTTATATTAAAGAATGGTTCGCTCCCAGGTAGAGACAATATCATTTGAAATTCACAGTAGCGCTATTTGTGCAGTGTGGCGGCCGTAAAAAGTCTTCCCATACATATTCCCGTACAAAGTCAGTATTGTCATCAGTAAAAATAACCCGTTACCGATGTCGTGCAGTGATGATAACGTATATCATGGCTATCCGATCAACCTTACTGGGGTTGTCCCGGTTAGATCAATTGGTTGCGTCGTCGGAATTGCAGGGCTAGGCGCTGTCGCCGTGACGGTGCGGGTTCGCTCCCAGCTAAAGTTAATATTATTATTTACGTAGCAAAGACACACACAACAAGAACTTTTTTATCAGAACTTTTGAATGGCAGCCAGCGGTAATGAACGTATAGAAAAGCGATACACATATGTAATTTAAAACATTTATCTTCAATATGTTGCAGTCATATGTAAAAATTAATTTTTGGATTTTAAAATAATAAAGCAACTACACTCTCTGTTTCGCGTGTATTTGCTTCTTTAATTTGTGTTTCTGTTTTCGTTTCGAAAGGCAAACCATAAAACTAACTTCATTGTACGTTAACTTAGAATTCAGCCATTATTTCATGTATAGAGTAACACAAAGCCGTAAACTCATATTTTAGAACACTTCTGGAAAGGACACAATAGAAAATATAAATTATTTAATGATGTCTATTACTGTTAGTTATTAAACTGAGCAAGTGGATGAGTTGATTGCGTTCAGAGGTTTAAGTATCAATGTTCATAAATATTTACAAATGAAAATGTTTAAAATGTTCAAGCGTAAAAAACAAATTTTATAGCTCGCAAGAGGACAATGTTTACTTAGAAAAATTAAAATTTATATTTAGTTAATCGAATATAAAGATCAATTAAACGAAAAACATAAAACTAATTTGATTCTCTAAATCAATGTATTTATTAATTATGTTTATAGGACATATGTCTTTAAAGATGAAATAAATAATTGAATAAAAAAAATACGTAAGAAAAACTTAAAACTTGTCAGTGCTGTGTTGCGGCCGTAAAACGTCTCCTCGTACTTTCAAAAAATACTGTAATCGTTTCATCCCTAAGATTGCATTTTACAGTCATTTTTCACACCCCTCCCCCACTATCACAAACACTCTAATAAGCTCTTTTCCTCTTCCTTTTCGCTGGGGGGGGGAGGGAGGGTTGTCCCGGTTAGCTCAATTGGTTGTGTTGTCGGAATTGCAGGGATGGGCAATGTCGCTCCCATGTAGAGGCAATATAATATACGAAGTTGCGCCGCAAAATGTGCAGTTCTTTCAACTGGCAAATATAAAATTTATTGTAAAAATACGCCAAAAAAAATGAAAATTCGTCGGTAGGTGACGTGGTTCCAGCGTCCACAATAAGTTTATGAACTATGTTTTAGAACTATCTACAGTTGATCATTATGCTTACATCTTTGGTTGCACGACGGTGGAAGGGGTTTAAGAGTTTATGAAGGTTTATGGGGAAATCTTTTCTTTAAAGAACCTAGAAGTTCGATCTTTTTCTTGTATCCCTGTCATTGTGTTCTTGCTGATTTTACTCCAGGTGCTCTGGTCTCGGTAAGATCATTGAATACCCACCCTTTCGCTTTGCAAAACTATTGGCTTCTTATGTTTTATATGTTTGTGTGCTTTTGCATGCAACATTGTTGAGCCGATGGGTGGGTTGGAGTTATTTCACCAAGACATTTTGTACTCGTTTTGTGATACGAGAACCTGATGGGGCAAGTGTGAGGTTGGTGCACCCTAGAACCTGGTTTAAACCCTCAGTGACAATTTGTTTTGCCACTGACCGTTCCAAGGCGGTAACCCCTCTGGTTCTCACTTTCGTTATTTGTTTGTGGCGTCCATTTTGAAGCTGATTATTGTAATACCATGCTCTTCTTTCCTCTCTACTTTTTGGTTGTGTGGGGAGGCTGTGTATGCTGGATGTGGCCATTCCTGATAAGCACATTTCATTTTTTATCTCATTTCTGGTAGAATAAGGTCAGCGATCATATGATAACCTGAGCCATTGCGCTGGGGAATAACACAGCTAGGAATCATATCTGTGAGTAGTAATTTCGGAAGAATAATATTAACTTAATTGCAAGTTAGTCACCAACTGGTTTTCCGATTATTTCCAGCGGTAGAGTTTTTCGACGTTCGACGAGCTTTACATGTAAAAAAAGAAAAATACGCATATCAGGAATGGCCACATTCAGCAATTTTATCGACGTTTTACAACCGACGAGTTTTACATGAAAGTTTGTAGAGTCTGGCGTTTTTCAACCTACGAGTTTTACATGTAATGGAATTTAAGTTTACAATAAATAAGTGTTATTGTTTAATCTTTCGAGTAATTTTATTGTTCACATATAGTTTCAACAAGTTGTTTAAATGTAAATCAGTCTATCCGAATCAATTCTAGAATAAAGGGGCAAGATTATTCTACGTTGTTGGGGTGAGCACATGCGGTAGCGTAATTAGAAAAGCAAGGTTATACGCTCTCGTCGTACGGGTTCGCTTCAAATTGAGTAAGTTTTGTTTCAAAGAATATTTTAATATATGTTTTTTTAGCCATCTCTTTTCCTGTAACTTTGTAAACTTTCAAGGACATTTAAATTTCTAACTCTCACTGCATATAATCTTTATACAAATAGATGAAAAGGGAACTTTGAAAGCCGACGGGCACGACATATATGAAAATATCGCAGGCTCGGTTTGATTGAGCCTGTTCATGGGCAGTAATGGAAATGCATATTACTGCCCACGCCGCCTAGCCCCGGGTTGAGCGCAACTCAATTTTTACATCAATAAACAGTACAATTTCGATCCATCCCAAACGATGGAATGCTTATGGCGGTGATCATGGAACCTTCAGTGCGGTATTTTCAGATAAATACCATTCCATGTTCAGCGGCGTATGGTCCCCAGATAAAAGAATGGGTTTGATCTGAGAATATAAATCCTGCATATCACAGACAACGCCAAAGGCAAAATTTAAAAAGCAGGAAGTATACCCTAGGGGTGATCGCACAATATCCGAATCTGTATAGGTTGGGATATTGAAACCACCCCTCTATAAACTGGCCGAACTATTCAAACAAATGTAATTTTAGAAGTACTATTGACTTAGAACATAGGTATCGTGCTCAACGACCTTCAAAGGACGTAACTGATAACAGCACTGATTGAATGTACGGGGAGACATTTTACAGCCGCCACACGGCACAAACAACGCTACTGTGATATTGAAATAGATGAAAAGGGAACTTTGAAAGCCGACGAACACGACATATATGAAAATATTGCAGGCTCGGTTTGATTGGTCCTGTTCATGGGCAGTAATGGAAATGCATAATACTGCCCACGCCGCCTAGCCACGGGTTGAGCGCAACTCAATATTTACACCAATAAACAGTACAATTTCGATCCATCCCAAACGATGGAATGCATATGGCGGTGAATATGGAACCTTCAATGCGTCATTTCAGATTAATAACATTCCATGTTCAGCGGCGTATGGTCCCCAGATAAAAGAATAGGTTTGCCCTAAACGAGAAAACAATGGGCGGAACTAAACAGAATAGAATTTTGACAGGGGATCTGAGAAATTTAAAAAGCAGGAAGTATATCCTAGGAGGTGATCGCATAATATCCGAATCTGTATAGGTTGGGATATTGAAACCACCCATCTATAAACTGGCCGAAATATTTAAACAAAGGTAATTTTAGAAGTACTATTGACTTAGTACATACTCAACGACCTTCAAAGGACGTAACTGATAACAGCACTGATTTTACTTTGTAGAGGCAATATCATTTACGAAGCTGCGCCGCAAATGGAAAAATCATTGTTTCTGATGACTGCGTTTAAATATATGCATTACAATAAATCATTTTTGATTATGAATATTTAATTCTAAAAAGAAAACTATTTTATACAATTTTACAAGAGAATTCGATGAAAACCACATAAAAACAACATTTAACGAGTATCCGTGTAAAAAGGCACGAAACATTAAAGAGCCTGACAGCGGTTAATCTGTTCTGTAAATGGTGTATTAACGTGGATATCAAGGCGAACATCCAGTGTTATTCAAAACGCCTTGCGGGAGTTGAGGGCGGTAAACAAATCCAATGTCATGTGAAATAGGCACTACTCTATTAACATTTTGCAATCTACGATCAAAGAGTATTCATTGATATGCCATTTGACATTCATGTTAGATATTCGTTGATATTTTTTATAACTGAGCTGTTAAGGTTTCCGGTGTAGAGGCACAATATGTATCATTTGAGGCACGCCACGGGAAAAGGTAACTTCGGTCATTTTTGTGACATTTTAGTGGTTACTATATTTAGAAAGAACATACAACTATCTATTATTTTTCCATAACTAACAAGTCTTTTTGTTACACATTTTGTAAATAAAATGGTATTTTTACAGCGAAATGCATAATGATAAAGGTCGTCTGTTCAACTTTATGACACCATTTCAAGGATTGACGTCAACTGTCCGAAGGTACCTTTTCCCGTAACGCGCCCCATTTATTCGTACATTGAGTTCAAAGACTGTGTAATTAAGTATAGGAAGTCATGGCTGTTTTATTGCTGAGAAAATGCTTTGGTCGATTGGTTTACACCAAATGTATTTTGATTACTACCTGTGGAAAATGTGTTTTTGTGAAATAAATAGAAATTTAAAGCAATATAGGGCGCACCACGGGAAAATAAATAGAAAAACAATATGGGGCACGCTACTGGAAAATAAATAGAAAAACAATATGGGGCGCGCCACGGGAAAAGTGTCTTCGGACATATTTTTCATCATTGTATTGTTTGTATTTTTACCGCGAAATGCAAATATAAGAAATGTTGACTGGTCAATTTTATGACGGATTCCCGAGACGCACACAATGTATCATGAGCAAAAACAGTTTGTCATTGAAATTAGAAGGAAAGGAGTTAATATACCGTTTTTAAACTAAGATATCCCAATGATATAATGATTAAGCTGTTTTGTTGGTTTACGTGATTTCAGTATCTAATATCCATGGTGATGCTTTACGTCGTTGGTAATCTTAAGAAACGTATAAAATCATATTTATTTTTAAATGCAGGCCGAACTACTTAGGGACGTTCTCGACATCGTTTCAGACTCAGACAGCATATCTCCTTGAAAAATACTAAAGTGGGAAAATAAATTCTAACTATAAATCTAAAATGCAATGAAATTATTTAAAATAGAGTTTATATCTTTCATACTTGATCTTTTATAGTTAATCAAAGGACAAAAGACGCCACAATGCGACGAAACAAGATTTCTTCTTTAATTATATGCGAAATAAGGGCATAACTATGTCCTCCTCTTTTTTATTCGTCTTTTTCCTAAAATAGAGATTTCCAAGGTGGAAACCCTTTATTTCAAGACAACATTCCACATCCAGGCTTATAGTTTACAAAACAGTATCATAAAAAAACAACAACAACAGTTGAAGTATTATCAGAAATGAACAATAATATATTTATTTTATGTAAAGTTGCAAACATTTCTTGAATGCGAATAGATACCGAAGCAAAACTCGCTACAAACGAGCGAAAAAATACTTTAATTTTAAACCAGTATAACTCGCATGTCAATAATCAAGTACGAGAACGATTTCAATTCCAATTCAAAGATATACGATATATGAGTAAAAACTGCATGCACTTTAAACAAATCAAATAAAACATTATAACGCTTCGAAAATCCTTAAAAATGCATATTGATTTGTAAAAATGTGACGAATAGTTTGTATAACTAGTAGCAAGGAGGCGACAACTTATCGGTAAAGTTGTTATGTGACGATATTGGTAAAAATGGTTCATATTTATTATTTATTTATTATTATTATTATTAATTACCAAACTTATATAGCGTCCTTTTCATATACACTTTCAAAGGCGCTTTACAATGATATAAACTAATAACTGATTACAAGCAATACAATTAAAATACTACAACAGCATTCAAATAATAAATCTACGACATACTAAGAACAAGGATATGAGACAATCAATTAAAATGTGGTATTAACCTAGTCGTTTGAAATTAAAATACTCTAGAGAAACTTATAAGATACTAAATTAAAAATAATGTATTTTATAATCAACATCTTAAGTACTTGTATCGCAACGTGTGGAAATGTTAATAATTTCACAGGGCAAAAAGTAAAATATGCATATCAGGAATCGCCAAACTAACAAAACACAGCCTCTCCTCGCAGCGAAAAAGAAGAGAGGAAGAGTGAGATCATGTTTGATATAAGTATGTCAATTCAAGTAGGACGCCACAAACAATTAACGAAAAAGAGAACCTTTAGGGATACCGCCAAGTTAAACAAGGAAAGGTTGAGAACGTCAAGAGAACATCATTAATTCCTGAAATGATCCAAAAGACGCTGTTTACTAAAAATGATGCTAAAAAGACATTCTTTGAAAAATTAACTCATTTTTCCCCAAAACAAACTTACACCTTTTTTATGTGTGATTATTTTGATCAAAATCCCCTAACATTTAATTGAAATTCTAAATGTACGAGAATGAAAGTGTAACCTTTCTTTTGGGACACCCTGTAGGTATTTGACGAAATGTATTGAACGTTCGCTACAGTTTTATTGATTCATTACAATTTACTTAATATGTAATAATGATGACGAATAACCTTATAAACAAATAAACTATATTCAATTTGCTTTTTCAATTAAAAATGTCACCATAAAATGGGTAGTGTATAATAAAAACATTATTTATTTATTCGATTTTCATTTTTATTTTAATGAAGAAAAACGAAACGTATTTAGAATAGTTCGACTTATGTCATCCCATTTAACGTCCGATTAAATTAGATTCAAATTAAAACACCTAGAATGATGTTGATTTAATTTATACTGTTGTCTTAATTAAGAACATGTAACTCTTTATACTTGTACTGTGCCTATCTCTTGCATGGTTCCCACCTTATTTGTATTTCTTTTTATGCTACCAATACATTGAATCGAAACAGGGAAACAGCATCTAGTCATGTATCTCCAAGCACGCTTCTGACTGAGCTAGTCGGAACAACTACAAAAGTCTAATGAGAATAATAGAAGTGCGCGAATTTATGCCTGCGCGAAAATGTCATTTATGTCCGAAAGTGAAATTAATACCCGGGAAATTAGACGATTCCACGGTAGCATGATATATGACAGTGAAACAAATAGATGACATACTTCCAATGTTCTTTTACAGTAACTGATATCCGAATGAAATTACAAATACCACAACCATTTTTCCTTTATTTACTGTTCCGAAATGGCTCTTACATGCCATAGTTAAAACTCCCCGCGAGACCTTTCCCATTATTCATCTTGTGGATGATACAATGTCCTTCAAGTGCATTGGAACTTTGTCAACATTGAAAAGATACAATTTTGAAACAAATACAATCAATACGATAGCTTTTATTTTGGCAAATAAAAGGGTTATCATGTTGAAAGATTGATTGGAAGCGATAAAAACTAAAGTTTTGTCTTCGTGTGACATGTTTAGCTTCCCATGGGACTCATGAATGAGGTCTTCGACCATCGTTTTATTATACAAACCATTTATCAAATTATTAATTTGACAGAATATTAATTGTTCTAAAATTAAAATTCAATTAGAATCGATCAGCCCATATCCTCATTAGAAGCAAATGATTCCTAGCTGTTCAAATAATGTCGATTTTGGATATGGGGTTCTTGGGTACATGTACAAGAACGGTTTTCGGTAAAGTATATAACACTTGCCATGTGATTGTATGCTACGCGACAATTTTCGGGGCTGGTTAAAGTCATCTCATACATACAAAGAATGAGAACAAGAATATATATTACAAAATCCAGATGAGGGTTCTTATGACATACTGTATCAGAAATGGATGAAGCTATTATTTTAAACTTGCAAATTTTTGCTTGTACAATTATTAGAGTAAAATTTAACTAAAATCTCGAGACCCGGCATCACTCCACATTACAGAGATTATTTTTCGTTTAGGGTTCCATTGAGAAATTGTCAATCTCGGAAAATACTGAATTTCGCGCAACACGGAGCAAGGCGGCATGTAAAGTAATATGCATTTCCATATCTGCTCTTAAACATATCCAATCAAACTAAACCTGCATTTTTTTTAAATATTTGTGTTTGGTGGCTTTCAAAGTTCTTTTTTCCTATATTTTATGTTCTATGAGCATGGAGTTGACTTTCAATGCGGCTTAACGATTATAAACTTATCTAAAAAGGAACTCTGCAATCCACTGAACACGAAAAATAATCAACATAGTGTCTCACATATTGCAGGCTAATATAGCCGCTAATGACCAAAAATGAAAATGCATATTGAATTTACTGTCCACAACACCTAGCCCCGGGTTGAGCGCAGCTCAATATTTTCACTCACCACTATAAATATCGCGCTCAACGTCGTTGAAAGAGCGTTACTGATAACATTACAGATTGAAATATTTACATTCCTATTGATTTCTTCGTTTAAAAAAAATTCGGTTCATTTTGCATGAACCGCATGACCCGTAATGACGTCAGTAACGTCATGGCTGTTACTATTGAAAACTCCCACGTATTACTCCCCCTTTTTACTTAATACTAATTTTTGAAAGCGTTCGACTTAAGTTTATTTAAAGAAAAAAATGAATAAAATGTAAATATAAGTAATGATTCTTATTTTGGTGCGGTTCATGCAGATTGGACGTGCACGCGAGAGCTGGCAAATTTACCATAAAGCGCTAGCGCGCTTTATGGATTTGCCAGCTCTCGCGTGCACGTCCAATCTGCATGAACCGCACCAAAACAAGAATCATTCCTTAAATAAAAGTAGAAATAAACCAAGCAATAAATCTTTTATTTTCTCTTGAAACCATGTGTTGTTTATTCTTTTGGACAGTTGAATATTACATAGTCATGTTCAATGTTTAAAGGTCATACGGAGATTCAAAAGACATGGTAGATGCAATAGTTTCATATTAGTGATGATAAGTGGCATCAAAGAACCATTTTCATCCATATCATAAAGGCACAGCAATAAAGATGGCGAAAACAACCCTATGTATTACTTTTAAAAGAATCAAAGGTAATGTTTCTAAATCTAAAAAGGAACATCAATGGAAAGTATGACATCTTTGATAGCTTTCAAATTTCCCTTAGATCTTTTTTTTATAGTTTTAAACAACAAAGATTGTTGATATTTCAATAAACTGAGAGGTAATTTAAAAATAAACAATTGTAGCCACAGATTTTATGGAGAAGTACACTTAAATCGTTTTTTTCTATATTCTGACGCGCTTTAAAAACAGTGCATTATAGTAGAGTAATGATTGAGAAGGCTAACACACTCCTTTTAAATAACTTTCATGCTCGCAATGAACTGTCACTATCTTAATTTTGAAAGCTTGAAGGTCAGACTTGGTATGTTTCCAATAAAGATTAGTTACTGTCAAACGCTTTAATTTTACGAAGGCAAAATTTCGCGATTTTTGTCAAATGTAAAGAGATTTTTATTTATTCGCGTATTTGTGATTTCGGGACGTCGTAAAAGGTATTATATGTGGCGTTTGAACAGTTCTATGTTACGATGCCTATTTTCGGATATATATTAATATTTGGATATACGGAAACTCATCACAAATTCGCGTTTTTATGAATTCGCGATGAAAGCGATTCGCGAATATGATCGAACATAAAACAAACGCGAATAAATCTACAGTAGGTGTTTTTCACAGGTATCCACAGAATAAGTAATCGTGGATTGATTTCAGAACAATTATAACAGTATAATATCAATAAAAAAGCAGTGATATAGAGGATATTTGTTTTTACCAGTGAGCTCCGGAATTCGTATTTTCACGAGTGGCAAAGCCACGAGTGAAAATACATAATTCCGGAGTTTACAAGTGAAATATATTTCTATCTTTCACTGGTATAAAATTATTTATTTTATGCTTTTAGAGCACAATTTGAGCGAATTTGACAGAAAAATTCCATGAAATGGCGCCAAAAACGTTCTTTTATGACTTAACGTCATGACGTCATATACCCAAACTTGAGTCTGTTTTCTAAACGTTATCATTCGGAATGTTATGAACGTTTGGGTACCAACGTGAAAAAAACAGTGAAAATAAAATGATATTCCACTGTTTGAAAACAGTGAAATACCACTTTTATTTCACCGGGGAAATGCTATAATTCACTGGAATCATAAAATAAAACTGTTTTTTTCTCTCAACCTTCGTTACATCAATAAGTGATGAAATTTTCTAAACTTTGTATAAAAAGAAACAAAAACAATACCAATCACGATAAAAATTTTCACTTATATGTATTTTACCTCAAGTTACGTTAACGTAAAATGCGCGTAACGTGGTATGGCGGAAAATTTTATACAAACTATTTTAATTTTTAATTTGTTATTCCTCATTTTCTATAATATCATTGAATTTCGCACAGATGAATACTTTTCGGGAATTTATTAGTTTTATATTTATTTATAGCGTTTTTTTTTTAAATTAATTATTCCAATTTTTAACACTGTCATTTTTTTCTAAACTTTGTATAATTATAAGACAACCATACGTATTTATTTATGTAAAATAGCTTTAGAACTTGCATAAACGCTAATTAATGCACAACGCCTTGAAAACTTTGTGATACAGCTTCTAAACGCCGCTGATCATGAAACAGTGTGTCGATCTGAAAAACAACGTGTTGAAGGTTCCATGTTCACCGATATATGAACAAAGTCGTCTTGGCAAGATCGAAACAGGTACACTTTACTTGAGTAAATATTGGAGGCGCTCAACGCAAGACAAGGTGGCGTTGGCAGTGATAAGCATTTCCATTATTGTCCACGAATAGGCTCCATCAAACAGATCCTATGAAAATTAAAACAATACTAATTCCACCTGATATTTAGATGAAGTGCACGGAATCTAGCGACAATTTGATTAAACATGTTGGCCGAATCTCCTTCAAAATGGCATAGAATAACTTATTGTCTACAATCTGCCAAGTTCATATTGACAAAAGAAGTGCATCGTAGTAAAAACAATCAAATACAACGTAGTAAAACAATTAATTTGAAATCGTTATTCAAAGAGCATGATTTTACGCGCATTGTGTTTCTGCATTACTGAAATTTGCTGTATTAAAATATAAAGTAAATTTTGTACTCGACTTGACTTGGAATTATCTGTGACGACCTAAAATGAACGTTAAATTGGTATTGTCTATTTTGTCTAACTTCTAAGCTTAAGTTATATTTTGTTTCATGTGCTTTCAATTTCATACCTATTACATCCTCACTTTGAATCAGCGTATACTACCCAAAATTTGATAAGGATCGTTTTCCGTGTTATCCCGGATTACTGCCCCTACAAAGTTTAAACCGCTGTTCTACTTCAACAGTTTGACTGCTCATTCCTGTTTCGGCACATTCTGATGACAAATGAACAAATTTTCAGAATCACAGAAAATATTTTCTCGTTTCAACCTTATGTAAGGAATAAACACAATTTGTACAGTGATCCTTATCAAAATTTGAGTAGTATATTAGGAAAAATCACGATCGTAAAGTCTTTGTTAAAAACGGATGTGTTTAATACGGGTTTTGAAGTAATTGTTTCTGACTCAGTTAGCCCTTGAAAACACTCAGTTAAATCGAGCTTACCATACAGAGAACTTGCGGGCAAACCAATTGAGCTATTACGGGTTCCTGCTTTTGTTCACTTTAGTAAATACAATAACAGCTGTTTTACAGTTACTCGTCTTGCTTTACTCATGCATGATCTCTATCAAAACATTGACCGTGATGTAACCAATGTCTTTAAATATAAGGATATATATAATATTATAAATTTCTAAATTAATGAAAGAAAAAGTGAAATTCTTATAAAATGATAACATTTAACGCAAGTGCTTTTCTAAAGAGATCGGTAGTTTTGGTTGACGAAAATCACCGTATGTATTACTTTTAAAGGAATCAATGGTAAAAATTCTAAATCTAAAAAGGAGCATCAATGGAAATATGATATCTTTGATGGCTTTCAAAGTTCCTTTAGATCTTTCTTTATAAAAAAAAAACATTCATATATTTTCATATTATTATAAAATATGCAAAAGGAAGTATTTCTTTTGCATTTACGAATAAAATCAGTATTTTTAAATAACAAATATAGAGTTACTAAAGAGCATTTTGACGCCACTTTCGCGGTCTTCAGGCGTCAAACGTTTCATTGTTATAAAGTGTTGTTGTGTTTTTTAGATTGTCCGGTGTCGGTGAACATATGGACAACGAAATCGATTTTAAAACGTGGATTACGTAATACGTAAAACTAATGCAGGGTTTTCAAATAACTATTATTGATTTATCATATTTAATATAATGTCAAACTTTCTTTTAATAAGGATAATTTTACTTCGAGATATTCATAATTAAGTGTGCACTTAGAAATTATGACAAGTGTAGATATTTCAACAGAAAATATATAGCGAAAGAGATTATTTTGATTTTAAATTGTTCAACTTTCCACACCTAAATATTGAATTGCCACGTTCTGGTTACTTTGGTACTTACATTTCGCAGAGAATAAGGTTTGTCCGGGTCTGCTTTAATGATGCTGCAAACAGGAGCAGTTTATAAGCTTATTTCTAGGACATACCGGTCAACAAATGATAGTGCCTCTAGCTGGGAGCGAACCCGCACCGTCACGGCGACAGCGCCTAGCCCTGCAATTCCTGCGACGCAACCAATTGAGCTAACCCCCCAAAAAGGTTGATCGGATAGCCCTGATATACGTAACAATCACTGCATGACATCGGTAACGGGTTATTTTACTGATAACAGTACTGACTATATGTACGGGGAGACTTTTTACGGCCGCCACAGTGATTAATATATTCAGCAAAAATAAAAAGTATCCACTATCCTACCAGAAATTTTGTAAAATTTGTGAAACAAACATAAATAAAAGTTCTTTTTTGAACAAATCTACATTTCTGAAATCATGAAAAAGTAATAAATGTTCATGGAAATCTTTAGTCACAACTTAGTTATCTTTCCTTTTGTTATAATTTTGGTTTTAGGAAGAAGTAGGTATTTTTAAACATTATTCACATTTAATAAGAACTTAATCAATTTCTCTAGTTCTTGATACCAATAAAATCCCAAAATGTCATTAATAAAACACCCAATCCTCGAAAAACAACGCTGGAATGCCAAACCATTTCCAATTACCTCGCTTTAAATTGAATATGTAATGTTTTGAAATCCATAATAAATTGTTATTCGATGGGCAGTTGCTCAAGTCGTGGTGTGGAAGATTAAGCTCCTAAACGATAAAACTTAAAAGCAACTAAGATTAACTAAAAATACCGTTCAAAGCGTTCCTGATTAACTGAAAATATGTTTATGAGAATATAAGCAGAACTTTTTATTTTTGTTCAGTATTTATCAAAATGCACGGTAGTATCAATTCTAAAGATTTTGTAGAAACTGCATGTAAGCAATGTCAAAAGTTTTGGAAACTCGAAAAATTCAATATGACGTCAAATGTGGCCGCCGAGGTTAGTTTACAACAAATATTTTCGTTTAAAGTTATCATAGAATTAGTTATATTGATGTATTTTAACATTTTTATTTTAATTATAAAATACACCCCCCCCCCCCCCCCTCCAATAAGCAGTTTTAATAAGATTTATAAGATAAGTGTTGGGAAGTTAAAGATGGCGCCCAAGATGGCGGACAAAATGTTATTCAATGTTGATTTGAATAGCAATTCCTTTTTCTAAATGTATTACAACACATCCATATTATATGCTTGCTCGTTGGAAAATAACCATTTATTTAATTTTTACAATTTATTAAGCTTTTTGTTGTTAAATGTTTTATAACTATAACTGAAAACAAATAAAATAGTTTTCATTTTACACCATCAACTATTCCATTTCATTTAAACAAATCATAATTCCCATCATCATATACACTCAACAAAAGTTCTAATTGGTCATCAATTTTATTTGTTTATAACGTATGCTAGTTTCGTTTCTTCCATACGTCAAGAGAGGTTGTGGAAAGATCTGTTTTGTCTTTAAATCAATTCTCTAATGTCCTTTTAATCTTTATTGATTGTTTTCATAAATGAATCCAATACCATTTACTTACACCGCAGGGTCAAAATTAGAACAGTCTTTAATTGAAAGGGGGGTAATTTTAAAATTGGATACTTTGAAGGGGATTTATTTAAACAAATGTGCTGTTGATTAATAAGTGTTTTAGTTTTTCCTACTAATGAGGGGTCCTATTTAAACAAAACAAGAAATTTATAGTACATTTCTGTTTGCTTGACCTTTTTATGCAAGAAATAAATTTTTATCAAAATTAAGGATAACTCTCACCAAACTGTTCCAAAGTCAATTATAACAAGATTAAAGTTTAAGTTGAAGACTTGGCATATAATCATAAATAAAGAGTGAATTCAATGTTTTTCTAATAATGAAATACGGACAAAAAGTGACCAATTAGAACTTTTTTTGAGTGTACTACTCAAAAATTGCTAAGCAACAAGAATATTTTGGACATATCTTCTGGTGTATGCCACACGAACACACACTTTCTCTCTCTCTCACTCTATCTCAGCTCTCACCCACACCCTCTCTCTCATCTCCCACCCACACTCTCCCTCCTTCACCCACACACTCTCTCACCCTCCATTTCTCACCTCTCACCTACAAACTCTCTCTGACATATCTCATCTCTCTCTCTTTCACCATCTCACTTCTCAGCCACACTTTCTCATACACCTCTCATCCACTTTTCTGTCTTTCACCTCTCGCCTACACTTTCTCTACACACTCTGTCCCACCTCTCACCCGCACACTATCTCCCACTCACATTTCACCCACCCTCACATCCCTCACCCACACTCTCACTCTCTCTCACCTCTCAACCACACACTCACTCTCTCACCTCTCACCCACAGACTCACTCTCTCTCTCACCTATCACGCACACACTGACTCTCTCTCTTTCTGTCTTTCACCTCTCGCCTACACTTTTTCTACACACTCTGTCCCACCTCTCACCCCCCACTCACATTTCATCCACACCTCTCATCCCTCACCCACACACACACTCTCGCACACCTCTCACCCACACACACTCTCTCTCTCTCACCTCTCACCCAAACACTCACTCTCTCTCACCTCTCTTCCACCCGCACACCCTGTCTCTCATCTCTCACCCACCCGCACACTCTCTCTCTCACCTCTCACCCACCCGCATACTCTCTCTCTCACCCACCCGCACACTCTCTCTCACCTCTCACCCACCCGCACACTCTCTAACTCACCTCTCACCCACCCGCACACTCTCTAACTCACCTCTCACCCACCCAAACACACTCTCTTTTTCTTCTCACCCACCCACACACACTCTTTCTCTCTCTCTTTCTCTCACCCACCCACTCTCTCTCTCCTCTCACCCACACACCCACACAACCCCTCTCTTTCACCTCTCACCCACAGTCTCTCTCACCTCTCATCCACACACACCCTCTCTTTTACCTCTCACCTCTCACACGTACATACACACTCTTTCACCTCTCACATCTCACCATCTCTCATATCACACCTCACTCTCGCTCTCTTAGCCGACACACTCTCTCACCCTCTCTCACTCTCTCTCTCTCTCTCTCTCTCTCTCTCTCTTTTAACATCCCACTTCCTTTACAAAACACAATTTTGGCATTTAAATCCACACTAGCAGTATTAAGTGTCATCCTATAGACTGTTAGTCCCAAGGTTGGAGTAGCGGGGGATCGAACCAGCGATCCCTGGACTCAGAGGCAGAAGCGCTAACCACTGAGCTATTGACCCGCTCTACTATTTTACGAAAAATAAGTTATAAGAGATCTAAGTACTTATGAAAGTTTCAATGCTTTCCTATTATAAAGGGAAAGGTACAGCCTATTCAATTAATACTGTATAATTGTACACGCTTTTCATGTGCAACTTTTTAATAGAATAACGGTATATCTAGCAATCATGCACTAGACATGTTTAACGAGGCCCATCTTATTGTTAAACAGCATAGGTGTATAATATTGTTTAAACCCAGTAAAATAACCAATCAAGTTTCCATGTAACGCTCATTTACATAGTTTTTTAATATTTCATAATTAATATTACAATGGGTTTTCTTTTAAATTTACAACAATCACTTGTAAACTCATAATCTATTACACCTACAGATTTAGCAGTCGGGTCACAAGTGCACACTTCAGTGAATACAATAACAGTTATTTTACGTTATTCGTCTTGCTTTCATCATGCCTAATCTTACACATTACATTAACCCGTCAACCAAAGTTTCTGGTATCTTGTTTAATACTAATCACAACGTAAACCCTACCTTTTCCGTTCTACTTTTTGACTACATTGGAGGCAGTGTTTTCTAGGTGTGGCGATTCCTGATATGCGTATTTTACTATGTTTCAAGGTGAGACTGTTTGTTTTCAACCATGATAGGTTTAATTTAAACGTTTCGACAGAATCAGTAATCGCGGGTTGACAGCAAAACAGTTGAAACTGGATATGAATAAAGAAGGCATTTTACAACTGTTTTGCACTCAACCTACGAAATGTCATAAAGTAGTTTTGCAAAACTTTATATATAAGACAACCATACGTTTTTTTTTCTATTTAAAAATTTTAGCACTTAAATGCTGATGCACAAGTCCTTGCAAACTTTGTGATACAGCTTCCATACGCCGCTGATCATCAAACAGTATGTCAATCTGAAAAACACCGAAAGTTCAATGTTCACCGTTATATGAACAATTTTCAAATTTCAAATGTTTGCCGAATCTCCGTCAAAATGGCATTAAATAACATATTGTCTACAATCTGCCAAGTTCATATTGACAAAAGAAGTGCATCGTAGTAAAAACAATCAATTACAACGTAGTAAAACAATTAATTCAAAATCGTTATTCAAAGAGCATGTTTTGTTCGCGCATTGTGTTTTTTCAGTCACTCTGAAAACGATATCGCTCCTAACATAACAATAAAAGTACTGTTCTAATAAATTATTTTTAACATGGTGTTTACATCGTTAAATTATATTTTAATCAATACTGTAATGTTGTTCAAAGAGTGCCTTAGAGATTTATGGTAGTAAAGGTCAAAGTTTAGCATAAAACACGGAAAATGAAACCTTCTGAATTGTCTGGCATTTAATCATTCATTCAAAATGATAGTGCATTTTTATGCGCAACAAATTCAATTAAACTGCTATGGTTAGCGCCAGTTCTCCGAAACTATGTCTAAATAGTATCATATTCCATGCATTAACATGTAAATGTAAACAACTGGCATTTAAAAATGGTTTAGTAATTTCAATAGCCTGATTGATAATGGTTGAAATATAAAATGCTGTCATTACTCTGAACAAAAATAACGTTTCGTTTTCCGCGTGGAATGCTGATTAAACTCAAGTACAATAAGTTATTAGGTACATTTGGACCTGTATTTTCAGTATTGAAATTTTCCAAAGAAATTCGCTAAATGTGGTCTTAAAATAGGCAAGACTTTTATAACAACACTGATTGAATGTACTGGGAGACATTTTACAGGTGCCACACGGCGCAAACAACGTAAGTCTCTAATATTCTCCCTATTTATTCATATTCTCAGATCCCTGCCAACATTCTATACTGTACAGTTCTGCTCATTGTTTTCTCGTATTGGTCAAATTCATTCTTTTATTTAGTGACTAAGCATATTAATCTGAAAATATCTAATTTAATGTTCCATATTTAGAATGGATCAAAATTGGTCTCGGTGGCGTGTGCAGTAATTAACATTTCCATTCCTGTCCATAAAAAGGCTCAATCAAACCGGGCTAGCATTGTTTCCTTAATTTGCTTCCAAAGTTCCATATTCACCTATTTAATAAGTGTATATAACTATTTTGAAGTACTGAATCGAAAAGTTTGGATTTAAGCTGTTCGCTGACACAAGCAAAAAGCACTATATACAATCCAATCTCCTTCGCAAAGTTGTCGTTCCTTACACTCACTTTACATCTCTGCGAAAGGCTCAGTGTCAAGATTTTTTTACCGAACTCGGAAGCTTCATTGTATACAGTTATATTTATGAATTTGAAAGCTTGTGGTAAAACAAATGACAGAAATCTTCACTATCTTTCATTCAAACCGAAAAAAACTCAAGCAGTTTTAAAATTCAGTCGGTGAACTATTTTGTGTGTTAATTTAAAAGTAAAAGTAGTTGAAAGTAGTCCCAGCCTATAACAGAGGTGAGTGTAATGAGCCGATAGTGCAAGAGAGTGTATACAATCAGGTCACAGAAATTCAACATTTGGAACACATGGTGGCTTCAAATAAGAAATAATTTGCTTCACTGCGTTCAAATCAAAAACATTTTATGGAAATGGGAATTTGAGCATGACATTTTAGAAAAACACTGCAAGCTCAATAGAAATAAATGGTGGAATATTTTCCAAATAATTTATTTAAAAAAACGTATTCTAAGTTTCTAACAGTTAAATATTTATAATACAAGTCGTGTATTTTTGTTCCATGTGTTTAATACAATCTTTTATTGTTTTCTCGTGTAGGGCAAACCCATTCTTTTATCTGGGGACCATATGCCGCTGAACATGGAATGGTATATATCTGAAAATACCGCATTGAAGGTTCCATGTTCACCGCCATATGCATACCATCGCATGGGATGGATCAAAAGTGTACTGTTTATTGGTGTAAATATTGAGTTGCGCTCAACCCGGGGCTAAGCGGCGTGGGTAGTAATATGCATGTCAATTACCACACCCGTCAACCGGCAGAGCCAGGAGAGGACGGCAAATTCAGGCGCAGACATGGTAAGTTTTTCATACTTGACATATCGTATTTTAATCGCAATAAAATGTTTATCATCCCTTCTAACGCTTCAGAAATCAACGGGTTTCTGCAGAATTCATTTGGCTTTTAAAATCAGCCGATATTTCTTTCCAAGAGTAAATCAAAACTAGCGAAAATGATAATTTCCTACACCACTGTCAAGTATGAAAAAACTTACCGTGTTTGCGCCTGGATATGCCGTCCGCTCCTGGCTCTGCCGGTTGACGGGTGTGATTACTGCCCATGAACAGGCTCAATCAAACTTAATCATTCGAGGCTGCAATTTGTTTATATTTGTCCTGTTCGGTGGCTTTCAAAGTTCACTTTTTATCTATTTTATTGTGCTGATTTGAAAGGATAAGGGCTGAAGGTTATAAAACTGAGATTGAAAACCAGTCCCAAATCTCAAGCATCTGATAGGTTGAAATGGCGACTTCAGGCAATCAGATAATTGAGATTTGAGACTTGTTTCCATTCTGAGTTTTATAACCTTGGGCAAAGAACTTGCTGAATCAGCATTTATTTTAATGAAAAACACGTACTCATTAAATCTTGCAGCGTTATTTTGAAAATCAATTATAATATCGTTTTCGTTATTAGAACTTTGTTGGAATTTTATAAAAGCGTGCAATTTCTTTCTCGAAAGAAAAATATACTCGTAGTATATATTTGAAAGAACTTATGGTTTAAGTCAAACGAATTTTCACATTCGTTTTCATTTAGAAACCGGCTGTAATTATAGTAGAAGAAGAAACTCTTTGAGATTGTCGAAAACTTAAAACGCTTAATAACAACAACAACAAAACTTTTATAAGCAAATCGGGAACCAAATGCCTTTGGCTAACAATTTACAACAAATTCTTAAAAACTTATATAATAATAATAATAATAAATTAAATATATATTATGTTTTAGTAAGTATGAAAAAAACATGCGTCCAATATCTGATATATTTTTTCATAGTTTTTAACATATTTCATCCTTGCATGTCTTTGTTGGAATTTTCTGCGATGTCACTCATCTATGGTATGTATTAAGAATATAATCTCCTATTTCACACTACAAACCTTCACTTATCAGTTAAAAAACTAGAACGTGAATTAAGAGATTTCAAATAGCTATAAAAGAGTATTATTTGCAAAGCAATTTGAAAAAGATTCATAATGCATATAGCTTTTACAGTTTCCATTGCTCTGTAAGGCATCGCCTCTGAAATGCTGAAAATATTTGGATCGTTCATGAATTGATGTAACAGTAGAGTGGATAAAAAAAGGAAACGGCAGTTTTAGTAAATGCGAGAAATATTGTGTTTAGGTGCGAAATATGTGATTTAAGATATGGAGGCATTTCTGGTAACACCAACTCGGAATTTGGGAGGGCTTCTTAACTTTATTTTACAATCCTGTATTGCAAGCAATTTGAAAAGTAATATAAGTAAGTCAGTTTCTTCGAGAACTAAACTGGGACAATATAATTTTATATTTACCGCGAATTGCATTTTTAGCATGTCGAATGCTCAACTTTATGACGGTTAAATTAATCACAAATAGAGGTCAAAAACAATTTATTACATCGACGTTTCGGCCATAATGCCTTCTTTAGGATTGTTTGTCATAAAAGGAAGTGACGTCGACAGTTGGCGTACTTATGATATTTTATAGGACCACATAAAGATTTACAATACTGGTATAATGCAAATTTATGCAAGGTTAAAATATGACAAGTAAAATCTGTACGACATCGTAAGTAGACACAAAGAGACAAAGCAATGTAATTACAATGTAACATCAAAATACGACTAGTAATACAAAATTTTAGAATTCATCTCATTTGGAGAAAGAGTACCTTACTTGTATATCCATTTAGTTTCTTTTAAAAGGCGTTTCCAGCTGCTCGATACTTTCTCAATAGGCATTCAGAAAAATAGTTAAGAGAATGATTTTCAGAACTAAAATGCTCAGCAACAGTAGTTAAAGTGTCTGGATAATGCTTACATATCAATATCAAATTTATGGCTACGCCTTTGGTGAGTTTTTACATTTCTTGCATGTTATAAGGTAAATAACATCAGTTGAAGATCAGGTTAAATCTTGCTTATCTGATACTGTGTTATAAAAAAGTACTAACAAACTTGTTAGATTCAGTAATATGATAACGATGTGAGTATCTTGGTCGATTACATTCAAGAACTTGCCCAGTAGAAATATTGCATGTTTGCATTTTTGAAAAAAAAGATATATTGTAAGTTAATAGGACTGGTCTTTTATAAGCAACAACATGTTATGCGATGGTTAATTTGCTTTGTTTAAGTTGCATATTGAAGTATATTAAATGTTGCTTTATGTGTGTATTGTCTCAACCTGGAAGCGAACCCGCACTGTCACGGCGACATCGCCTAGCCCTGCAATTCCGACGACATAACCAATTGAGCTAACCGGGACAACCCTATAAAAGGTTGATCTGGTAGCCCTGATATACGTTATCATCCTGCACTTTACGTTGCAGGAATTGCAGGGCTAGGCGCTGTCGCCGTGACGGTGCGGGTTCGCTCCCAGCTATAGACACAATCATTTTTCATGTTACAAACGCTAAGCCTCTGCGACAGTTGTTATAACAAACAGGTAAGCAAACCAATCACTTGTAGATGAGTTAATCACGAACCATGCAGTTATGAATACTAAAACGAACGCACTGCTTTTTAACTTATAGACTGAGAAAGTACATTTCGCAATCACAAAATGCTTTGTTTAAACCATTTTCAAAAGCAAACCAAATAGGAATGGACGATTTTAAATGTTCCTACTCTTTATTATTCGTCAATATTTTCATAAAAATAGAAATTCCCGAGGAGGAAACTCCCTGTATTTCAAGACAACCCTCCACATCCATGATTAAGGTTTATTAAATAGTATTATCAACAACAACAAAAACAACAATAACAGTTGTAGTGTTATCGGGAATGAACAATTATGCATATTTAAATAATATATTTATTTTATATAAGGTTTTAAACATTTCTTGAATGCGAACATATACTTAAGCGAAAATATTTTGATGTTAACCCCGGATAACTCGCATTGTCAATAATCAAGTATAAGAGAACGATTTCAATTGCAATTCAAAGAGATACGATATACGGGTAAAAAACTGCATGCACTTTAAACAAAGCAAATAACACATTATGAAGCTTGCTTCGAAAGTCCATTTTAAAATGCATATTGATTTGTAAAATTGTGAAGATTTATCAGTTTTATAAGTCGTAGCATGGAGGCGGCGGAGTTGTAATGTTCAGATATTAGTATAGAAAGTTAATTAAAATGAGTGATTAACTATCTGGAAAAAAATGTTAAAAGCCGTTTCCTTACACCTAAAATATCAAAATACATGAAACGCATTGGAACGATAAAAGGTGAGTTTTGTATTTTAAATTCAAAGCCTAAATGATTGGACATTTAAAAACGAACGGGTTAAAATGGCGGATATGCATCACCCTTCCCCCCCACCCCCCCCCCCCCCCCCCCACGAGAGCATCATCATTTCACTGTTGTTGTTTTTTTTCCTGAGTGAAGACCAGTTTAAATTGTACTCTCTTGTGTGACAATTACTTTAAATATTGACCTCTTACTGTAAATTCCTCACAGTTAATATTTCTTTGAAGTTTTGCTAATTTAGAAGTGCTGTAAACAAGTAACAAACTATTTAGCAGAAATTTTGATTGCAAATCTCACGTGTTACAAGTTTTATTAGTACCATAACCGATGTATATTATTATCACGGGACCTTTTCAATTAAATTTACATATACTTATTTTCTGATTAGTCTTTTGAGTGTAGATGTCGCAGTGGTTACTTTGAGTTTCGCGTATTTACTAATAAGAATCCATTCATCAGACACCTTACTGAAGTCAGGTATGAGATACACATTAACGAAGTCAAATATGCATATCAGGATTGGCCACATCCAGCGGACACAGCCTCCCAACACAGCCAAAAGGAAGGGATTAGAAGATGATAATTAATAAGTTGAATTGTATATGGCTTCTCTCGAAGATTTAGACTAGATTAGAGATTTTCTTTATCTTGACATTTTGCATTGAGCATGTTTTGTAGTGCCTTGGCTATAGTTTCATTGTAGTTATCAGTTTCAATCACCTCCCTTTGTTGGTAATATGCTCTAATTTCAAACCATGCAGAATGCCAATGATTGTGGCCGGCAGTATATAGGCGTTCTTGAACTACTATCCTGTCTTGTGGGGTAGAGTACGGATGGTATGTCTGTCGCTTGCATGGATGGCTATGATCCGCCGCCGTATTTGCTTTGCGGTTATCGAACTTCAAGCATGCTACCGACTTAGCTAGCCGGGACAACAACTGAGTGTCTTAATATTCGAATTAAAGCCCGCGCGAAAATGTCATTTATGTTTTAAGCGCGAAATTCACTCCCCGCGAAATGATAGCACAGTAGAATGAGATGTGTCATTAATAGGCGACAGTGAGACAAAGTCATTAAACACTTCCGATGGTTTTGACAATAATTGATGTCCGGATGAAAAAACCTACAAATATTACTGTAACGAAATGACTTTTCCTTTATTTACTGTTCTGAAATGGCTGTTTACACGCTGATGTTAAAAATCCCCTCGGGACTTTTATCCAAATATTTATAAAACGTGGGTAATTCAATGTCATTCAAGTGCATAGGAACTTTGTCACAGAGAAAAGATACAATTTGAATACAAAATACAACCAAATTGATTCGCCTTTTTTAGGCAAATAAAAGGGTTGTTATGTTGAAAGATTGATTGAGAGCGATAAAAACCTAAAGTTTTGTCTTCGTGTGACATGTTAAGCTTCCCTAGGGACTCATGAATCTAGTCTTCGACAATCATTTTATGATACAAACTAGTTATCAAATCATAACTTCCAAATCGACAGAATATTAATTGTTTTAAAATTAAAATTCAATTAGAATAGATCTGGCTGTTCAAATACTATTTTGGATAAGGGGTTTCTCGGGTGCATGTACCAGAACGGTTTTCGGTAAAGTATATAACACTTGCCATGTTATTGTATGCTACGTGTGGAATTTGAGGACGGTAATAAACCAGACATTTTTCGGTGCTGGTAAAAGTCATCCCACACATCCAAAAATGAGAACAAGAATATATTTTACAAAAGCTAGATGAGGACTCTTATGGCATACTGTATCAGAAACGGATGATGCTGTTATTTTATACTTGCAAATATTTGCTTGAAAAATTATTAGAGTATTTCGGGTGTTCAAAAAATTTGACTAACATCTCGAAACCCGGCATCACTCATATTGCAGGCTTGGTTTAATTGAGACGTTAATGACCAATAATGAAAATGCATATTCATATTTCTGTCCACAACACCTAGCCCCGGGTTGAGCGCACCCAATATTTTCACTCACCACAGTGACTATCAATATCCTGCTCAACGTCTTTCAAAGATTGAAATAAAATTAGACATAAACCAAGCTATAAATCTTTTTCTCTTGGAAACGTGTGCTGTTTATTCCTTAAGACTGTTGACTATTACAAAGTCATGTACAATGTTTAAAGATCATAAGGAGATTCAAAAGACATGGTAGATGCAATAGCTTCATATTGGTCATGATCAGTGGCATCAAAGAACCATTTTAATCCTGATCATAAAGGCAGAGCCATAAAGTTGGTGAAAACAACCGTATGTATTTTCATAAAGGCAAAGCAATAAACATGGCGAAACAACCGTATGTATTACTTTTAAAAGAATCAAAGGTAATGTTTCTAAATCTAAAAAGGAACATCAATGGAAAGTATGACATCTTTGATAACTTTCAAAGTTCCCTTAGATCTTTTTTATAGTTTTAAACAACAAAGATTGTTGATATTTCAATAAACTGAGAGGTAATTTAAAAAGAAAAAAACAATTGTAGCCACAGATTTTATGGAGCTGACACACTTCTTCTAAAAAACTTTCATGCTTGTCACTATCCTTACTTTTGAAAGCTTGAAGGTCAGACTTGGTATGTTTCTAATAAAGATTTTATTACTGTCAAACGCTTTAAATTTACGAAGGCAAAATTTCGCGATTTTTTGTCAAAAGAAATTTTTATTTATTCGCGTATTTGTGATTTCGGGACGTCGTAAAAGGTATAATATGTGGCGTTTGAACAGTTCCATGTAACGTTGCCTATTTTCGGATATATTAATATTCGGATATACGGAAACCCATCATATATTCGCGATATTAATTAATTCGCGATGTAAGCGATTCGCGAATATTAGCGAAAATAAAACAAACGCGAATAAAACCAGTTCTACAGTAGGTTGTTTACACATATCAACAGAAGCTGTAATCGTGGGATGATTTCAGAACAGTTATAACAGTATATCAATAAAAAAGCAGTGATATAGAGGATATTTGTTTTTACCAGTGTAAGATAGAAATATATTTCACCGAGTGAGCTCCGGAATTCGTATTTTCACGAGCGGCAAAGCCACGAATGAAAATACATAATTCCGGAGTTTAAGAGTGAAATATATTTCTATCTTTCACTGGTATAAACGAATTTTCTTTTTATTTTATCCTTTCAGTGCACAATTTGTGCGAATTTGACGGAAAAATTCCATGAAATTGCGCCAAAAATGTTCGTTTATGACTAAACGTCATGACGTCATATACCCAAACTTTTTCTAAACGTTATCATTCGGAATGTTATGAACGTTTGGGTACAGAACCAACGTAAAGCAACAGTGAAAGTAAAAATGATATTTCACTGTTAGAAAACAGTGAAATACCACTTTTATTTCACCGTGAAAATTCTATAATTCTCTGGAAAGCATAAAATTAAACTGTTTTACTCGCAACCTTCGTAACATCATTAAGTGGTGAAATTTGCTTAACTTTGTATATAAGACAACCATATGTTTTTTTTCGATTTAAAATAGTTTTAGAAATTGCATAAATGCTAATGCACAACTCCTTGCAAACTTTGTGATACAGCTTCCATACGCCGCTGATCATGAAACAGTTTGTCAATCTGAAAAACACCGTATTTATATAAACAAAATCGTTTTTGGCTGGATCGAAACTGGAACACTTTACTTGAGTTTATATTGGAGTTTATATTGGAGGCGCTCAGCACGGGACAATGTGGCGTTGGCAGTTATAAGCATTTCCATTATTGCCCACGAATAGGCTCACTCATACAGATCCTATGAAAATTATAACAACACTAATTCCACGTGTTATTTAGATGAAGTGCGCAGAATCTAACGACAATTTATTTCAAATGTTTGCCGAATCTCCGTCAAAAAGGCATAGAATAACATATTATCTACAATCTGCAAAGGTCATATTGACAAAAGAAGTGCATCGTATTAAAAACAATCAAATACAACGTAGTAAAACAATTAATTCGAAATCGTTATTTAAAGAGCATGATTTTACGCGCATTGTGTTTCTGCATTACTGAAATTTGCTGTTACAGTATTAAAATATTAAGTAAATTTTGTACTCGACTTGACTTAGAAATTATCTGTGACGACCTAAAATGAACGTTAAATTGGTATTGTCTATTTTGTCTAACTTCTAAGCTTAAGTTATATTTTGTTTCATGTGCTTTCAATTTCATACCTATTACATCCTCACTTTGAATCAGCGTATACTACCCAAAATTTGATAAGGATCGTTTTCCGTGTTATCCCGGATTACTGCCCCTACAAAGTTTAAACCGCTGTTCTACTTCAACAGTTTGACTGCTCATTCCTGTTACGGCACTTCTGATGACAAATGAACAAATTTTCAGAATCACTGAAAATATTTTATCGTTTCAACCTTATGTAAGGAATAAACACAATCTTTTCAGTGATCCTTATCAAAATTTGAGTAGTATATTAGGAAAAATCACGATCGTAAAGTCTTTGTTAAAAACGGATGTGTTTAATACGGGTTTTGAAGTAATTGTTTCTGACTCAGTTAGCCCTTGAAAAGACTCAGTCAAATCGAGATTACCATACAGAGAACTTGCGGGCAAACCAATTGAGCTATTATAGTTTATAGTTTATATAAACTATAATCTCTACCAAACATTGACCGTGATGTAACCAATGTCTTTAAATATAAGGATATATATTATATTATAAATTTCTAACTAAATGAAAGAAAAAGTGAAATTCTTATAAAATGATAACATTTAACGCAAGTGCTTTTCTAAAGAGATCGGTAGTTTTGGTTGACGAAAATCACCGTATGTATTACTTTTAAAGGAATCAATGGTAAAAATTCTAAATCTAAAAAGGAGCATCAATGGAAATATGATATCTTTGATGGCTTTCAAAGTTCCTTTAGATCTTTCTTTATAAAAAAAACAAACATTCATATATTTTCATATTATTATAAAATATGCAAAAGGAAGTATTTCTTTTGCATTTACGAATAAAATCAGTATTTTTAAATAACAAATACAGAGTCACTAAAGAGCATTTTGACGCCACTTTCGCGGTCTTCAGGCGTCAAACGTTTCATTGTTATAAAGTGTTGTTGTGTTTTTTTAGATTGTCCGGTGTCGGTGAACATATGGACAACGAAATCGATTTTAAAACGTGGATTACGTAATACGTGAAATTAATACAGGGTTTTCAAATAACTATTATTGATTTTTCATATTTAATATAATGTCGAACTTTCTTTTAATAAGGATAATTTTACTTCGAGATATTCATAATTAAGTGTGCACTTAGAAATTATGACAAGTGTAGATATTTCAACAGAAAATATATAGCGAAAGAGATTATTTTGATTTTAAATTGTTCAACTTTCCACACCTAAATATTGAATTGCCACGTTCTGGTTACTTTGGTACTTACATTTCGCAGAGAATAAGGTTTGCCCGGGTCTGCTTTAATGATGCTGCAAACAGGAGCAGTTTATAAGCTTAGTTCTAGGACATACCGGTCAACAAATGATAGTGCCTCTAGCTGGGAGCGAACCCGCACCGTCACGGCGACAGCGCCTAGCCCTGCAATTCCTGCGACGCAACCAATTGAGCTAACCCCCCAAAAAGGTTGATCGGATAGCCCTGATATACGTAACAATCACTGCATGACATCGGTAACGGGTTATTTTACTGATAACAGTACTGACTATATGTACGGGGAGACTTTTTACGGCCGCCACAGTGATTAATATATTCAGCAAAAATAAAAAGTATCCACTATCCTACCAGAAATTTTGTAAAATTTGTGAAACAAACATTAAAATTCTTTTTTGAACAAATCTACATTTCTAAAATCATGAAAAAGTAATAAATGTTCATGGAAATCTTTAGTCACAACTTAGTTATCTTTCCTTTTGTTATAATTTTGGTTTTAGGAAGAAGTAGGTATTTTAAAACATTATTCACATTTAATAAGAACTAAATCAATTTCTCTAGTTCTTGATACCAATAAAATCCCAAAATGTCATTAATAAAACACCCAATCCTCGAAAAACAACGCTGGAATGCCAAACCATTTCCAATTACCTCCCTTTTAATTGAATATGTAATGTTTTGAAATCCATAATAAATTGTTATTCGATGGGCAGTTGCTCAAGTCGTGGTGTGGAAGATTAAGCTCCTAAACGATAAAACTTAAAAGCAACTAAGATTAACTAAAAATACCGTTCAAAGCGTTCCTGATTAACTGAAAATATGTTTATGAGAATATAAGCAGAACTTTTTATTTTTGTTCAGTATTTATCAAAATGCTCGGTAGTATCAATTCTAAAGATTTTGTAGAAACTGCATGTAAGCAATGTCAAAAGTTTTGGAAACTCGAAAAATTCAATATGACGTCAAATGTGGCCGCCAAGGTTAGTTTACAACAAATATTTTCGTTTAAAGTTATCATAGAATTAGTTATATTGGTGTATTTTAACATTTTTATTTTAATTATAAAATACACCCCCTTCCCCTCCAATAAGCAGTTTTTATAAGATAAATAAAATTAAAGTGTTGGGAAGTTAAAGATGGCGCCAAAGATGGCGAACAAACTGTTATTCAATGTTGATTTGAATAGCAATTCCTTTTTCTAAATGTATTACAACACATCCATATTATATGCTTGCTCATTGGAAAATAACCATTTGTTTAATTTTTACAATTTATTAAGCTTTTTGTTGTTAAATGTTTTATAACTATAACTGAAAACAAATAAAATAGTTTTCATTTTACACCTTCAACTGAACATCAAGATGATATAATTACAGCTTTTAACAACACCTCGAGGTACCTTGATGATTTATTAAATATAGACAATAACCATTTTCCATTACTGGTTAATAAGATTTATCCCAAAGAACTACAACTTAACAAAGCGAACACTTCAGAAAAGCAAGCAAACTTTCTCGATCTAAATCTGTCCATTGAAAATGGTTATGTCACTACTAAAATTTATGATAAAAGAGATGATTTTAATTTTAATATAGTAAATTTTCCGTTTTTAGACGGCGATGTTCCCCGTGCAACATCTTATGGGGTTTATATCTCACAGCTTGTTCGCTTTTCAAGAGCTTGCAACAATGTTAATGATTTCAATGAGCGTAATCTTTGCATTACAGAAAAACTCTTAAAACAAGGTTATCGGTATCACAAATTAAGGAAAACCTTTTGCAAGTTTTATCGCCGATACCCAGATTTAATTCATAAATACAAATGCAGTTTAAAATCACTTTTGCAACAAGGTATTTCACAACCAGTTTTTTATGGTGATTTAATTTATAAACTTAAAAAGATTAAAGGCAGTGTTAATTTCTCCCGGTTATTCGTAAAAACCATCTGTAAATTTAAAAAGAAAGGTTACCAACATGATATTTTACAGCGCTCTGCAGGCCTGGTGATTAACCCTTCTACAGTTGATCATTACGCTTACCTCTTTGGTTGCACGACGGTGGCAGGGGTTTAAGAGTTTATGAAGGTTATTGGGGAAATCTTTTCTTAAAAGAACCTAGAAACTCGATTTGTTTCTTTTATCCCTGTCATCGTGTTCTTGCTGATTTTACTCCAGGAGCTCTGGTCTCGGTAAGATCATTGAGTACCCCTTTCGGCTTTGCAATGCTCTTAGCTTCTTATGTTTTATATGTTTGTGTGCTTTTGCATGCAACATTGTTAAGCAGATAAGTGGGTTGGAGTCTTTTCACCAAGACAACTTGTACTTGTTTTGTGATATGAGAACCTGTTGGGGCAAGTGTGAGGTTGGTGCACCCTAGAACCTGGTTTAAACCCCCAGTGGCAATTTGATTTGCCACTGACCGTTCCAAGGCGGTAACCCCTCGGGTTCTCATTTTTGTTTATTGTTAGTGGTGTCTTTTTTGAAACTGATTATTTTATTAACCATGCTCTCTCCCCCTCTCTTCTTCTTGACTGTGTGGGGAGGCTGTTTTTTCTGAATGTGGCGATTCCTGATATGCATATTTCACCTTTTTTTTTCAACTATTCCATTTCCTTCAAACAAATCATAATTCCCTTCATCATATACTACTCAAAGTTTGCTAAGCACCAAGAATACTTTTGGACATATCTTCTGGTGTATGCCACACGAACACACACTTTCTCTCTTTCCCTCTCTCTCTCTCTCTCACTCTATCTCAGCTCTCACCCACACCCTCTCTCTCATCTCCCACCCACACTCTCCCTCTCTCACCCATACACTCTCACCCTCCATCTCTCACCTACACCCTACCTCACCTCGTAATCACGCTCTGTCTCTCTCTTTCTCACACCCTACAACCACACTTTCTCTCTCACATATCTCATCTCTCTCTCTCTTTCATCATCTCACTTCTCAGCCACACTTTCTCTCTCACGCTTCTCTCATCCACCTTTCTGTCTTTCATCTTTCGCCTACACTTTCTCTACACACTCTGTCCCACCTCTCACCCGCACACTATCTCCCACTCACATTTCACCCATCCCTCTCATCCCTCATCCACACTCTCTCACCTCTCACCCACACACCCACTCTCTCACCAAAACACTCACTCTCTGTCACCACTCATACACCCACCCACACACTCACTCTCTCTCCTACCTCTCACCTCTCACCCACCCACACTCTCGCTCTCTTACCTCTCACCCACCCACACACTCGCTCTCTTACCTCTCACCCACCCACACACTCGCTCTCTTACCTCTCACCCACCCACACACTCTCTCTCTTACCTCTCACCCACTCTCTCTCCCCCACCTCTCACCCACACACACCCTCTCTTTCACCTCTCACCCACAGTCTCTCTCTCCTCTCACCCACACACACCCTCTCTTTTACCTCTCACACGCACACACACACTCTCACATCACACCTCTCACCCCACACACTCTCTCAACTCTAACCCTCTCTTACTCTCTCTATCAACATCCCTCTTCCTTTACAAAACACAGTTTTGGCATTTTAAATCCACACTAGCAGTATAAAGTGTCATCCTATAGACTGTTAGTCCCAAGGTTGGAGTAGCAGGGGATCGAACCAGCGATCCATGGACTCAGAGGCAGAAGCGCTAACCACTGAGCTATTGACCCGCTCTACTATTTTTGCGAAAAATAAGTTATAAGAGATCTAAGTACTTATGAATGTTTCAATGCTTTCCTATTATAAAGGGAAAGGTACAGCCTATTCAATTAATACTGTATAATTATATACGCTTTTCATGTGCAACTTTATAATAGAATAACAGTATATCTAACAATCATGCACTAGACATGTTTAACGAGGCCCATCTGATTGTTAAACAGCATAGATGTATACATGTTTACTGTTTATTGTATAAACCCAGAAAAATAACCAATCAAGTTTCCATGTAACGCTCATTCACATAGTTTTTTTAATATTTCATATTTCATAATAAATATTACAATGGGTTTTGTTTTAAATTTACAACAATCACTTGTAAACTCATAATCTATTACACCTACAGATTTAGCAGTCGGGTCACAAGTGCACACTTCAGTGAATACAATAACAGTTATTTTACCGTTATTCGTCTTGCTTTCATCATGCCTAATCTCACACATTACATTTACCGTCAACCAAAGTTTCTGGTATCTTGTTTAATACTAATCACAACGTAAACCCTACCTTTTCCGTTCTACTTTTTGACTACATTGGAGGCAGTGTTTTCTAGGTGTGGCGATTCCTGATATGCGTATTTTACTATGTTTCAAGGTGAGACTGTTTGTTTCCAACCATGATAGGTTTAATTTAAACGTTTCGAAAGAATCAGTAATCGCGGGTTGACTGCAAAACAGTTGTAACTGAATATGAATAAAGAAGGCATTTTACAACTGTTTTGCACTCAACCTACGAAATGTCATAAAGTAGTTTTGCAAAACTTTGTATATAAGACAACCATACGTTTTTTTTTTCTATTTAAAAATTTTAGTACTTAAATGCTGATGCACAAGTCCTTGCAAACTTTGTGATACAGCTTCCATACGCCGCTGATCATGAAACAGAATGTCAATCTCAAAAACACCGAAAGTTCAATGTTCATCGTTATATGAACAAAGTCGTTTTGGCTGGATCGAAACTGGTACAATTTACTTGAGTTAATATTGGAGGCGCTCAACATTTCCATTATTGCCCACGAATAGGCTAAATAAAACAGATCATATGACAATTATAACAATACTAATTCCACCTGTTATTAAGATGAAGTGCACATCATCTAACTACAATCGTATTTCAAATGTTTGCCGAATCTCCGTCAAAATGGCATAAAATAACATATTGTCTACAATCTGCCAAGTTCATATTGACAAAAGAAGTGCATCGTAGTAAAAACAATCAATTACAACGTAGTAAAACAATTAATTCAAAATCGTTATTCAAAGAGCATGTTTTGTTCGCGCATTGTGTTTTTTTCAGTCACTCTGAAAACGATATCGCTCCTAACATAACAATAAAATTAATGTTCTAATAAATTATTTTTAACATGGTGTTTACATCGTTAAATTATATTTTAATCAATACTGTAATGTTGTTCAAAGAGTGCCTTAAAGATTAATGGTAGTAAAGGTCAAAGTTTAGCATAAAACACGGAAAATGAAACCTTCTGAATTGTCTGGCATTTAATCATTCATTCAAAATGATAGTGCATTTTAATGCGCAACAAATTCAATTAAACTGCTATGGTTAGCGCCAGTTCTCCGAAACTATGTCTAAATAGTATCATATTCCATGCTTTAACATGTAAATGTAAACAACAGTTACTGGCATTTAAAAATGGTTTATTAATTTCAATAGCCTGATTGATGATGGTTGAAATATAAAATGCTGTCATTACTCTGAACAAAAATAACGTTTCGTTTTCCCTGTGGAATGCTGATTAAACTCAAGTACAATAAGTTATTAGGTACATTGGGACCTGTATTTTCAGTATTGAAATTTTCCAAAGAAATTCGCTAAATGTGGTCTTAAAATAGGCAAGACTTTTATAACAACACTGATTGAATGTACTGGGAGACATTTTACAGGTGCTACACGGCGCAAACAACGAAAGTCTCTCATATTCTCCCTATTTATTCATATTCTCAGATCCCTGCCAACATTCTATACTGTACAGTTCCGCTCATTGTTTTCTCGTATTGGTCAAATTAATTCTTTTATTTGGTGACTTAGCGTTAAACATTGTTTGATATACATATTAATCTGAAAATATCTAATTTAATGTTCCATATTTGGAATGGATCAAAATTGGTCTCGGTGGCGTGTGCAGTAATAAACATTTCCATTCCTGTCCATAAAAAGGCTAAATCAAACCGGGCCAGCATTATTTCCTTAATTGGCTTCCAAAGTTCCATATTCACCTATTTAATAAGTGTATATAACTATTTTGAAGTACTGAATCGAAAAGTTCGGATTTAAGCTGTTCGCTGACACAAGCAAAAAGCACTATATACAATCCAATCTTCTTCGCAGAGTTGTCGTTCCTTACACTCACTTTACATCTCTGCGAAAGGCTCATTGTCAAGATTTTTGACCAAACTCGGAAGCTTTATTGTATACAGTTATATTTATGAATTTGAAAGCTTGTGGTATAACAAATGACAGAAATCTTCACTATCTTTCATTCAAACCGAAAAAAACTCAAGCAATTTTAAATGTAGTTGGTGAACTATTTTTTGTGTTAAAGTAAAAGTACTTGAAAGTAGTCCCAGCCTATAACAGAGGTGAGTGTAATGAGCCGATAGTGCAAGAGAGTGTATACAATCAGGTCACAGAAATTCAACATTTGGAACACATGGTGGCTTCAAATAAGAAATAATTTGCTTCACTGCGTTCAAATCAAATACATTTTATGGAATTGGGAGTTTGAGCATGACATTTTATAAAAACACTGCAAGCTCAATAGAAATAAATGGTGGAATATTTTCCAAACAATTTATTTTAAAAAAGTATTCTGAGTTTCTAACAGTTATATATTTATAATACAAGTCGTGTATTTTTGTGCCATGTGTTTAATAAAACGATTGCAGGCAATCTTTTATTGTTTTCTCGTGTAGGGCTAACCTATTCTTTTATCTGGGGACCATATGCCGCTGAAAATGGAATGGTATTAATCTTAAAATACCGCATTGAAGGTTCCATGTTCACCGCCATATGCATACCATCGCTTGGGATGGATCAAAAGTGTACTGTTTATTGATGTAAATATTGAGTTGCACTCAACCCAGGGCTAAGCGGCGTGGGTAGTTATAAGCATGTTCATTACTGCCCATGAACAGGCTCAATCAAACTTAATCATTCGAGGCTGCAATTTGTTTATATTTGTACTGTTCGGTGGCTTTCAAAGTTCTCTATTTACCTATTTTATTGTGCTGATTTGAAAGGATAAGGGCTGAAGGTTATAAAACTGAGATTGAAAACCAGTCCCAAATCTCAAGCATCTGAATGGCGACTTCAGCCAATCACATAATTGAGATTTGAGACTGGTTTCCATTCTGAGTTTTATAACCTTGGGCAAAGAACTTGCTGAATCAGCATTTATTTCAATGGAAAACACGTACTCTTTAATTTCAGCGTTATTTTGAAAATCAATTATAAAATCGTTTTCGTTATTGGAACTTTGTTGGAATTTTATAAAACGTGCAATTTCTTTCTCGAAAGAAAAATATACTCGTAGTATATATTTGAAAGAACTTATGGTTGAAGTCGAGCGAATTTGCAGCCTTTTTTACATTTAGAAACCGGTTCTAATTAGAGAAGAAGTTAAACAAAATCTTTGACATTGTCGACTGCTTAAGACGCTTATTAACAACAACAACAACAACAAACTTTTATAAACAAATCGGCAACCAAATGCCTTTGGCTAACAATGAACAGCAAATTCTTAAAAAAAAACTTATATTATAATAATTGTATGTTATAATAATATAATAACAATAAGTAGGTATGCAATAATATGCGTCCAATATCTGATATATTGTTTCATAGTTGTTTACTTGTTTCATCTTTGCATGTCATTGTTGTCATTATCTGCGATTTCACTCATCTATGGTATGCATTTAGAATATAATCTCCTATTTCACACTACAAATCTTCACTTACATGTAGCAGTTAAAAAACTAGAAAGTGAATTAAGAGATTTCAAAGAGCTATAAAAGAGTATTATTTGCAAGGCCATATGAAAAGGATTCATATTGCATATAGCTTTTACAGTTTCCGTTGCTCTGTAAGGCATTCGCCTCTGAAATGCTGAAAATATTTGGATATTGGTATAAAATGAATTGGTATAAAAGTAGAGTGGATAAAGGAAAGAAAACGGCACTTAGGGTAAAAGCGTGAAATATTGTGTTTAGGTGCGAAATATGTGATTTAAGATATGGAGACATTTCTGGTAACACCAACACGGAATTTGAGAGGGCTTCTTAACTTTATGTAACAATATAGTGTTACAAGCAATTTGAAAAAAAGTAATGGGAATCAGTCACTTTCTTGGGAGAACTAAACAGGGACAAGTTCGAATCGAGGCTTGATTTGCGCGTGTGTAATAAACCAAATGTACTAAAATACGTTCACTGGTTTTACATGATACCGACATATAATAATGACAGGAAAAGTCCGCGATATATTGTTGGAAAATAGAAACTCAAACACGGCACATATGAAACAAAAATAGTGATATTAAATGATTCTTTATAAATTTAAGCGAAACAGAACCCCTCAGAGATGACCATCTGTCCGAATTATCTGTTTACAATCATGTGTCATGCCTGAAATGCAAATATTGTGTGTTGAAGGGCCACTACATAAAAGTTGTCAAATAATTTGGTACAAATGTATTGCGCTAATAAAAAAGTGAAATAAGCATATCAGGAAAGGCCATATCCAGCAGGCACAACCTCCCAAAACAGTTAAAAAGAAGAGAGGAGAAGAGAGCATGGTTATACATTGATCAATTTCAAAATAGACGCGGCGAACAATAACCGATCTTGAGAACCCGAGGGTTTTTCGCCTTGTAACTATCAATGGCAAAACTATTTTAAATCAGGTTCTAGGGTGCACCAATCTCACACTAGCCAAAACAGGTCCTCATATAAACAAACAAGCACAAGTTGTCTTGGTGAAATAACTCGAACCCATTCATCAACACAATGTTGTATGCAAAAGCACATATTAAGAACATAAGAGCATAAGAATCAAAAAGCATTGTAACGCAAAACGATTTGATTACGTTGCATGTGTAAAATAATATTAACAAATGAAGAAAGCGAAAGAAACGACAAATTACAAAGTACATGTTATGAACAATAGATTGGAATTCAACCATTCGGTCTTATACAGGTTATGCCGACGTCATCTCCGCAAAGATGCCGAGAAAATTCTGTTAATGTCTTATTTAATTTTTCTTATTTCATTATTATTGCGTTACATGTCGCTTTCCTACCATCAACCCTAATCAAATCATTAAAATAGTTGAGAAAGAGAATCATTTAATTAACCTTTTCTCCTTATTTTGCGATGTTATGACACAAGCTTGTATATTTGAGTCAGTGTATGGCAAAGGCAATGTTAGAATCTATTCAATCCACTGTCTATATTTTTCGGAATAAATCACTATTGATTGATTTTTCTCATACATAAAAAGTGATTTTGTTACACATTTTGACAAGAAATGATAATTATTTCCTGAAATAATAATAATTAATGCCGTCTTTTAAACTTTATGACGTCATTTCAAGAACTGACGTCAACTGTCCGAATGTACCTTAAGTTTTCCCGTGATGCGCCCTTTTTAAGACCACTGTTTTCCAGACGTGGAGGTGATCTACAATATAAAAAGAGAGGTTTCACTGTAAATATTTTCATTTTTATTTATTAGCAAATTGCTAAACCTATATTGTTGCCAATTTTGATTATTTTTCATAAACCGTTCAAAAACATTCCTGATAAATTATTAAAAATTATGGCTTATATCATTTATTCAGACAATATTTTAATGTTGGTCGGAGAGTGCCTTTTTGATTTATAGCTCCCAAGTTGATTGTTTAAAACGTCATAGGGATAACAAAACTTTATTGTTTTTGCCAAGCCTTATCAATCTTTCCGAAGGATAGCTCCAAATATGCTTTAACAAAAGGGTAATTCAATACCAACTGCATAATGCTTGTAGTTACATTAAAATTGCATGCATTTTGAAATTAATACACACTTCATTTTTACCTTCAAACACGAAACGAATGTTGGTTGAAATAAATGTCGTATAAATTTGTCAGTTGGAAAAAATGATAAAGTCCTCATAGGACAAATTAATGTCCCGGTTCTTACAAAGTAAAGTAAAGAGTCGTTATTTTATTATTTATATAACGTCAAGTTAACTTATTACATTTAAATTATGTTTTGTGACAAATAATAGTAATCATATGTCCAAAGCAAGTCTGTCTGTCTGTCTGTCTGTCTGTCTGTCACCGCCCGATCGATACCCACCCACCCAGCCAGCCAGCCAGCCAGCCAGCCACCCACCCACCCATCTATAAGAATATCTTTAATACCTTTCTTGCTTCTTCGGGACGAATGATAAGTGTTATTGCTTAGCATTCAATCAATGACATCAAATTCTGCGACTAATTTAAGAGATTACCGAAAAAAAATCACAATGCAAACGTCCGAAAACAGCTACAAAACAAGAAAATAAAATAATGGAATGATTGGGTAATTCTTATTATTCAATTATTGTCTGCAAACTAGGATCAACGAGTGCTCACTACTTCATTTATACTCGATCGAAGACTCATATTTGAGAAGCTGTTTATGATTGATTTTTACAATTAGTTAATACATTTTTATTACGGAGATGTACTGTTTGTCTCATTCTTGACAATGGGCAGCGCCATCTATTCAAAGACTGTGAAGAACAAAACGGAAGTCATGGCTGTGTTATTGCTTAGAAGTCGTAAAGGTCAATTATCCTACCAAACATCCTGTAGGAAATGTGTACTTGTTATGAATAGAAACACCTACTTACTATTAAATGATTTAAGAGGTTTGTTTATGGGTATGGTTGCTATTTCTGTTGAGTCATTTCAAGAACTATTGGTAAACAGAGAAAAATTGGCGTTGTTTTTTTTTCTATAAATAGAATACCAACAACTTACTGGACATGTTTTGTATATAAATAGAATGTAGATAACTTTCTGTATTGTCATCGGTTAGATAGCTCAGTAGACAAGATATCGAAACAGTTTATTACTACTTTTTATTTGCCACGGATTCGAATCCCATTTATGTTACTTTTAAAGTTTTATTCACTTCCTTATTCACACAGATCTCGTTTTTCATTTGCTGTATATCATTATTCATTCTTGGGTTATATAAACACATCACGTTGCGGTCCACATATCTATAATAATTTATACTTTTATGGAATAAACCCATTAATATTCGTATTTTAATCAAGTAATTCCTCAAGTCAAGTTCTTAATGTGCCAAATTTAAGTTTGGCATTAGTCAGGGTGGCCATACATGTACCACGTGGTTTTTGACGTCATTTTTCGGTATTACGGCAAGAAAAACCCCATCGATTCAAATCTTCAATATACATGTCGCCTTATGTTTACTTTTAAATAAAAAAATTTTGTCAGTGATTCGGGGCAAAAACTGAAATTGAATGAACTTTTTTTCAATATTTGCCCCGAATCACAGACAAAATAGACAAAAGGCAACAGATGCATTGACAACCGTGGGTAGTCCTTTTATTTTCCCCTTAGAATTCGCTAAATGTCATCGAAAATGGTGAACTAATAAATTACAAGTTTCATTTGTTTAAATAATCGCAACAAATGACTGATCGAAAATCTCGTTTCGTTAGATCATCCATTTTCATTGACCTTGGCCTTGAATAACCATTTACATGAAGCACAGTATCAAACTATTTACGTGTTATTTAACCCTTTACTTAGTTTATGCACCTTTTATCGCATGAGCAAACACTGTAGATCCAGATCCGATGACACATCTGTTCAGGATCTGCAAAGTTGCTTTTTGTTTAGAAAAAACATAATAAACAAAAAATAGAACAGTTAAGATCCTAATCAGACGCACAAATGCGCCGATTGATCTGAATCTACACTGTTCGTCAATGCCATAAAGGCGTATATCTGGAGGAAGCAGGAGTTCAGTAGGGTTGCTCGACCTCACCTTTCACCTCTACCGGGGAAGCGAACCCGCACCGTCACGGTGACCGCTCCTAGCCCTGCAATTCCGACGACGCAATCAACTGAGTTAACCGGGACAAGCCCAAAAAGGTTGATCGGATAGCCCTGATAATGCAAGACATCGGTAACGGGTTATTTTACTGATAAAAGTTTTGACTATATGTACGGGGAGACTTTTTACGGCCGCCGTACTGCACAAATAGCGCTACTGTGAAATGAGCATGTAACTTTCCTAAGACTGCCCAAACGATCGAACTCCATTTCTGGAAATATTGCATCCGAATCTGCGATAGCTGTACCCAAATTGAAATTGTCAAAACAAGTGTGTTGGTATGACGTCATGCTGATAAATATAAGTATAATATCCTAGCTCCGTTTAGCTCCGAGTATTGGTCGCTCACCATGCTTTATCAAAGATTAACTCTAGAGACAGATTAAGGATGCCATGTTACAGAGGGCGAACTTTGAAAGCGGAACTAAGAGTATACGCCCGTTCGCATCAAACCTTAAAATGAAAACTTGTTAAAGAGCTAATGAAATTTTAAGGTCGTTCCCGAAAGAGCATCTTGCTATTTTAAAAATTATATTATTTAATTTATCTTTAGTTTTTATTGCGTCTCTGTTACTGATATTAAAAATATGAGGACAAGGAGAATTTTAGAGGGAGCTACTGTTATTACGCTTTAAACGCGATAAATTTTGATTGCTAGCTTTTTGAGTTGGAATTGAAAGAACTTTTAGATCTATTCTATATCTTTTTTTAAGATAATTGTCGCCTGCTCAAACGATCGTCATTTTCCGGAAAAACTGAATTGAATAAACGTTTTATATGTTTAAAGTTGGATGTCAATAATAACTGCAGAGCAGAACCGTTAAACCTTTACTCCATAGAAAATGGCTGCTTTCCCATAGACCTGCATTGTAGTTCTAGATCAGCCGGCGCATCAGTCTATCTGTTCAAGATCTAAACTGTTCGCTTTTTGATTCATTTGGTTTTATTTCTGACTAAAAATCGCAAATATCCTGATCGGCCAGCATGGATGTGCCAGCTAGATCTACATTGTTTTTACATTCGTAAATGTTGATATGGAGTAAAGGGTAAACAACAACAAAAACGAATTATTTTAAGGGCAAAGCCAAACTATACAATGTAAGAAATATATCCCCGCCACTTTTAACATTTGTTTTAAACGTCGCGCCTGGGGCGGCAGCCGCTGTCGCAATATTTTGGTTATAAACGACTTTTCCAATAAATTCATACTTCCTAAATAAAATGTACAAGTTTTTTGTACCTTAAACGGTATCTGCATTCTAGAGCAGCAGTTTCCTAGGCAACATAGATACGTTTATAATATCGACGGTGTGATCGGTTAATACATGTAATTTTAGTGTTCAGTTGTCGGAGGCGCTTGCACGGAGATTGTTCGGAGTATGCAGAGTTCGTAGTGCGAGATTTGCAGTTGACGGAGGCGCCTGCACGGAGATTGTACGGAGTATGAAGAGTTCGTAGTGCGAGCGCTGCAGTTGACGGAGGAGCTTGCGCGGAGATTGTACGGAGTATGCAGAGTTAGTGCGAGCGCTGCAGTTGTCGGAGGCGCCTGCACGGAGATTGTACGGAGTATGCAGAGTTCGTAGTGCGAGTGCTGCAGTTGACGGAGGCGCCTGCACTGAGATTGTACGGGGAATGCAGAGTTCGTAGTGCGAGCTCTGCAGTTGTCGGAGGCGCTTGCACGGAGATTGTACGACGTATGTAGATCTAGCAGATCAACAAGAATGCAGTCATTCTGCATATCATTCTTAGGCTACGACAGAGGAGGGCCCAAAGCGTACTAGAAAGATTTAGCTTCGACATTACAGTCAGGCGAATTAATTCTATCTTAAGCTGCAATGTGCAAACGAACGGCTTCAATAAGCAGTACATGTATGAGCACTGTGAAATCGCATAGCACGCAGTAGAATCACCTTGGGAGCGCAGACAGTCGTCAACAAGAACTCCGTAGGAATGCGAAAAAACGCAATGTAGCAAGCCTTTGCGGCCGTGGGGGCGTCGTGACATCCCCATTGCGAAAATTATAACATTTTTCTGGCGAACTCACGGCGCTCTGGAAAATTAAATGCCGTACCGACGCACGCACAAGTGTTTCTTATTTTGTAACATCTTGTTTATCGTGCTGCAATGTTATTATTTGTCATGCAACTGTATTTAATTATTGCGTTTGCATATACACATGTAGTTATTAAGCATGCAAATACGAGTATATTTTCAACTTTTGTTGACCTTGTGTCTGCAATGTCTGTCTCCTTAGCAGCAAACAGCTAGCGTCTTTTAGATCCTTACATTCACCATTTGCTTATTCAGGGCTTACTACACTCCTCCCAGCACGTTCATCGATAAAAAGAAAATTATCAAAATCTCAATAACGGTAAAATGTCGTTCAATGATACTTTGTACTAATGAATGTTACTTATGTATCTTTATTTTGCATACAGTAAGACACGTTAGAAAAGTGAAGAAAAAATGTTACACCCAAAAATTCCTTAAAATTCTATTTACATAAATTCACAAAAACTAAGCAATACAAAACTTAATTTTAAATTCCCACGTGAGTGTTATGATACTGACAGGAAAATGTTGTTTACTTTGTAAAAAAACTTTCAACTAGTAAAAGAGAAATCAATGATTGTCGTCCGTTAACGCGACCAGGAAGCGAATAGAAAATTGAAGGTCAAACACACTTTTACTAAGATTTCAAAGTTTACATATGTAAGTCGCTAGGACACAATAAATTGTTGTCAGTATAATATCACTCATGTGGTCAATTAAAAGTTGTTTTGTGTTGTTTAGTTTTTGTGAATTAATGATAATAGAAATTGAAGGAATTTTTAGATTTCGCTATTTTTCTACTGTTCTAACGTGACTTACCATATGCAAAATAAAGACACATTAGTAACACTCATGTGCAAAGTTTCATTGAACGCCATTTTGCCGAAACTGAGATTTTGATATTTTCTTTTTATCGATGAACGTGCTGGGAAGGAGTGTGGTAAGCCCCTTATGTGTCAAAAATGTCTAAGTGCTACTCCCAAATGCCTACCTCGTTTAATGACTCATGCCGCTTCCGCCCCAAAAGCCAGACGCGCCTGTTCATATATGATTAAATGTGTCAACTGTATTTTCTTATTGCAACGAAATTCTGTTTATCCCGAAAGTCGCTTGCTATAACATGTTGTATTGCAAAGGGCCAAACTGTAGGCTTTCTGTTAAAATTAAATTATTAAATTATTTAAAAACATGGATCTTTTCAAATACGACTTATTATAATCGACCAATCTTGAGCTCTTTAGCCTGAACACCGGTTAACAGTGATATCACGTACCAAACGGAACAGATAATTTAGACTATTCCACCTGTTCCTAAGACGCATGCAAGAAGATTGTGTAGAGGCTGATCTTTGATTGCTTGATATATAGCGAAAACGTTTACCGGAAAAAGACATTTGTAGATAATCATATTTCTTGTATATACTTAATTGTAGGTCATCCTAATGACCGACATATAATAATGGACCAAATTTGAACTTTCAAGGGTAACACCGGTCAACAGCGGCACCGGACGTGGTCACTTTAGACAAAGCCGCCCTTCTAAATGCCATTCCGTTCCCCCTATTTGCAAGAAAAGTCTTCTAAATGTTGATGAAACAATATTTGGACATTGTAGTTACGGCAAATCAGAAATTGTGCTCATCTATAACGATATGTTTAATTATGTAAACATACGTGTGTTGTATTTTCTACAGGGTATAGAAATAATGTTATGCGTCTTTTTTTAGAAAGTCACGTGATGCAAACCTTTATAAGGGCGATCTACTAGAATATACTGCAAGCAATGCAAAACCAGCCTTTAAAGTAAAGAAATAATTGTGAAAAATTTTCAGCGAGAATTTCATAAATTACTTTAAATACAAATAGTGCTTCTCGAGTTTCTGTAATAGTTTCAGAGAAAATCGTTCTAACAAAAACAAAAATTATGAGCAGCGTAAAGCTTCAGTGAAAATAATAAATGCATTTAATAAGTTAACATCCTAATTTATTGTTTACTTCTTCTAACGCTCTTCAACTTCAAGTTTGGCCAGATCTGCAGACTCAACTTAAACTACTCTTTATGGATGTTGGTAACGAATATTACTCACTGTACAATTAAGCATCGACTGTGGAAAGTTCTATGTTACCCCTGTGAGCATTCGTGTTAATATATCATATTTAATTCCAACTCGCTGGTGCTTAAACAACGTCATTATTTCAACATAAAATAGGCCTACATGAATAAAATACTGTAGTATCATTTAATTTCGCAGGGACGAATTTTCGCGCAAAACAAGTAAATAACAACTTTGCGGCGGTATGAATTAGCGTTATTGTGTTTTCCTATAAAGAAACACTGTTAAAGAGTTTAATTTCGCTGGGGTTGAATTTCGCAATCTTGCCGTAGGGCGAAATACACGAAAATTAAACGCGAGCGAAATAAAATGATTTAACAGTAATAAATTACGTCTACTAGAAACATCTTTTACATTAATGTATTTTTCCGGTACACGTCTTGTTCATGTTTCAAAAAGTCAAACATCAGCCGTTCAACTTTTGTTTGCATGCTTTAGAGTAACAGCATTTGACAACTAAATTCACAAATGGTTTGTCAGATACAATCTACGTGACATTGATCGACAGAAAACTGGACATATCCAAGACTTCCATTGGTCAAAATGTAAATGCAAGCACGAATACATATCGATACTTATTCCGTTAATTTATCTGCTAATGACCGACTAGCTGTTTGGAAAGCTAAAACTTGTAGCAAAATATAAGTTGCATATAAGTTGAGCTCATACTTTATTTGAATCAAACAACTGTTCAGCATGATGCCATATATGAAATAGATTCGATCTGTTATCTTGATTTTATTCGTCAAAAGCAAGACACCGTTTATGTTTTTCTTGGAGACTAACGAATATCCGACTTTGGCGGGAAAAGCTGTCTGTAAACAAAAGTTTACAAAAAGCTAGTCGGTGGCTAGCATAACCTTTTAACCAAAAACACATGGTACATAAGTTAAAACTTTAAGCCACTTTGAAATAGAAACGCTACATTATCCCCCGCCGCATAGCGTCTGGGGGATATAGGAATGATTTTCGTCCGTCCGTCTGTCCGTCCGTCCGTTCTTCCGTGCGCGCACATTTCGTGTCCGGTCCATAACTTTTCAATCCCTAGAAGGAATTTCATGAAACTTTAGTCAAATGTTCTCCCAATGAAGACGACGAACAGAACCCATATTCCAACCTGGCCGGCTCAAGGTCAAGGTCACCAGTGGTGTTTGAATATTTGAACCATGTATTTCGTGTCCGGTTCATATCTTGAAACTTCAGTCAAATGTTCTCCCCATCAATACGACGTGCAGAACCCATGTTCCAACCTGGCCGGCTCAATGTCAATATCACCAGTAGTGAAGATGTGAACCATGTATTTTTCGTGTCCGGTTCATTTATTTTATGATTTTCAGTGAAATACAGAAATTTCCCGGTGAAATAAAAGTGGTATTTCACTGTTTTTAAACAGTGGAATATCATTTTTATTTCCACTGTTTTTTTACGTTGGTACCCAAACGCACATTACATTCCTAATGAGAACGTTTAGAAATCGGACTCAAGTTTGGTCATATGACGTCATGACGTCACGTCGATGACAAACGTTTTTGGCGCCATTTTATGCAATGTTTCTGTCTAATTTACACAAATAATGCACTAAAAGCATAAAATAAAAAGAAAATTTGTTTTAACCACCAAGATAGAAATATATTTCACTCGTGAACTGCGGAATTATGTATTATGTATTCTATCTTACACTGGTAAAAACAAATATCCTCTATATCTTCTGAACCCCTAATAGGAATTTCATGAAACTTCAGTCAAATGCTCAGCCTATGAAGACGATGTGCAGAACTTACGTTCCAACATGGCTGGCTCAAGGTCAAGGTCACCAGTGGTGTTTGAAGATTTGAACCATGTACTTCATGTCCGGTTCATATCTTCTGAACCCCTAGAGGGAATTTCATGAAATTTTCGTGAAATGTTCAGCCCAAGAAGACGATGTGCAAAACCCATGTTCCCACCTGGCCAGCTCAAGGTCAAGGTCACCAGTGATGTTTGAAGATTTGAACTATGTTATTTGTGTCTGGTTAATATCTTTTGAACCCCTAGAATGAATATCATGAAACTTTTATCAAATGTTCAGCCCATCAAGATGATGGAACCCATGTTCCAACCTGACTGGCTCAAGGTCAAGGTCATTGAAGATTTGAACTATGTATTTTGTGTCCGGTTCATATCTTCCTGCAATGAATTTTATTAAACTTTAGTCAAATGTTCATTCCACCAAGATGATGAGCAGAACCCATGTTCCAACCTGGCCGGCTGAAGGTCAAGGTCACTAGTTGTTTTTTTTGAAGGTTCATATTTAACCATGTCTTTCATATTTGCTTCATAACTTCAAAACTGCTGGAGATATAATTGTTAATTTGCAATTAAGCATCCACAACCTTTCCAACATTCCTGCATGCGGCGGAGGATATTGCTGTCGTTTCGACTGCCTTGTTTTATTGGATGGTGATAAATCTTGACATTTTGCAAACATAAATAATAAATTACTTGAAAGTACCATTGTTAGGTTTGTCAAACACATTTTTTTCGTCTAACACTTTTTGTCAGAAGGTATAGAGAAAGCAACGAAAAATCAGGCTGTAATTTTATTTGTTGGAGGGGGTGGGGGGGGGGAGATGAGCACACTGACAGAGACTCAAAAATATTGTATTTACTATTTTGATCTTCAACAATTTCGTTAAAATGCAGGTATTGCTAGAACTTAAGAACTTCAACATTTAATATATTGCTGGTTCTCGCATACTTTCTTGTTTTTAACCAGGTTTTGAAAAAAGCAACAACAACAGGTTATTAGATCAGTGTTCGTCGTTGGGCGGGCGGGCGTCAAACTGGTTGGTTTCCGGCGATTAACTTCGGTTCGGTTCATGGTATTGACATGAAAGTTGGTGTATAGTAAGAACAGGTGGAGGGCTTGCTTGGGATTTCTTTTGGGTCGGTCCGTCAAAGGTCAAGGTCACCGTTACTAAAAATTGAAATTTGGTTTCCGGCAATTAACTTGAGTTCGGTTCATCGTATTGACATGAAACTTGGCGTATAGTAAGAACGTGTAGAGAGCTCATTTGGGATTGCTGATGGCAGGGTTTGCACAGATCTGGAAAATTCATGGGAAACAAGTATTACCTGGAAAATTCACGGAATGTTGATTTTAACGTGTGTGTGGAGAGAGCTCGCTTGGGATTGCTGATTGCAAGGTTTGCACAGATCTTGAAAAGTCATGGAAAACGAGTATTGTCTGGAAAATTCATGGAATCTTGATTATTTTGGATTTTATAGTGGTAAATCATAGATTATTAAAAAACTGTAATGGAAAGTTGAAAAGTACAGTTTGTGTAGGCAATCCAAATCACTAAAACCTTTGGTTAGCAAAGTTATATAAAAAGTTAAAATTACCTTTGTTGTTTTTAAGGTTTGGTGTTCACATGACCTTACCTAAAGTATGTTTATTTCATTTAAGTGATAATGAATGTGATTTATGTAACAAAAACCCCGCCGCCCCAAAACTCAAAATTTGCCTTTGCCCTTGAATATATGCATTTTCAAAGAAATACGAAGTGATTTGTTTTGATTCCCCGATTCCATTTCAAAACCGCATCTATCCATGCGTTATCTTCTTGGGATCTATTGTGAACGGTTGGACTCGTCGCAGTTGCAATCCAAATTTAGTTTAACGATTTAAAAGATTTCCGGGGATATCCGTGACCCCAATGTCTGCTTCCCCATACACATGCAATATGAATCTGGATTCGGTCTTGGGTTGATACTAAACAATAACATTATTTTGGAAAGTACAGTAAGGTAGACAACACAAGCACTATCATTTCTATGTGAGGGCGATCTACTAGAATATACTGCAAGCAATGCCAAACCAGCCTTTAAAGTAAAGAAATAGTTGTGAAGAATTTTCAGAACAGTGGCATAACGACAATTTATGAATACTGAATATTATAAGCATCGCTTTTCTGCTCACTGTACAAATAAGCATCGACTGTGGAAAGTTCTATTGTACCTCTGTGAACATTCGTGTTAATGTAACATATTCGTCCAATTCGATGGTGCTTAAACAACATCATTATTTCTACACGTGAATAATGAGTTGCGTCTACCAGAAACATAATTATTTATATTAATGTCTTTTGCCGATACACGTCTTCTTCATGTTTCAATAAATCAAACATCATCCGTTCAAATTTGTTTGCATACTTTAGAGTAACAGCATTTGTAATGTATTTACATTGTATGTTCTTTTGTTTATGTATTGTACATACAGAGAAATGTAATTGGAAATAAACTTGAACCTTGAAACTACAACTAAATTCACAGATGTTTTGTCAGATACAATCTACGTGACATTGATCGACAGAAAACTGGACAAATCCTTGACTTCCGGTGGTCAAAAAGTAAATGCAATCACGAATACATACTTATTCTATTAGTTTATGTGCTATTGACCGACTAGCTTTTTGGAAAGCTAAAACTTGTTAGATTTTTATGAATAAACACACTACAACTTGTTCTCTATTTTTTTTATTATACAGTCAAACCTGTCATCAAAGACCACTAAGAAGAACAAAAAAGTGGTCTTACATGTAAAGGCAAGTGGTGTTTGTTTACATATGAATTTGTTCTTAAAACTTTCAGTGGGAAAAATAAAATGTGGTTTTTATCAACAGGTCGTCTTTGTTTACAGGGGGTCTTTGTACAGTTTTTACTGTATCTATTACTCAACAAAGATACTTGTAATAAATTTTATATTTACGTTATATGTGAAACAGGAGGGAGAAAATGTGTAGGCCACGACCGGAATTCGAATCAAGGACTTCGCGGACACGGACACGGACGCGGAACAGACACGGAGGTATGGAATATACCCAACGATATCTTTGGTGAGTGAAAAATCGCGGACACGGTCGCGAACGCGGACACGGATCACGCATCACGGAATTATGGAATACCGGCCTTTACGCATCCAATACATGTCCGATTAGCCGAGTGGTACGAAATGTAGTCAATAGGATGTTCTTTATATAGGGATAGAAAATAGTGCAATAAAAAGGGTAAAATGGGATATCGGAATAGTGGTCTTTTTAGCGAGATGGTCTTAATTTCGTGGTGGTTTTAATGAGGGGTTTTACTGTACTAGTACATGAAACATTAACTGTAAAAATACAGGTCTAAAGTCGCTGGTAATCGTACCCGTTTCGAATGAAAGTTAGACCAGTGCTTGCTAGACGCGATTATCACTGCGCTACCGAGGCAATACGATATGAGACGGAACAATATGTAGCACTTTTAACGCGTGAAGTTGGTCTTTAACAGTGTTAACATTCATATGACTGTAAACATCGCAAACTTATCTTGGCTGACCAATAAGTGTTATGTAGCTCTACATTCAATACGCTATTAAAAGCACTCTCTTACAGGGGAATCGGCTCATTGCATTCCCCTCTGGGACTACTTTCAACTACATGTACTTTTAATTTAAGTCAAAGAAATAGTTAACCAATTACATTTACAACAGGTTGGGTTTCATTGGTTTTAATGAAAGACAGTGAAGATTTCAGTCATTTGTTTTACCTTAAGCTTTCAAATTTGTAATTTATGACTGTATAAAATAAAGCTGCCGAGTTTGGTCAAAAATTTTGACATTGAGCCTTTCGCAGAGATGTAAAGTGAGTGTAAGGGACGACAACTCAGCGAAGGAGATTGGATAAAAAAGACTATCTGCCCTTTAAATTCAGGCGCGTCTGTCGCGTGACTGACAACTTATAGATAACTTATTATATAACAACGATCGCTTTAAAACTTTTGGATTTCGGTTACTTCATATTAACAGTTTTATGGAGGGTTCTACCAGTGTAGATCAGGATTTCCCGGCACATCTGTGCACTCTGATCTGGATTATAAGTATCATTCACTTGTGTTGGGTAGAATCGCGTGATCCAGCCCGTGTGAAATATGCACAAGGGCGGTAACGAGGCTCTGCCGAGTTACCGCCTAAGTGCATATTTCACGAGGGCTGGATCACGTGATCTTAACCCAACATAAGTGAATGATACTTTTTCTTGCATACCGTATTTATTATGAGCATTTTGGGGTATTTTCCTGTAAATTTTTCTTTGCACTACTTTTTAATAGTAACGGAGTGATATACGAGACATACCAACGTTCATTCATAAATGCGTAAGAGGTCGTGACGTCATATAAGGCGCGTGACTCATTCTACATGGGGGTTGTAGAATCAAAATTTCCTACACGAGTAAAAACACCGGATGACCTGATCTGGTATGCAAGAACTGTGCCGTTCGCTTCTTGGTCATAAATACCATAATCAATCTAAAAGCCATCAGTTTGGATCCTGATGAGGCGACATGGATGTCTTGGCTGATTTCGATCTACTCAGTTCCATCATGAGATAACAACCATATCCCATGTTGTTAAGTGCTAATAGTATACTTTCATGAAAAGAGATTAAGTCTAATAGAACTATCTTCTTGTCGCGACTTTTTCGACTGTGGACCAACAATCTAAACTTAGTGCATTCAGTTTGACACGGATCGGGGATTGGTTCTTATCTCCAGGATTCACCTTTGTTATCTCGGGCACTAGGATCGGAGTGAGCGAGCAAAAAGAACTTACGTGTAGCAATCTCCTTTCAAAGAACAAATTCCCAAAGCTGATCCCAAAGCTGATCCGTAAAAATTCCATAGATTTCTTTCTGTTTGACCGTTTTGATATTGAAGTTGTTTTTGTTCTTGTTTTCTTTGTTGTTGTGTAAACGACAATGATAATGGTTGTGGTTGGAGTTGTGGTCGTAGTGATAATGACAATGATGATGAGATGATGATTATGGTTGTGCTGGTGGTGGTGCTTACGGCGATGATATGATGATGATGATGATGATGATGATGATGATGATGATGATGATGATGATGATGATGATGATGATGATGATGATGATGATGATGATGATGATGAATTAATTTCAATAGTACTCATGCTATGTAAATATATTAACTTAAGCTTACCGTTAGTTAATATTTATCTTTGATCTAAAAATTAAGAAAAAAATCCGAACAGTTTTTCAATCCGGAGAACTGGAAATATGCTTTAAAATCCGGTGATACCGGATAACACCTGGACATTTGGCAGGCCTTCAAAGATATTTATTCATAAAGAACAGGATATATTAATAGTGACTACATGTATTTCTGCAATATGGACAAAACAACTAACTCATTTCATATATTAACTGGTTATTTTTAATTTTGTAAATGTACAGGCTTCAGTTAAGAAAATCCTATACCCTTTCGTTAACATGTTGTTGTTGTTGATGTCTCGCATGTACGACGATTTAACAATGGTGTAATCGGATTTTTAAAAAAATCTAACATTAAGTGTATTTACTCTGTATAATAATTAAGACAACCACCCCCCCCCCCCCCCCCCCAAAAAAAAAAACCCAAAAAAACACAAAAAAACAAGGACCACCGCCAACATATGGCCACTATTTTTAAGTCATTTTTTTACAGTTTTACTGCCCCGAAATTAATACCACCCCACAATAAAGATCACTTTGGTCCGGTCAAAGAAGAGGTGGTTTAAGTATCGCACTTTGGTCCGGTCAAAGAAGAGGTGGTTTAAGTATCGAGGTTTCACTGAAATGTGAATCTAGGAGAGGACGTTGTTGATCCAAATTAGAAGGTGCGCATGCGCTGGTTGATCTGGATCTATACCCGTCACCACATGAGGCACGCCACGGGAAAAGGTACCTTCGGTCATTTTTTGTGTCATTCTTGTTGTTACTATATTTAGAAAGAACTTTCAAATTTCTATTATTTTCTCACAACTAAACAGTGATTTTGTTACACATTTTGACAATAAAATGGTATTTTTACCGCGAATAGCACAATAATTAATGTCGTCTGCTCAACTTTATGACGTCGTTTCAAGGATTGACGTCAACTGCCCGAAGGTACCTTTTCATCATTATATTACGTATTGGTATATTTTCGCATAATTCGCGCTAAGAAAAGTGCGTGAAATCAAACCATATTAATTCGAAAAGTTGAATATCTAGCCTTCTAAACTTATACACGTGCGCGAATTAAAGCCCGTGCGAAAATGAAATTTATGCCCTTGCACGAAATTTGATCTCCGCGAAATTGAATTATATCAAAGGAGGTCGAGCATGAGACGCGTTCTCGATTTGACTGGAATGGTGATTTACATGTATGCACGTAGCACCAGATCAACTAAACGCAGCGTCATATATCAAAAAGAACAAGCAAATTCGTTGAATTTATATCTCCCGCCGAGTACTGGTTATTACTAACACAACAGCTGAAGAAATAGGGTTTTATTTAGATATTTATCATGGATGGCAAAAACAGTGAAAAAAAACTTCAGATGGTGAAAAGGGTTGGGCAGCTCACCAATATAAAAATGAGACGAAAAGTCTTCAAGTTGTTAAAATGATGAACGCAGTAGTAAAAATATAGCGCGGTATTTGATTGAAATCCATGCAGAAGTTGCACGGAAATGAATACTACTCTATATGCATAGTGCATAACTTATCAAAGGGCCATAACTCTGTTAATCGGTCACACCAGAACAAGACAATATGGGCATCTTGTCTTGGTATTGATGGTTTCCATAGTTTCCTGCTAAGAAATAGCAAGGAAACAAATACTGCTCTACATGCAAAATGCATAACTTATCAAAGGGCCATAACTCTGTGTTAAAAGGTCTGACTGAAACAAGATGACAATATACACATCTCCTGATTGTATTAAAGGTTTCCAGAAAATTCATTGAAATCTATCTAGTAGTTGCAGAGAAATAGCGTCGAAACAAATACTGCTGTATATGCATAATGCGCAAGTTATCAAAGGGCCATAACTCTGTGTTAAACCGTCTGACAGGAACAAGACGAAAATATTCATATCTCCTTATGGTTTTGATGGTTTCAAGAAAGTTTCGTTGAATTCCATTCAGTAGTTGCAGAGAAATAGCCCGGAAACAAAAAACTGCTCTATGTGCATAAGGCATAAGTTATCAAAGGGCCATAACTCTGTGTTAAACAGTCTGACTGGAACAAGACCACAATATGTTCATTTCTTCTTGGTATTGATGGTTCTCGGAAAGATTAATTGAAATACTTCTGGTAGTTGCAGAGAAATAGCGGAAACGAATACTGCTCTATATGCATAATGCATAAGTAATCAAAGAGCCATTACTCTGTGTTAAATAGTCTGACGGGAACAAGACTATGATATGCGCATTTCCTCTTGGTATAGATGGTTTCCAGAAAGTTTCATTGAAATCCATCCAATAGTTGCAGAAAAAAAGCACGGAATGAATACTGCTCTATATGCATAATGCATAAGGTATCAAAGGGCCATAACTCTTGTGTTCAACAGTCTGACCAGAACAAGACGATGATATGCGCATCTCCTCTTGGTATTGATGGTTCTCAGAAAGATTCATTGAAATCCATCTGGTAGTTGCAGAGAAATAGCGCGGAAACAAATACTGCTCTATATGCATAATGCATAAGTAATCAAAGGGCAATAACTCTGTGTTTAACAGTCTGACTGGAATAAGACTACAATATGCGCATCTCCTCTCGGTAATGATGGTTCTCAGAAAGATTCATTGAAACCCATCCGCTAGTTACAGAGAAATAGCGCGGAAACGAATACTGCTCTATATGCATAATTCATAAGTAATGAAAGGGCAATAACTTTGTTAAACGGTCTGACCGAAACAAGACGACGATATGCGCATGTCCTCTTGGTATAGATGGTTTCCAGAAAGTTTCATTGAAATCCATCCAATAGTTGCAGAGAAAAAGCACGGAAACGAATACTGCTCTATATGCATAATGCATAAGGTATCAAAGGGCCATAACTCTGTGTTAAACAGTCTGACTGGAATAAGACTACAATATGCGCATCTCCTCTCGGTAATGATGGTTCTCAGAAAGATTCATTGAAACCCATCCGCTAGTTACAGAGAAATAGCGCGGAAACGAATACTGCTCTAAATGCATAATGCATAAGTAATGAAAGGGCAATAACTCTGTTAAATGGTCTGACCGAAACAAGACGACGATATGCGCATCTTCTCTTGGTATAGATGGTTTCCAGCAAGTTTCATTGAAATCCATTCAGTAGTTGCAGAGAAATAGCGCGGAAACGAATACTGCTCTATATACATAATGCACAGGTTATCAAAGGGCCATAACTCTGTGTTAAATGGTCTGACCGGAACAAGACAACTATATGCGCATCTCCTCTTGGTACTGATGGTTCCCACAAAGATTCGTTGAAATCCATCCAGTTGTTGCGGAGAAATAGCGCGGAAACGAAATTCGGACGGACAGCGTGTCGACGTGACAGCGTGACGGACGGACAACGCCAAAACAATATCCCCCTCCCGATTTCATCGGCGGGGGATAATAAATTGCATATTTACCTGTCGAATACACCACACCGTTCAACCCGATAAGATGAATGCCGTGGGTAAGACGACGGCAGTTGCTTGTGTACATGAACGTTTTTCGGCGAAACTGAGTATTGGCCTGATTTTTACATTTTCCGGCTATATCTTAGCAGACAAAAATATACATATTGATTCCCTGTTTGTTAAGGACTCTACTGACGAAATCTTGACGCACACATGATATTATTTACAGAGAAATTGCAGAAAAAGTGTGCAATGTTTTGACAAAATATGTCATTTGACGAATCGGTCGCAAATATCCTTTTTAATTACCAAATCTGAAATATTTGAAATATACCATGATAAAGTTCAATTATTTCCCTGTAATTATTTGAAACCACAGCTTCCAATTCGCTTTCTCTAGAAAGATATTTACTTTTAAACTTGGTACGTCGTAGTGATTTTGGTAATGACAACGGCCGTTAACACTAAAATATTGGTACAGTTGAATGCAGTTTCGTCAGTGGATTGGATAACGTTAACGGCCGTCAAGTGAACTCATTTTCAACGTCGCTGTTGTCTGCTTTATGCATAAAGTGTATCAGACTCTAGTGTTAACAAATCTAGGCTACTCCTTGTTGTGTATAAATCAAGATAATTATTGAAAAGTATGTTTACCTAAAGAAAAACATTTATAACAAAACACCTGATTTCCAGGTTGAATAATATTACCTAACGTTTTGTTGTTGATGCAATTTTAGAATTGTAATAATTTTAAGTATTCAATTATTTCGTACACTTGTCAAAAGAGAAGTACAAGCGTCTGTACTCATTCAAATGAAAACAATATAATATTTTATCTAACTTTGTACAAATTCTTATATTATTTACTATATATACTTTACGAACTTGAAATTTAATGCGCTTGCACAGCCGCCTGCAGACGAGAAAAAATGTTGCACCGCATATTATTTCAGCTCGAACTTTATCTGGGGACGAACCATACCGAGTACGTAATATAATATTTTTAAAATTCGGAAATAAATGTTATTATTCTTTATTTTCATTTGGTAGCCATTACTCTTTAAGAATATTCGAAGCGCAGGCGGTCTTGATTTACTTCTGATTAATAAATAAAATTATATAGACAACGAAAGTAAGTAAAATTCAACTCAGAATGAAGTATTTGAAGTTCTTTTGCTTCATATTTGTAACAGACGAAAAACAACTATTTTTATGCGACTAAGTTTTGCCGTCGGACCGTTCCAAGGCGGTAACCCCTCGGGTTCTCACTTTCGTTAATTGTTTGTGGCGTCTATATTGAAATTGATTATTGTAATACCATGTTCTCTTTTCGTCTCTGCTGTTTGGCTGTATGGGGAAGCTGTGTCTGCTGGATGTGGCCATCCCTGATATGCATATTTCACTGTTTTATATATCATTGTCGTCACCTTTGCTTCGCTGACAATACGGCTAAGACGTCATGGTCATATCTCTAAAATATAGTTTAAATACAAGGAATCGTAATCTCTGTCAGATCAAACTCAATTTGTAAAACAGTATTTTAAAAACTTTCATAAATATGTCATTTTCAACAGCTGTTTAAGGAAAAAATATACAACAAAATTGGCAATGTGCGCGTTAAAAAAACATCGGTCAAATCACGATGCAATAAAAACATTTAATTATGTTCTCGGGTCCAGTGTTAATCATTGTAAATACAAAGCTAATTTTCGCTTGACGGCCGTTTACGTTATCCAATCCACTGACGAAACTGCATTCAACTGTACCAATATTTTAGTGTTAACGGCCGTTGTCGTTACCAAAATCTCCACGACGTACCAAGTTTAAAAGTAAATATCTTTCTAGAGAAAGCGAATTGGAAGCTGTGGTTTCAAATAATTACAGGGAAATAATTGAACTTTATCATGGTATATTTCAAATATTTCAGATTTGGTAATGAAAAAGAATATTTGCGACCGATTCGTCAAATGACATATTTTGTCAAAAAATTGCACACTTTTTCTGAAATTTCTCTGTAAATAATATCCTGTGTGCGTCAAGATTTCGTCAGTAGAGTCCTTAACAAACAGGGAATCAATATGTATATTTTTGTCTGCTTAGGTATTGCCGGAAAATGTAAAAATCAGGCCAATACTCAGTTTCGCCGAAAAACGTTCATGTACACAAGCAACTGCCGTCGTCTTACCCACGGCATTCATCTTATCGGGTTGAACGGTGTGTACACACGACGAATACATTCAAAAAATTTGTAAAATGTTGTTGTGTGTGATTAATTTTTAATGGAGTTCATTTTTATTATTTACATAAAACTAAAATAAACCGATACAGAAGCTATTTTTATTTTTATTTTGAATGAAATTTAACGTAGTAATTACATCCTATTAATGATGAAAGGAAATAAAACACTTTTTTCCAATCATAATTTAGATCAATAAAAATGGTGATAATACTGAGTAAAAAAAGATTAAAAAGACACAATTGTGTTATAAACTTAATAATCGAAGACTGTATGTATATCGTTTACTTGACTATTTCAATAACGCAGTTTTAAAGGTGCCTGGTCAGGACGAAAGTAGTTCCTGCTTTCAAATATCAAAAGTTATTATTCTAACTGTAGAAGACGCGTAAAAAGTTTATTTTAAGTGATAACCGTACTCATTTACGGGACCAAAGTATAGACAATCCCAGAATTGATAAATTGACCGCCGCCATATTGGTAGTCACGTGACTAATTCACCATTACGGTACTGAAGATTCCTGAAAACCTGTGACTATGAAGACTACAAAATTAACCCTCCACTGTGATAAAACAGTTAACATTTAACTATAAACTGAAATCGTATTAACTGGATAGTTAAAGCATTAAATTTCGCAATGATTTTATCGCAAAATCACTTTTTATTATAACTTGTTTTAATTTTATTCAATAAGCAAATGACAGTTGTTTTCATAAGTTTACAAGTGAAGTGCAGGGTAAACTATGGTACGCTTGTGATCTTCAAAAATCCCAAAATATCAGACTGTTCAGGGTTAAAGTTTAATCATTTCATTTTTTAAATATATGCTTTGACCTGACATTGTTTGTATAAGTCACTGGGCAAAATTTATCAACCACTTATTACTTTTTATCATGTATCATTAAAACATGCGTAACATGCAAAATGTTCGTACTCCAATACCATTAACCGGGAGTCTTGAAATTCATATGCGTAGCAAAATATTTTTTTTCTTAAATATATAACAATTAGCGCGTAGGCGAACAGTGTAGAACCAGATGGGATGGGATGGATGTGCTAGCTTATCTGGATCTAAACTAGTTACACATGCGACAAATGCTTATTAAATGTAGTTTTGAAATAAGCCAGAAAAATGAATTATTCCACAATAACTTAAAAGATGATAAGAACCGGTAAGTCAAGAAAAGATGGAGTAGTGAAATAAATATATATAATTATATAACATCGATCTTTATCCTTATTCTATATTAATTGTAACTAATTCAAGGTCCTTAAGACGATTTTTAAAACCTTACAGACTGCAGATTCCGCAACATTGTGATAGTAAATGTTGATTTTTGTAACTTTCATCCATGATATATAATCTTTGAAAGATCAATAACTGGCCATCAATATCATTAAAAGAGCATCATGTATATAGTAATGGAAACAAGTAAATCAGCAAAAAATGCATCAGTTTTTTTATTGTTTATCTTCATAAACAATAAAATATATTGTTAATGTAATAAATAAATATAATGTAATATATTGTTAATAAAATATTCAACAGTTTTAACACTGCTCAGAAATTACTATTCTTTATGAGAACGTTTTTAACCTTTTAATCCACACACAGGGAATTAATTGCATGTGCGAACAGTGTAGATCCAGATCAGCCAGCTTATCCATGCTGCCTGAATCAGGATCTACGATGTTTCCTTCTTAATCGGAAATAACCTAATGAATCAAAACGTGAATAGTTCAGATCCTGATCAGACGGCATAAGTATGCTAGCTGGTCTGGATTAGTTCATATATGCGATAAAAACCCGTAGAGTCAAAATATGTCGTTATTGCCGTTATTATAATTGTAATGTTAGTAATTCATTACTTAAATTTCTTTCCTTTTTTTACATAAAATGAAAAAGTGTGTCACAAACCTTCCATTTCATATAAAAAGAAGAAGTTTAAGTAAAAGGTTGTTGTGTTTCTTTATTCCAATGCAAATCATTAATCGTTTCCATCAGTCATTCTTAACCAATGGGTCTATAAGATTGCATAATGCTGATACCACCAGAAAATTTTGTCGCCTTAAAAAAATAATTTTGCTAAACATTTTTATTGAGAATTCTATAAGAGTTCGTTTATATATAGTTCTAAAAGAGTAGACCAATATCAAAAATAAATCAGCACTTCTGGTTTGTTTGAAAGTTTTCTTCAGTACCGTAATGGCCAAAACGGAGAGTATTCAGGGGAAGTTATTCGGGCGTTATCGATTTCTGGGATTGTCTATTGAGTGTTTTATTATGTTAAAAGTTATAATTTAAACTGTAGATGACGCGCAAACAAAGAAAATGTGTCGTAATATTTTTACACACATTTAAAGTACGAGTGAGTATATTACAGCCGACTTTGTTAAAGCGTTACTGACGAAGTAAAATTTACTCACAATAAGACCTTTAAATTAACTTATTAGTAAAAAATTTGGACGGAATGTGCCCCCTTTTAGTCATTTGCAGGTATAACACATTATTACAATAATTTTTAATATAACCCACATCTAAAACAATGAAGTATTCAACCATGAACTGTGAATAGGCAGCTTTAACAGTGTGTGATTTATTAGACATAAGCAAAAAACGTCGAAAAATGTCAAATTTAATAGCCGACGGGAATTAACGAAGATAACCGAAAACTGACAACCGTGGGGACGTTAAAACAATTGCCCAATCAAATATCGCCTAATATATGCCACGTAGAGAATGAATTGCCTTATCTTTTAAATACTCCGTAAACACCATATGTGACCATCATTTCGTTGTGCACTTAACATTTTTGTCAATAATAATCGCTAAAAATTATGTCTAGCATAATCTGTGTTACAATTTTGGTTGCGTTAGCAGCCGTGTTCGTTAATTGTCAGGATGGTGAACTTAAAGTTGAAGTTTTACATGCAATGCCAAAATGTGACAGAAAAACTAGGAAGCATGATCTCGTGACGATGCATTATACAGGATTTCTCGAGAATGGGACCCAGTTTGACAGCAGGTTAGTAGAGTTTTCTTCAACTTCCTGTAGCTTTCGCACTGGCTACAGTATTGCACGGGTACTGTACCCATGGCAACAATCCATTACAACATCAGTTGGTTAATGAACCAAACATTGTAACTTTGTCGTAAATTATTCGAATTTTGCTTTTTTAGTTTTGTTTGAGTTTTCCTGTTAGAGAATCGTGTATATATAGGGTGGGTATAATAAGATTAGTTTATACCAAAGATTATAAAACTGAGTTTTGAGACCAGTCTCAAACATCAAGCATCTGATCGGTTAAAATGGATACAAGTCTCAGTTTCACCCAATCAGACCCTTGAGATTTGATTCTGGTCTTCATTCTCCGTTTAAACATCTTGAAGCTGGTATACATTTATTCAAAAATGCTCCAAACACCCACATATGGAAGGAACAATAGACTCTGCCTCTGTTAAATGTACATGTTCCTTGCGATCAATTTAAAGTCATTTATTAATGAATAGCCCAAACTCCCACACCTCCTAAAATACAATAAATATAAATAAGTGTCACTTTTGACCTTTCAAAATGCGTAAATTCCTCTATAAAATGCCTGACTGAGACAGTGACATTAGCATCGCACCTGAAATTCATTATCGTAGTTCTTTAATAGTGAATTGGAACAATCAAAAGATAATTATAATCGGAAAACTAAGTACTAGAGTGACAATAGGAAATGCTCACACCGGTTTATCAATATTGATTGTGGGGGAATACAACACAGCGTGACATCTGGTAGGGTTCTCACAACTGTTGACTCGGTCTTCTACCGTATTTTTACGGTACATATAATCAAACGTAATGAAACGGATATGTTCAATGGAACTTTGTAATAAAGCACGTATAATGAAACAGTTCTGGAGATTATATTTAAAATGTCACGTTCTCTCGTCACACGAATAAGCATTGACTTAAGGTTATGGATTTCGTTAGAAGAAATAATTAAAAAGTAAAAATAGTATAATCAACTTTTTTTATTAAAACAATGATGATTCAAGTATATTGATGTAAAAACATCACAATGTACGCACGTGGTAAATGGTCTTTTTAAGGCCACTATATAGTTATCAAATTACAAACTTAAAAAGATACTAAACCAGGATCGGATGAAAGATTTTCTGGGACGAGAGTTTGATTGCCTTAGGGCAGGTACATGACGATTTTCAGCCCACTTTTTGGGCCAAAATTCCAATAAAATTAAATATTGTCTCTCAAAAAGGGGTTCGAACAGCCCCTCTTAATGCCCCCTTCCATGGATATGCCCCGATAAACATCGATTTAACTAAATAAATGTTTAAAAACCACTTTTATATCAATTTTCTGCTGTTTTGTTTTAACTAGTTAAATGCATCCTTAAATATTAAATGCAACGTTACAATATTTGAACTATCAAATAAAACAATAAAAACGTGTTTGTTTTATCATTTGAACAGTCTGTCAAAGTCACATCAAGTTAATCAATAACATTCCTGTCATGCATGTATAATCATTATTTTACAGTAGTTAACACGTTAACGTAAGATTGACGTTAACGCAAGATTGATTTATCATGTATGTACGCCTGGGGCAACGTCGACGTTGTAGTTACACGTCAGCGGTTGCTTCAAGGGAGGTTACTCTTACAACTTCCGTAATAAAACTTACTACACATGTTAAACATTTGATAATTAGTTCAAGGACGTTATTTACAAATGTTTTTTTTTGTTTCGTTCATGTAGATTTCGTAGATTTGACTGTCTGTATCGAGGTTCAATAACGTGAAGTTTATTTACAAAATGTACATATACTCTATTCCAAAATGGTGTGCACTTTGTTTTCAGCGATTTTACATTGATGTTTTTTTAATGGCTAAGCATTTGGTATCAAAACTGAGATTAGATTTAAGTTTCATTATAGTAAAACTATCTATAATCTAATCTCAATTTTGATACCAAATATTTAGGCATTAAGAAAAGGAGTTCATAAAAAAAATCACCGAAAACAAAGTGAACATTTTCTTTTGGAATAGAGTATATTTATTTTAGCATCCGTCCCTGATCTTTTCAAAAGAGTGTTCTAGCAACCCAACTGAAACCGCTCTGCATTCGCCCCTGAGTTTTTTTCCAAAAGAGAGTTCTATTTGTAGCAATCCAGAATCACCGCCCCCAAACCCCTCCTCTGCTTTGATATGTTTCTTTATAGTGTCCTGCATTTAATGAAGAAAACAATCCTACAGACGAAAACAATGACGTTCAGGGAATTGTTTTAGATAAAATGGGAGATTCATTGTTAATTACAGACACTGACAGCTGGTACCCCATATCAAATTCTACTTTGTCTCGCGCGACAATAATTTCCTGAAAAGATGTTTAACATCTTGGTTGAAACAACGTGGAAAAAAGTAAATATTTCTTAAATGTTCAAGTATTATTGATACGATTTCGACAAGTATACACTTTCGACTTAGCCAACGTTAAGCAATCCAAAATCCATTGCGATTCCCATCACTTTATATTAAGAATATTTTTTTAATCACAGAAACCGAGCATGGAAATAAATTGTCCGAAACAAATCCCCCCCCCCCCACTATCCCTAGTCAGGTGTCTAAAGTGACTTCAATCAGGTTTACTGTAAGAGTTGTAGCATTTAATTTCGGGGGGATTAAATTTCGAGGTGTCACATTTCGCGCAGAAGACATAAGACATAAATGCCGCTTTCTCGCATAAATTCGCGCAGTTGTATTTTCTTATACATGTATATGCAATGGTTTGAATATCGCTGGGGTTTGGTTTCATCCGCTTTATCGAGCAAGAAATACGCGAAAATTAAACCCTCGCAAAATATAATGACACAATAGTCATTATTTATATTATCGGAAACCTTTTACGTAGATACCAATTAAAATGTTTTAGTTTTAGCTTAAACCTATATTCTGGCAACAGCAAGTCGTAATTAACATATTTCTATGAAAGTATATGTACTTAGAGTTTGGATATATCGTGAGTTAAGTGAAAAACAGCTGTAACTGTCTTCTTCATTAAGATACAGTTACTGCTTTTTTGCACTCAGCGCAAAAATATGCCGAGTTGAAATTTAAGTTTGGGTAGTATGATTTTTTCGTCATATTGGGGCCAACGTGATTGAAATTGGAGAAGGACTCATAACTGACCAATCAAAAGTAAGGGTTTTTTACACTGGTCTCTTATCTCAGCAAACTCAGATTTACCGTCGTTTAATTATCGTGGATTTACTTATATTCGTGGGCATAAAATTTCGTGGATTTACTTATTTTCGTGGGCATAAAATTTCGTGGTTTACTTATATTCGTGGACATAAAATTTCGCGGTTTACTTTAATTCGTGGGCATAAAATTTCGTGGTTTACTTATATTCGTGAGCATAGAATTTCGTGGTTTACTTATATTCGTGGGCATAAAATTTCGTGGTTTACTTATATTCGTGGGCATAGAATTTCGTGGTTTACTTAAATTCGTGGGCATAAAATTTCGTGGTTAACTTATATTCGTGGGCATAAAATTTCGTGGTTTACTTATATTTGTGGGCATAAAGTTTCGTGGTTTACTTATATTCGTGGGCATAAAATTTCACGGTTTTCCATTAGACCCAATTTTCGTATATTCATGATTAATTTCAGGGAACACAATTTTCATAACTATGTTATCTACATTTCTTTATTTCGTGGTGGTTTTAAATCCGTGGATCGATCTGCCACGAAATTCACGAAAATTAAAACCCCTCTAATGTTAATGATTTTACACTACCTGATTGGATACAGTATCTGTAAAACGCTCTTATTTCGCGCGGTCAAAATTTCGCGAAATTTGTCAGAAATCAGCCATTTTCTTAATTCGCCTATTTATGAATTCGCGACGTAGTCATACTCAAAACCGGAAGTCGGTGATCTCCCTTGCAGGCATTCCATAAACAGAATAAATCATGAAAACATAACACAATTTAAGGAAATAATCCTTTGTATTTTTGACTTATATATTCAGATAATTAAATCAAATAAATGAAAAATGGCCAGAAAGGTATTATATGTGACGTTTGGAATGATAAACAGTTCTATTTATGTTGCCTATTTTCCAATAACTTTTTTTCGGATATATGAAAACTCATCATATATTCGCGGTATTTATGAATTCGCGATGTAAGCGAATCGCGAATATTAGCGAAAATAAACCAGTTTTTAGTCTGCAAACACAAAGCCGGGTTCTAATCTTCTTTAAAAATTTCAACGATTCGCGAATATTAAAATAAAACTTACGCGAATAAAACTAGGTCTACACTATGCAAACACAAAGCCGGGTTCTAAGCTGCTTTGAATTCAATTTCAGCATGGAGAGGAACCAGCCATTCCAGTTCCAGTTGGGAATCGGTCAGGTGATCAAGGGATGGGAAGATGGTCTGCTCGACATGTGCCCCGGAGAGAAGAGAAAGCTCACTATCCCACCCAATTTGGCTTACGGCGATAAAGGAGCAGGTAATTTAAAGTTCCACGATCGATTTTATTTAGTTGGGTTTTGATTGAAAAATTAAATTTATGCTATTTTTTCTTATAAAAATGTATACATGTAATGCCTAGTTTTATATTTAACGAGCTTGGATTTGTCACTCACTTCAAAAATCGAGACCAAATAATTGTTGTACATGTAGGTTCAAAATTTTCAGTTTTTATTGCGAATATCGGTGACGCCTTAATTATAAAGTTAATGAAAATCAAAGTACTGACAGTACACATATCGCTCATTGCTTAGCCGAATAATAATTGTTTGTGGATTGGTGTTGATGTAAAAGAGCTGGAACCTAGTAACGGATTATTACTATTGACAAATAATCACTCCACATTCAACCATTTTCTAGATTTCTTAAAAAAGTAATATGATATTTTCGCTTACACATTACATCTCAAATAGTGGATACAATCCATCGGAAAAATCAGGGTTTTACACTGTTCGCTGTGTACGAGTAGTTGTTCGTAGTCAATTTATTCATGCACGACATCCAAGGTGGACCATGACTACTCTAGGAAGGACTGTGCATTTAAAACTATACGTACATCACAGCGATAATAAACCATCGTACTTTACTGCGATATTAAACCTATGTATAATCAGTGTAGACACTCTAAGGTTTACCATCATGGCGCATTGTCGACGAAAGTATCGTCCCTTTAAGTCATTCCAGAGTCCCTTTGCTCTTTCACCAACTCCCTATTTCTCTGTCAGAAGCCTTCATCGCCTATTTCTCTTACAGGTGATGCTATTCCACCAGGGGCCACCCTTATTTTTGAAGTAGAACTTGTACACACCGCTGATGGACCCGTACCACCAAATGTTTTCAAGCAAATCGACGCCGACAAGGATCAATCTCTGACACACGACGAGGTAAGTTACAACTGGAGATATTTTACTTACTTAAAAGTTTACACACCGTTTATGGTATCATGTCATCATGTCTGGTTATTTGTTGTTGTTGTTTTGTTGTTGTTGTTTTCAAGCAGCAACGATATTGAAAATGACGAAGACAACATATTTAGGGATCGGTGGTTGGGGTTATCAATTGTCATGGGCAAAATCAAGCTTTATAGAGCTGTTTTTCGGGCGTGTAGCGGGATAATGCGTCTTCGGGAAACTGACGTGATTCTTTGTAATGACGTCATTAAGTTTAGAAGACGACATTGCTTGATATGCATTACGCGGTAAAAACTACAAAAAGATTCATTTTTGTTATCAAATGTTATTAGCGAATGAGGTGATATTGAAAAAATATTTTATTATATACCAATGAATAAATTTAACGTAGTACAGCGTTTATCCGCAAGATTGATACAACTCGTCGGATTAATAAAGCCGTATTTCACAGTGTAGATTTCTGATGCCGTATCTTAGCAGTGTTCTGTGTTATATGCAACGTCATAATTATGTAGGTTTCTGATCGTTTTTACAAGAACTTTATTGGCGCATACCGCACTCCAAATAAGGGTATTTCGGTCGATGTTTTACAACCGTTAACGATATTTTTACGCCATTAGTTAATATACTATTTGGTTATTATTGTTCGCACTAAAACTTATGTAAACCACGTTGTTAACTGAAATTTTGTTTTATAGTGTATTTATAATAGTAGTATGCAGTATGAACAGTCATGTATTTTAATAGGTTCGTATTATTTCGTGTTGAATTTGTAAACCACATCACGCTAGACCTTCGTTCTCGCGTGATATATTGTTTGAACACGCAACCCGAAAAATACGAACCTACAGACTGCATACTGTTATTATATTCCTTTTATGTTTTGAAAGAATTACAAAATCCTCTATTAGTTATGAAAAAATAAAGATTATTGTGAGTTTATCCAAATACAGTAGAAAAATAAAATGTCAAGAAAACTTACGTAATTCAGAAATTACATTTTCCCTTGGATGTGTCGCCTGAACTGGATTTACACTCTTAGCCCATGCGGTGAAAAGCGAATAAATGAAGGAATGGGTAAAGGTTGAACTAATAATAGAAACTTTGCTGCACGGTTACTATATGATCATTCTTTCTTTTTTCAGATCTCTGCCTATTTGATTGAACAGGCTAAGCTGCACGGACAGAACCCGGATCCCGACTCGGAAGAACACAAAAATATCGTGCAAACCATATTTGATCACGAAGATAAAAATAAAGACGGCGTTATTTCCCATGACGAATTCAGCGGTCCAAAACATGACGAATTGTAATGCATGTCATAATCTTAGTGCTTATTTTTTTATAATTTATTATTATTATTTTTATAAAGTTGACATTTACATCAAAAGTTGATTGATTCTTTAAGCTAGAGCAGGTTTAATCAAACGTGCATTGGCTAAAAAAATGAAATATTAGTTTAAAAGAGTCACAAAACCGTAATTTTTATTTCTATGTTGAAATTTTAACATCGGTAGTTTCCGATTACGCAACTTCATCAATTTTAAATGCTCACCATTTGCGTGTAAGGTCGCAATTGTAAAAATTCGGTGGCTTACTGGAAAACGACATGATTTGATTTAGTAGTGTCATTTGACACAGCACTTTGTGTACAATTCCTTGAGACAAAAAAAACTTGACAAATGAACTAACCAAATGCCCAAATGATGTAAACTAAGCAAACGGTGAAAACGTAAAATTCATAATTTCGTGAAATCGGAATTACCGCTATTGTCTTTAAACTGACCTGAAAATAAAGATTAAATTACAGCTGACCGGGAAAACCAATGTTCAGAAGTTGTGTGACAACAACTGACTGCCAGAACGTTTCTTATTTCATGTTTTTCGTTGAATTATTGAGTTTTCACAACGAAATAAAAATTGGCAATTCCGCTGTTTTGAGATTGTGGAATACCATTTTTATTATACTGTTTTTGCCGAACTACTTATTAAATTTATTAATAAACTTTCAAATTGTTGAGAAGAAAACATAAAATAAATATGTTTGTTTATATGAAATATTGATTTTTTCACACTTGCACAGCAAATCAGCTTCTGGTGTTTTCTCGTGTTCGCCACCCGTTTTTTTGTATTTACGCGTGAAATGTGAAATAAAATCGATATTTCGCTAACACAAACAAATATCCTCTAGAATCTGTATTAAAAATAAAAGTTTACAAAATTTAATTGAAACAAAACTTCAAAAACAACATCATCAAGTAAAAAAGGTTTTTTTTATTTTTATTTTACCAATTTGAAATTATTTTGGTATATGTCTTCCGACGAATGTTGAGTGCTAGATGCTTATTAATAAATTGATTTTGCTATAATATATTTTATATTACACACCTTTTAGAAAAACCGTTGATTTTTTCAACAAAGGGCGGTAATAACATTTACCTCTTAACGACAGTGCAAAGGTTTAGCATTAATAAGGATAAGTAGACATTCACGTGATTCTCTGTTTTTATATTAACAATTACGTTCTCATTGCTTATTTGGGTAAATTGATTAATTTTCTTGAAAGAAATATGACGATATTAAATTTTTAAAAATGTTTGCAGATGAACACTATTGTTATATTAATTACGGTCACGTGACGTTCTAGTTATTGTTTACTATACTATAAATGCTTTATTCCCAAATGTTTTAGTCAAGCGCTTTCGGTGCTCTTTCTGAATACCTATAACGAAACTAAGCATGTTTATAAATGTCTGTGTATACACTACTAGAAATGTGATTTGTCAAAGAAAAAATGACATTTTGTTAAATACATGTAGATTTACGTCACATATTACGTCATTCTGACACGTGATTAAACCGGAAATACATGTAGGAGTGAGTGTGAATTACTAGTCAATTACACAAACTATTTGTGTATGTACAGTTCATGTCAGATAATTTTGATTAACATTACATGTTAATTTTGCATTGAAAACAGTTAAAATCGAATAAAAATTGATATTAATTCTGTGTTTTTATTTAATTCTGTGTTTTTATTAAATTATAAATGCATCCATGTCCTCAACTCCGTATTTCACATCAGCCTCTTAACTGTGAAATTACAAATATTCGTTTAGTTTTATTTTTGTGGATTTCGCTCGCAGATCACTCCACGTGTTTAAATTCACCATGGGGCGCGCCACGGGTAAATGTACCTTCGGTCATATTTTGTGACATTTTAGTTGTTACTATATTTAGAAAGAACTTACAATTATTTTTAAATTTCTCATAAATAACAAATGCTTTTCTTACACATTTCGACAATAAAATGATATTTTTAACGCGAAATGCAAAATAACTATAAAGTATCGTCTGCTTAACTTTATGACGTCATTTCAAGGATTGACGTCAACTGTCCGACGTACCTTTTCCCGTTACGCGCCCCAAATAAGGAACTGAATTTAACAAAAGTTAGAAAATTTAGATCCACGAGTTTAATTACCCGCAAAAAATGATGTCTTCTGACTTATATTCACGGGCATAAAATTTCGTGGTTTTCCAGAGAAAACCACGAAATTTTATGCCCGTGAATATAAGTATATTTACAGTTTCACGTCAATTAGCAAACCGATACTTTCCAGTACACTACATGGATTGACCATAACAAGGCAGATGGCCGAAACGTTTTGAAATATAACAGTTTAAATAGATCTGAGAATATTATTCCCTGCAAGAAAAGTGCATAACAAGGTTGTTATACTGAAAACTGATCGTACAGTCCAGAGTCCCTTCTTAAAATCAGATAATTTTGATATATAGGCAAAGAACTTAAAATTATATAACCGGATGTTCCTACTCAGACAATGGCTGAAATAAAATAGTCCCAATCAATTTACTTGCATTTTAAGGGGTGTGGCAATAGATGGGTTACAGGACCTGAAAGGTACATGTTTAGTAAATTTCGAGGCTTTACTGACACACTGAAAGCAAATTTATGTTTATAATATACTGTATCAGGGGTTCCATTTGACCCGAGAGATGATCATTTGACCCTTGAAATTTCCAAAAAAGCCTTATTTTGATCCCTATTATTTTGGCGGAACGGTCATTTTTCCTTTAAATAGGGGTATATTTGGCTTATAACTGAGAGAATCCCTTAAAAAATGGCAATGACCCTTGAGATTCAGCAGCTAGTGGAAACCCTGCAGTATACGAAAATAGGCTTGATAAACAGGCATAATGTAAAACAGTTTTGAAGAATAAAATTATATTTCGATGTCAATCAAACTGAAAACAAAATGGGTTGTCCATCCTCCGTTTTATTATGAAAACAAGAACTAATAAACTATAAATACTTCATAATGATTTCCGTAATCAATTACACATGAAAATCAAGGATACAATCAAACCTGTATTAATTAAGCAGCCACCCGAGGGAGTAAAATATGGCTGCTTAACACAGGTGGCTGTTTAAGACGGGTAAAAATTAGAACAATATGTCAGTTTAAGACATATTCAAACTGGCTGTTTAAGACAGGCGGTTGCTGAATGCAGGTGGCTGCTAAGACAGGTTTGACTGTATCTTATAATTCGAAATATCGGATAAGTGAAGTGTTTATTGCGAACGATGATTCCAATATTCGGTTTAAGTTTTACTCGAAACGTGAACATTTGCACTTTAACTGCACAGTGTCGTTTCACGCAGCCACCTATCGCACAATACCCGCGCATCAGCACACCGCTTCGACAGTATTGTGTGAATTCGGTGCAGGTAGTGTGCGATTGGTGGCCGTGTTTCATGTATTGAATTTCTAAATAATTTCGTGCAAAACGAAAAAGAAAACGATAAGCACGTTTACTTGGAAAGCTGCAGAATTAAACATCAACTCTTTCCCAGCTGATGATGAACGATCGTTTACAGCTTCTGTTGTCGTTGTTGTTGTCGCTGCTGTGAAAGTGCTTGTTACTGAATTCAAAGCAGGATCACTTTTTGCCTGAACGGTTGCAGGTTGCGAGTCAAATACCACGACCCTTACACTAGCAAGCTGACGATTAAAGGTGAAAATTTCGTTCTCTTGAAGGTGTCTTTCTTTGGTTTGAGAAATATTTACCAAAACGTTTCTATTCGAAGGAATTTTACCAGCTTTAAGTTCGACTTTATCTTCCGTGATGGTTATGTCGATCAACGCCCCTCTATAATGTATACCTATCAAATCCCAAGTTGTAAGGTTTGGGAGGAGCTTAGGATTAATGTCAAGCCGGTTTTCACGCATGCGCAGTCCGCCATATCCGAACACAACGGACTGTAACAGTCCTCCTGCTCCGGTTATGAAGTTTACACAACCGCCACGAGATGTGTTGGTCACTGGGTGTTCACTGAATACCTAAAATGGAAGGCAATTCTCGTAAGGTGGACGCTTGAATTAAAACATAATGCGTCTGGAACACGATTCTTGAACGGCGGAAGCTTCAATTAAAACATGATGCGTCTGTAACGCTCTTATCACGAAAACACGGTTCGTCAGATGGGAAAATCCGGTACTTTGGCAACTAGGCTCGACAAGAAAAGAAACCCGACACACTATAACGTATAACAACTATGATAAACATATACAAAATATTTTTTCACCCTCCCATAAAAACTAACGGTTAAACACGTATTTCACAAACCAGAATTACATCAAAATGCACAGAGAAGTTAAAAACACGGTCAATTTTCATTTTCATCCACACCTAATCTAATTCCGGAAAAAACTAGGTAAAATATGCAGTGTCGGGTTTTAATTTTTGTCGAGCATATTTTTTGGATGGAGCCTATTTACTGCCCAGAAATAGTTCCCGCAAGTGGTAATTTCTCGCCCAAAACTCACAAAGTGAAATGATACATAAACTATTCACTGTACCTTAAAAGGCTCGTTGATATTACGAAACATCATTTGGAAGTTTTTGTAAGCTCTACTTTCATCACCAAGCTCTAGCCACCCAACGGTGTGCATGGACCAGGTCCCTGTGTCAGGGCCCTGAGCATCTGTTATCTACAACATATAGTCCAACCTGTGTAAATAGAACCTGTATATAAAGACCGCACGTAGATAAAGGCCGCATTTATATAAAATGCGCATATGGATAATGGCCGCATGTGGATAAAGTGCGCATAGGGATAAAGGCCACATGTGGATTAAAAAAAGTATCCGTGAGCAAAGACTTCCTGCCTTCAAAGATCAAATGGTTTTCCCTTGAGTGGTATTTGAAGACACCTTTGTCTATAGCTTTTCCTGAAAACTAATCCGGCGCAACGGATAAACTGGCTTTATTTTTTACAATTGACAGAAAAGAACTCTCGAATACAACTTAATTTTAACTGTAACTTAAACAAATTTGTGAAACTTGAAATAAGATTAAGCATTTCCTCAAATCTAAACCGGTGCAAGGATTAAACCGGCTTTATTTCTAAAATTGACAGAAATTACAAAACTCTCGAATGAAACATAATAATTTCTTTCGCTGTAACTCTTAAAATGGTGTGAAACTTTAGGTAAGTTTAAGAATTCGAATATTTTGAATAACCTTTTATATACATGTACGGTCTTAGACTCCAGCTGATATTTCGTTCCCCATAATATGTATAAGTTACCTTTTCATAGAGTTCAAGATCGTTCCTTCTTACTTCAGATGACATAGGCATCATTAGAGGATAGCCAAGTAGTACTACATCCGACTGTTTTATCGGGGCTGAAAGAAACATGTGAGAAAATGGCGGTCGTAAAATGTCTCTTCGTACATTCAGTCAGTACTATTATCAGTATACTTATATTTGTACAAATGACATAGGCAACATCAGTGGATAACCGAGTAAGATACGTCAGACTGCCTTATCGGAGCTAAAAGAAACATGTGATGTAGGCCGTAAAATGTCTTCCCGTGATGGAGGCCGTAAAATGTCTTCCCGTACATTCAATCAGTACTATTATTAATAACGCCGTTCAGGATACTTATATGTTTGTATTTACTGAGATCATCCGGCACAATCGTGTTCTAAGATCTGAAAACATTTTTATGTGATCTGAAAGCAAATGTGAGCAACTAAGTATTGCATCGATGTTTGATTGTTTACATTTGAGTATGGAAAACATTGGGTTGTTAAAAGTGTGTGAAGGCCGAAGTGAACATTCCAACTGTTGTTCATACCTAGATGAAAACCATCAAATTCAATCCTTATATACTTAAAGAAATTAGAAACACAACTAATTTAAACACGAAATATATATAATAATTTATTTACACACATAAATACTCTCATTAAATACAGCATCTATAAAAAGAATTCGTGATATTACGGCTTTTCTGAATAACTGTTGGGACAATCCACGCGGACGACCATGTTAGTGACGTCACGCTTTTTCGCAACTCGTGCATAAATCTAACAGTGAACTGCATAGAGCCTGATCAGACGGCAAGGATCTACGTCATTTACAAATCCGATAAAGGTCTTATTTGAGGCACGTCACGGGAAAAGGTACCTTCGGTCATTTTAGTGATTTGTTAATTTTTACTAAATTTAGAAAGAACTTACAACTATATATCAATTTCTTATAACTACACTGTGATTTTGTTACACATTTTGACAATAGAATGGTATTTTTACCGCGAAATGCATAATAAGTAATGTCGTCTGCTCAAATTTATGACGTCATATCAAAGATTGACGTCAACTGTCCGAACGTACCTTTTCCCGTGATGCGCCCCATTTAAGACGTTGAGTGTTTTAGAGTGTTAATAAAATGTTTTTGAAATTTTACTACAACAGTTTATTTTATTCCATACCTTTTATATCAAAACCATCATACTGCGGATGAAACTGCATTGTTTCATTAAACGGTATGTAGATTCGTCCAGCGACGGTAGCAAACTCTTTTATATCCTCGGCTACGGACTTGTTGACAGTTCTGAAAAAAAACATATTAAGTAATCTTATAGATTATTCAAACATAGCTAATATCGCGTTAAAGGTCCCTGGTTAGGTATTATGACGAAAATAATAAGTGCGGGAAAAGGTACCTCCGAACAGTTCACTTCAATTCTTGAAATGACGTCATTAAGTTGAGCAGACGACATTTTTTTTGGCATTTCGCGGTATAAATACCAGTACATCATCAAAATGTTTAACAAAATCACTTTAAAGTTTTAAGGAAATAATAATAATTAGTATTATTATTATAGTTTATATTACATTGTATATATAAGATTATTGCAATTTTTTTTATGTATCGTAACAACAAAAATGTCTAAAAATACTACCAGTCCTTAGCCAGTGACATATATAAACTTTAGAAGACATGTCAACAAGTAAATGTGAAGTTATATTCATACACAGTCATCATGCAGAAAATATATTTGCAGATCCAAAAATGTAATGATTAGTCAAAAATTACGGCACAATTCGCTCCTTAGCGGTCATTTATAGGCTATATAGAGTAGTAAAATAACTATAAACCACAACTGTCACCATTAAGTATTCCATCCTAAACTGTGGACTATGCAGTTTTTAATCAGCAGGGAAATTGGTAAATGTCATTGAAACAAATTAAAGTAATATCATGTTGCTACAGCCGCCGTCAAAGTATAATTTCTTACATATTAAAGTTGTTCACAATGTACTGAGGAAGCAACAGGTTGAGTTTAGCGTTGTAGTTTGTGAATGCTGAGTTGTTTATGTTGAAATGATATTCGTCAGGCCCCATCACACCTGAAATAAAACCGCAATTCTTCATTCTGGTTTTGAAGACTATTGGGGTATTTCACACATTTTGAATGTCACGTGAGCACCTATTGCAAATTTTACTTCCCTTTAAGGATTGTTTTGTTTCGAGTACATGTTAAATGAGTGATCGTTTGGCAATGGGGAGAATTTCGCTCCAAGATAGAGACACTATCATTTGAAATTCACAGTAGCGCTATTTGTGCAGTGTGGCGGCCGTAAAAAGTCTACAGTTACAATTAGTCAGTACTGTAATCAGTAAAATAACCCATGCAGTGATGGTTATGAATATCAGGGCTATCCGATCAACCTTTTTGGGGGTTGTCCCGGTTAACTCGGTTGGTTGCGTAGCATGAATTGCAGGGCTAGGCGCTGTTGCCGTGACGTTAAGGGTTCGCTCCCAGCTAGAGACACTATCATTTAACAAGAGCCAGTCGGAAACGACTGCAAGCTCGACTATTCGAAAAGTCAGAATTATTAAGCACATTGTAACTGGGCTTCATTTAAACTGGGGAATGATTCAGGAGTTTATGACGCCTCCAACAAACACACATGAACAAAAGTTTCTTAATCCAAGTTAGGAAATCAATAAATTACACTTAATTTATTCTTGTAGATTTTTTTAGGGTTTACACAACCCAGCCCATAAACCACTGATCCCACACCCATCAACTTACTATCCCTGCCCACCTATAGTGGTGTGGCGTGGTGTAGTACAGTATGGTATGCTGGTTGCTGGTGTTGTCATTGTTGGTGTTGTTGGTGGTGGTGGTAGTGGTGGTGTTGGTTGTTGGTGTTGTTGTTGATGTTGCTGTTGGTGGTGGTGTTGATGTTGTTGGTGGTGGTGTTGGTGTTGCTGGTGTAGTAATAGTAATAGTAATAGTAATAGTATAGTATAGTATAGTATAGTATAGTATAGCATAGCATAGCATAGCATAGCATAGCATAGCATAGTAATAGTAATAGTATAGTATAGTATAGTATAGTATAGTATATGTATAGTATAGTATAGTATAGTATAGTATGGTAATAGTATAGTATAGTATAGTATAGTATAGTATATGTATAGTATAGTATAGTATAGTATGGTAATAGTATAGTATAGCATAGTATAGTATAGTATTGTATAGCATAGTAATAGTATAGTATAGTATAGTATAGTATAGCATAGTAATAGTATAGTATAGTATAGTATAGTATAATATAGTATAGTATAGTATAGTATAGTATAGTATAGTATAGTATAGTATAGTATAGTATAGTATAGTATAGTATAGTATAGTATAGTATAGTATAGTATAGTATAGTATAGTATGGTAATAGTATAGTATAGCATAGTATAGCATAGTATAGTAATAGTATAGTAATAGTATAGTATAGTATAGTATAGTATAGTATAGTATAGTATAGTATAGTATAGTATAGTATAGTATAGTATAGTATAGTATAGTAATAGTATAGTAATAGTATAGTAATAGTAATAGTATAGTAAAAGTATAGTAATAGTACAGTAATAGTATAGTATAGTATAGTATAGTTATAATATAGTAATAGTATGGTATGGTATGGTATGGTATGGTATGGTATGGTATGGTATGGTACGGTACGGTACGGTACGGTACGGTACGGTACGGTACGGTACGGTACGGTACGGTACGGTACGGTACGGTACGGTACGGTACGGTACGGTACGGTACGGTACGGTACGGTACGGTACGGTACGGTACGGTACGGTACGGTACGGTACGGTACGGTACGGTACGGTACGGTACGGTACGGTACGGTACGGTACGGTACGGTACGGTACGGTACGGTACGGTACGGTACGGTACGGTACGGTACGGTACGGTACGGTACGGTACGGTACGGTACGGTACGGTACGGTACGGTACGGTACGGTACGGTACGGTACGGTACGGTACGGTACGGTACGGTACGGTACGGTACGGTACGGTACGGTACGGTACGGTACGGTACGGTACGGTACGGTACGGTACGGTACGGTACGGTACGGTACGGTACGGTACGGTACGGTACGGTACGGTACGGTACGGTACGGTACGGTACGGTACGGTACGGTACGGTACGGTACGGTACGAGTACAGTACAGTACAGTACAGTACAGTACAGTACAGTACAGTACAGTACAGTACAGTACAGTACAGTATAGTATAGTATAGTATATGCCCCCACCCACCCCACAATTACTCAACACTTTCAACCAAGTACATCTGTTGTAAACATTTTCTATAGCATTACATATGAAAAACACTAACATTGAACCTTTAACAATTATTTATAAGTCTTAATTCTAATTTCAAGTGAAAAGGGCAAAAATCAAATATAAAAAAGCAAGGATGAGTTATGGGCCTTTGAAAATAAACATGATGTAAGATAAAATAAAGGTATACAAAGTTTTAAACCTTAATTTTTAAGTCTAAAAAGGGCAGTAATTTGAAAAAAATCAAAGAGTTATGGTTCTTGGCATACATAGTCAGGGTCATGATGATGGATAAGTTTCAAAGCTATAGTACAAGAAGTATGAAAGTAACTAGCTTGCACGCAAACTTTAACCTGAAATTCTAAGTCAAAAAAGGGCCGTAATTTGATTAAAAATGAAAGAAAGAGTTATGGTTCTTGGCATACATAGTCAGGGTCATGATGGTAAACAAGTGTCTTAAGTCTCAAAGCTATAGTACAAGAAGTATGAAAGTAACTAGCTTGCACGCAAACTTTAACCTGAAATTCTAAGTTGAAAAAGGGCAATAATTTGATTAAAAATGAAAGAAAGAGTTATGATTCTTGGTATAAATAGTCAGGGTCATGATGGTAAACAAGTGTCTTAAGTTTCAAAGCTATAGTACAAGAAGTATGAAAGTAACTAGCTTGCACGCAAACTTTAACCTGAAATTCTAAGTCGAAAAAGGGCCATAATTTGAACAAAATGGAAGTTAGAGTTATGGTTCTTGGCATACAAACTTGAAATATGATGATGAACAAGTGTTGAAAGTTTCAAAGCTGTAGTATAAGTAGTATGGAAGTTATGGATTTGTACAGTAGCTTGCACGCAAACTTTAACCTGAAATTCTAAGTCGAAAAAGGGGCATAATTTGATAAAAATGAGAGTTAGAGTTATGGTTCTTGGCATACAAACTTGAATTATGATGATGAACAAGTGTTGAAAGTTTCAAAGCTGTAGTAAAAGTAGTATGGAAGTTATGGGTTTGTACAGTAGCTTGCACGCAAACTTTAACCTGAAATTCTAAGTCGAAAAAGGGCCATAATTTGATTATCATGAAAGAAAGAGTTATGGATCTTGGCATAAATAGTCAGGGTCATGATGGTAAACAAGTGTCTTAAGTTTCAAAGCTATAGTAAAAGAAGTATGAAAGTAACTAGCTTGCACGCAAACTTTAACCTGAAATTCTAAGTCGAAAAAGGGCCATAATTTGTACAAAATGAAAATTAGAGTTATGGTTCTTGGCAGACAAACTTGAATTATGATGATGAAGATGGTTGAAAGTTTCAAAGCTGTAGTATGAGTAATATGGAAGTTATGGGTTTGTACAGTAGCTTGCACGCAAACTTTAACCTGAAATTCTAAGTCGAAAAAGGGGCATAATTTGATAAAAATGAAAGTTAGAGTTATGGTTCTTGGCATACACACTTGGGATATGATGATTAACAAGTGTTGAATGTTTCAAAGCTGTAGTATAAGTAGTATTGAAGTTATGAGTCTGTACAGTAGCTTGCACGCAAACTTTAACCTGAAATTCTAAGTCGAAAAAGGGCCATAATTTGATCAAAATGAAAGTTAGAGTTATGGTTCTTGGCATACACACACGGGACATGATGATGAACAAGTGTGCCAAGTTTTAAAGCTGTAGTATAGGTAGTATTGAAGTTATGAGTTTGTACAGTAGCTTGCACGCAAACTTTAACCTGAAATTTTAAGTCAAAAAAGGGCCATAATTTGATCAAAATGAAAGTTAGAGTTATGGTTCTTGGCAAACACACTCGGGACATGATGATGAACAAGTGTGCCAAGTTTAAAAGCTGTAGCTATAGTAGTTTTTAAGATATAGGTAGGTTGCACGTAAACTTTAACCAAAGCGGGACGGCGACGGCGACGCCGACGCCGACGCCGACGCCCAAAGTGAGTACAATAGCTCGACATATTCTTCGAATAGTCGAGCTAAAAATAATTGTGTATCAACTGTGTTCAACGACTGAGTTTGCAGATTCCGATTGTTTCGAACTTTCGAGAAAACAGTGAAAAAGTGAATTTCATAATCGTGAAAACGTAAACAACCAAAATTGTTCAAGTTATTTCATGCTTGAACAGTTTTCATTCAAAAGTGGGCTCTTTTTATTATTTTTTTAAACTATCCATAGTTAGTTAGACTTTTCAACCTGAAATAAAACCAAACAGTCAAAATTTAACGTCTGTTTAGTGTTTTTTATTGATCTAACTTAAATTTTGCACAATCTAAATTTCATTTTAACCATGGAAGTGCAAATGTCCACTTTGGACAACAATATACAACTTTGATCTATTTTTGTTTCCAAGGAAAATATAAAATACTACAGTATACCAGCCGGACAGCCCGAGAATATCCAAAAAATACAGCATTCCTGAGCTAAGGTTGTTAATGCTTGAAAATTAAAAAAAAATCAATACATTTTTCAGTCGTCAGATCGATCAATAATGTTTTTGTTACACAAACAACAGAAAGCTTTTACGTGTGATCAAATAAACATCAAGATGTTAAACAAATCACCTAAAAGCAAACCATACTTTGCCCATGATAGAGTGTTTTTGGTGTTTTGCAGCTATTTAAATTCTTAACTATATATCATTTTATTCATCGATGCGGTGGACCTCTTGTAGTGATTAAAACAAAATAGATGGGTGTTCAGTTGAACAGTTGTGTTTCCCTCCGGTACTTTGTCAGAATAAAGGGCCAAGTCGAAAAGGGGAATTACTCCATAAAATGTGAACTTGATATAAGAATTTGGCATTTCATTCCTATGTTATCTTACACATTACAATTTTAAAAATTTTATGTAGAAAATATACTAAGAAACGGCAGTCATAGCCAACGTTTATTTTTCGTAACGGACGAACCGACGGACGGACAAAGCGATACCTATTGCATTGCCTTTCTTCGAAAGGGCGACAGAAAAATAACGCAAACATTTACCGAGTATTTGAATATCGCCATTGTCTGTTTCTGTCACTCTATGCTGCCAAAATCTCGCGGATTCGATCGCGAGTTCCAGACCGCGATCTTCAAGCAAAAAGCTGACGTCATCAGTTACGTAGAGATACTGACGCAAGCCGTATGCAATGTCTGCTGTGATGTGAATTTCGAATCTCGACATGTTCCCTGCCCATTTTGGTGTTGCTTCATTGCCTGGAAAAAAAACACAAACTTCTTTCAATGCCATGCCAAAATATGTATTGGCTTAATAAACAATGACTTCATAACGTTATGAAGACGACATTGCTTTTTATGCATTTCGCGGTAAAATTTTAACCAGAATACCTGTTGCAGCTTGTTCCCATGGAAACTTCACACCACTAAATCCGCTGATTCTCGCATTTTCTTTAGCCTGGTCCATAACACGGAAACGAGACTGGAGCATGCGCAGTGCCATATCTGGATGGAACAACATGATTGGTGGCATTATCCACGTGTCCATATCCCAGAACACGTGACCGGCATAATCATTCTCGCCTCCGCCAGGTCTGGCAGGATTAGTTCGGCCTCCACGCGACAGACCACCTGTAAAATTTACAAAACATCAAAACGCTTCGCAAACTTCGGTCACATGCATCAGAGATGTCAACAGCCGTATATTTGACTTAAAGTAAGGTAATCAATTAGATCTACTAGACAATCATGTGACATTCAAATAAGGCTCATCAGCAAAATGCTTTACACATTTGATATTTCCTCGTTCTCTTGATTGTTGGATAGATAACTGTAAAATATTTAATTCACACCATTCTTGCACAAGATCATTCATATTAACACACATAACTGATTACGGATAGGTAGACAGTAATGTTATACTTTGTGTATATAAACAAGAATGTTCTTCTGGCGGATATGTGCGAATTATATATTTTTCTAGCAATCACTACTCATTCAAAAGATTGAAATATCACATTTGTAAAAAAAATGTTGCTGGCAAAAGATATTTGATTGTTAGTCACGTGACTGTCTAGATGACGATAACGTACTGTTAGTCACTTGACTGTCTAGTAATCGATAACGTACTAAGTCACGTGACTGTCTTGTTATCGATAACGTACTGTTTGTAACATGACTCTCTAGTTACCGAATTAGTAATATGAACATGGTAGATAATGCATTAAAAAGGATAAGTAATATGAACAGGGGAGATGGTGTATAAACTGAATCAGTATTAAAAACGAGGGAGGTAATGAATCAAAAAGAATGACAGGGAGGATAATGCATTAAATAGGATAAGTAATACAAACAGGGGAGATAATGCATTTAACAGGATTAGTAATACAAACAGGGGAGATAATGCATTAAACAGGATAAGAAATACAAACAGGGGAGATAATGCATTAAACAGGATTAATAAAACGAACAGGGGAATTAATGCGGAATATGTAAAACAAACAGGCCAAATAACGCAATAAACAGGATTAATAATTCGAACAGGGGAGATAATGCATGTAAATTTACCAGGTGAGAGGCCATAGAATGGAATGATTTGGTCATTTGATGCCGGCAGGGAGCATAAAATGTTATATGTTGCCGCTGCGATGATCTGAGAAATTCCCTTGTTTCCTTGAACGTCGATTCTACCTTCTGCCCACAAAGAATTCCAACTCTTTATGTAAGTAAGAAATTGTATGAAACAAAATGCTATATTTTCAGTTTATAACATGTATATTGTTGTCAATTTATTCTTTAATTTTCAGAAAACTTCTATAAATAATAATAATAATAATAATTTTACTAATAATAATAAATAATAATAAGTAACAATATATATTATGTAAAGGTGCTAATACTTTGTGACATGACTAATGAAGGCTAACTTAAAAATAAATCATCATCATCATCATCATCATCATCATCATCATCATCATCATCATCATCATCATCATCATCACCATTATCATCATTATCAATAATAATAATAATAATAATAATAATAATATATTATGTTAAAGTGCTTATACTTTGTGACATGACTTATGAAGGCTAACTTATAACACATAGCGCCGAAATGTATTCACATACCTTTGTGTGTTTAAAAAGGAGATCGTCCTGACCCCCTTGCAAATAACTATCCAAAGCATCAGTTCTATTTACGCTATGAGAAGCATAGAAGTTGGCCGTCACTGTGTCCTGCCTCTCGTGGAGAACTAGAGTGGGTGGGATCGGTGTGTAGAACACGTGAAGAACGGAGGGTGTAGCATCAGGAAGCTCCATTTCCTTCACTGTTCCCGTCTGGTACCTGGAGTCGTGAAATTATACACAGCCTTTAATCATTTGTTTAACTGATTTTGGATAAGAAGACAGTCACGTGACGAAAAAAACACGAAAATATTATTTTACATAAAACCACGAAAGTTTTATGCTCACAAAATTAACGAAAATATAGTACATGTTAGTACCTTTCCATTTATTTTAGTTTTTAATTCTAGATCTTTGAGTACAATTATAAATAAAATATGGTTTATCTGCGCAATTTTTTTCTTGTTGTCCATGCTAGCTCAAACGGTAGTGTAATCGGATAAGCATGGCTGTCGGGGTACAATACGAATTTGATTCTAATTATATGTAATATCATTTAAAATTTACAGTAGAGCTATTTCCGCAGTGTGGCCTTCGTAGAAAGTCTACCCGTTTATATATTCAGTACTGTTATCAGTAAATGATCTGTACCGTCGTCATGTAATGATGTGAACGTTTATCGGGATTAGCCACGCAACCAGGGCCCAAGATCATAAAACTAAGTTTTGAGATCAGTCTCAAATCTCAAGGATCTGATTGGCTGAAATGGCGACTGGTCGCCATTTCAGCCAATCAGATGCTTGAGATTTGAGACTGATCTCCAGATTTAGTTTTATGATCTTGGGACCTGATTGGGATTGTTCCGGCTATCTCAATCGATAGCGTAATTGGATTCCAATGGCTAGGCACTGACGCCGTACGGAACAGGATCGATTCCCAATATAGACAGTCTCATTAAAATTCCCATTAACCCTTTTTGTGCAGTCTATCGGCAGTAGAAAGTCTCCCCGTACATCAAGTCAGTACTGTTACCGATGTAATGTAATAATTATTATGTTTATCAGGGTTAGCCGCGCAAACTTGATTGGTGCTGTCCCGGCTAGCTCAATTGGTAGCGTGTTCGGATTTACTTGGCTAGGGACTGTCACTGTACGGTTCGAGTTCGATTCCCATACAGTATCACTATCATTATAATTAGTTAAATATATTTTACACAGTGCTCCTAGAAAATCCTTGTAGATGTTCTTCTTTCTGCCAATTGAAATCATCAGAATCGTCGCCCTTGTTGTTAAGGAGATACATAGTTATATTTCCTGGGACGCTGGCTCGTCGCCTGACTCTTAGTTGAGTCACCAGGGGCCGGCTCAGTGCTCGATGAGCGAATACTGTAATCGTAATCACGACTGTTGTGGTGTTTAGCTCTTTGATGAACAAACCTAAAATGTAGCGAGTATCCTTAAAAGAAATCGCAGATTACTGGGAAACAACACCGACAAAGATGTCAAACATTGCTTATTAATATCACGTCAGTCGCTAAGACGTCACAGATGTACCTTAATGTGCTTTCAGGATTATTTTTGTCTAAAGTTTATACTTATAATACATGTAGTTACATATATTAATATATGAGGCTCCAGTTAAATTGCTAGAGAAGGCTGGGTGGGGGTCTAATAGCTCTCGCATTATAAAAGTTCCGGCACGTACCGCATACCGTTCATTACTTCGTACTCCAGCTGTTGCTGCCCCTTACCTACATGTAGCAAGTCAAGAGACTCCCTAACCCACTGATAACGGCCGGACAGGCTGGACTAGCATAATTATTACATAGTAATTGTATTAGGGAAAAGTTTAATTTGTTCTACTCGCCATTATACATATCTAGCGTGTACTTGCTGGAGAGAATTTGTTCTTGCGTTACGTTAACGTCAACGTTGACGTAAGCCGGTATCCTGGCTCTGCTGCTCTCGTCTTCACGGCCGTTATAAAGACCGTTCATGTAGACTGTGTCGGAGAACACATTGGTCGCTATATGTCCGTTTCCTACTGGGGGCCGGAACCTGACGTCATCAGGCAGACTAATAAGAAAACAAATAAAACTTTGAAGACACGTGTTTTTTTTCGGTGTACAAAATGACCGAATCCCATCCCAGTGGTTATATCCTGTTTTATTTGCTTAAACTAACAACAAAAACAACAACAACAAAACAACGACAATAACATGCATTCATAAAGGCCAAATATGTCAACAACGTTTGTTGTTTATCTGTGTTTGTTTGTATGCTTGTTTGTTATGTTGCTCATCATTTTGAAATCAGAAATGGTCAAGTGTTTTATAGCTTAAAGTAATTATATTGATTTACTGTTAAGGTAGTGCATCTTACATAACAATATCATCGAATTAAAAAAAACAACAGAAAAATAAAAAAAAATATATCTAACGGCAAAATGCAGTGCAATAAAACTTTGCCTAAATAAACGTAACTTTAAAAGAATCATAAGAGAATTGTCTAAGGGAAATTACTGCGTTTGAGTTTGCCAACTCCTCGCAGCGGTAACTTCCCCTTATAGTATTTTGCTCTACCAGGACGGATTAAGAGGCGGTTCATGTGGATAAAAAGGCAGCAATATTTTTTGTATTAATGCAACTCTGACCAGAAAGGTGGAAAGTATTGTTGAACTGCTCGGAGTGACACCAGCTTGAAAATGGGTCTGCTCCCGGCAAGAATACTTGACGCTGAAACTTTGCTCAAAATCACAATGTTTGAATGACCTTGAACCTGTGAAGTTTTTGCAAAAAATCATGAATTTCAAAACTGCCAAAACTCATTCAGAATGCATAGAAATATTAACTCAAAAGTACCTAAGTACCCCTAAAAACTGAAATCTGGTCATCCCAAGACCCCCCACCAATCCACTAAGCAAGACTGGGATATCATATAGGGATATCAATTAACTCAAAACTGGGTCATATGATACCTTTTCGTGATCGGGGTGACACCAGCTTGAAAATGGGTCCACCTCCCGGCCAAAATCGCAATTTTTTCATGACCCCGGACCTGTTGAATTTTCGCGAAAAATCATGAAATTTCAAAACTGTCCAAACTCACTCAGAATTGCATTGAAACATTGCATATGCTCTGCTGACATCCATAAACTACCTAATTACCCCTAAAATCTGGTCATCCCAACACCCCCTACCCATCCACTAAGCATGACTGGGATATCATATAGGGATATCAATGAGCTCAGAACTGGGTCACCTTTTCGTGATCGGGGTGACACCGGCTTGAAAATGGGTCACCTCCCAGCCAGAATTTTTGTCGCTGAAACTTTGCCAAAAATCGCAATTTTTTCGTGACCGCGTACCTGTGGAATTATCGCGAAAAATCATGAAATTTCAAAACTGCCCAAACTTACTTAGAATTGCATAGAAACAAAGCATATGCACTGCTGACCACCCAAAAGTAACAACTTAAAAACCCCTAAAACTGTTTAATCTGGTCATCCCATAACCCCCTCCCATCCACTAAGCATGACTGGGATATCATATAGGTGTAGCCTGGTTATGAAAAAGTTTTAAAAATTAAAATAAATATTTATATATTCCTACATATCCGTATGTTAATAAGTTTTGGTATGCAGGTTGAAAGAGCAACCCAGACACAAATTGGATACACAAATTATGGTGCTAATGGAAAATACAGTATCCTTATATAACAGAGTGGCTAAACAACGTTTCTTTTTGAATGTCGTGCACACACAAACTCGCTCGCTGTAGGAAGGCTTTTGCTTATATCTCAGTAATTTCAGGACCGATTTCGATCAGATAAAGCGCACCGTACTCCAGTCAACAAGCATTTTCATCGACATTTAACCTCCATTATCAATCGGTTGCCATTTTCTCAAACATTCAAAGACACACTTTCAAACAAAATCAGTTCAATGCCCTTTAGCTCATCAAAATCTGTTCAAGAAATTTCTGGCCTGAAGGCTTCCAAATTCAACCAGAATGTGATATAAACGCTCAATACTCGAAAAATGTTGTGCTTGCAACGTCAGCATAAATTTTTTCGTCTGATCTCTTGGTTACCACAAACCCCGCATTTTAGATACGCCTATGGGTGCACTCTGAATACATTAAAGTTCGAACGGGTCTGTCGCCGAGCGATGCTCGCTTTTGACTCTGTCCTACTAAAGAAATCGCTCCGCGAAAAGTCTTAAAAGTTAATTCTTACTAAGTTGTTATCTATGAATAAACAATTTTTAAAAGCTGAATGTTTCTTGCGTAATTCTGTATTCGATTTCCCGTATCACGTATGTGGTACATTTAAACTTCTACAAATGCGTCAAGTTCATTCGCAGGTCGAATGCAAGATATCTAACAAACTTGCCAAAATCACCATTAATATTAAGTACTGCTGCCAAGAACTGGGGGTTTAATCAACCCCACTGACCCCCCCCCCCTCTAGATATGTCCCTGATTCGGAAAAAAAACAATGATATACGACGTACGTGTCCGAGTCTATCCGGTAATCATCAGGCTGTAGCTCCGCGTCGATATTGCTCAGTATTAACAACCAAAATAATATTCCAAGATACAACTGAGGACGTGCCATTGTTTTTAACTGAATTTATTACAAGTACATATGTATTTAGAAGTGGAAGATTTTGATAAACGACGGGTAACCGAGGAATTCCTACAACAGGCTGTAATTATGGCGCACGAATAGGTTCAAATGATAACGGAGGTGCATAAACAAACTAAATTACCGGTCCACCCGTTAATCTACACATTGAAGGTATAAATTAATACCACGGCGTATAAATATGAAGTTGTTTTACGATCAAGCTACGCGTAAAGCTAGATACATGTACTCTACATCGATATATTTACGAAAAGTGAGGGTTCGCATGCAAAATTGCAAGAAAAAGGATTCGTTTGGCACAGCCTTACGGGTAGTTACATGATAATTTCCAAATTTCTGGCCAAAATTACCACTAAACTCTCTCTGGATTCGGCTGATTTTTACGCTTTAAATTTATATGAAAATATCATCAGAATGCAAGCCCTTCTATGCAGACGGTGCTTCTGGGGCGAACTATCATCATCAGCAGCAGCAGAAGCAGCATCATCAGCATCTGGCTCTAGTGAATCTTTCAAACAACTGGCCCATTTACTAGTTTCATACGGTCAGAAAATGAACTGTTTTCACATTTCTGGCACCTGTGGAAATTTTCGAACAAAAGGCCCATTTACTGGGTTCAAATAGTCAGCCAATGAACTGGTTTCATACATCTGGCCCTTGTGAAACTTTCAAACAACTGGCCCATTTACTGGTTACAATCAGTCAGCCAATGTGCTGGTTTAAAGCATCTAGCCCCTGTGGTAGTTTCAAACAACTGATCCGCGTGGTAGTTTCAAACATCTGGCAATCGTGGTAGTTTCAAACAACTAATCCGCGTGATAGTTTCAAACAACTGGCCCCTGTGGCAGTGTAAAACGACTGGCCCCTGAGGTTGTTTCAAACAACTAGCCCCTGTGGTAGTTTCAAACAACTGACTCCTGTGGTAGTGTCAAACAACTGGCCCCTGCGGTAGTGTCAAACAACTGACCCTTGTGGTAGTGTCAAACAACTGGCCCCTGTGGTAGATTTCATACAACTGGCTCCTGAGGTAGTTCCAAACAGTTTGCCCCTGTGGTAGTGTCAAACAACTGACCCCTGTGTTGGTGTCGAACAACTGACCCCTGTGGTAGTGTCAAACAACTGGCCCCTGCGGTAGTGTCAAACAACTGGCCCCTGTGGTAGTTTTCATACAACTGGCTCCTGAGGTAGTTTCAAACAACTGACCCCTGTGGTAGCGTTAAACGACTGGCCTTTGAGGTTGTTTCAAACAACTGGCCCCTGCGGTAGTGTCAAACAACTGGCCCCTGTGGTAGTTTTCATACAACTAGCCCCTGTGGTAGTTTCAAACAACTGACCCCTTTGGTAATGTCAAACAACTGGCCCCTGAGGTAGTTTCACACAACTGACCCCTGTGGTAGTGTCAAACAACTGGCCCCTGCGGTAGTGTCAAACAACTGGCCCCTGTGGTAGTTTTCATACAACTAGCCCCTGTGGTAGTTTCAAACAACTGACCCCTGTGGTAGTGTCAAACAACTGGCCCCTGAGGTAGTTTCAAACAACTGACCCCTGTGGTAGTGTCAACCAACTGGCCCCTGCGGTAGTGTCAAACAACTGGCCCCTGAGGTAGTTTTCATACAACTGGCTCCTGAGGTAGTTCCAAACAGTTGGCGCATGTGGTAGTTTCAAACAACCGGCCCCTGTGTTAGTGTCAAACAACAGGCCCCTGTGTTAGTGTCAAACAACAGACCCCTGTGTTGATTCAAACAACCGGCCCCTGTGTTAGTGTCAAACAACAGGCCTCTGTGTTAGTGTCAAACAACCGGCCCCTGTGTTAGTGTCAAACAACAGGCCCCTGTGTTAGTGTCAAACAACCGGCCCCTGTGTTAGTGTCAAACAACAGGTCTCTGTGGTAATGTCGAACGACTGGCCACTGTACTGGTTTTTAACAGTCAGCCAATAAACTGGTTTCAAACAACTTGTCCATGTGATAGTTTCAAACAACTGGTTCATGTGGTAGTTTTTTTACAACTAGTCCCCGTGGTAGTTTCAAACAAATGAATGGTGTGGTAGTTTTTTTACAACTAGTCCCTGTGGCTGTTTTAAACAGCTGGTCCCTGTGGAAGTTTCAAACAACTGGCCCCTGTGGAAGTTTCAAACAACTGGTCCCTGTGGAAGTTTCAAACAGCTGGTCCCTGTGGAAGTTCCAAACAGCTGGTCCCTGTACTGGTTTCAATTATTTAACAGTGTATTTAACTACAAACTAGATAACAAACAAGAATAGTAGAACAATAATTTTATTTTTAGTATACAATAGTTTGCTTATAAATTTTCATGAGTTCTACTTCTTCATAAAAAGCAACTAAAATGTATATAAGCGTTCTACAAAACAAATAACATATATATGGACATAATGATAATTTGAAATTAGATGGGATCATCAACAAATAAGCAATGGCAATGTCAATAAAATTGAAATTTATGTTCTAAATATGTTTAGTACATACATGTTTGAACAGTGATGTATAAATGTATGATACTTAGAACAATATGATATGTCCTGTTGACTTTTATTTAAACATTAAATGAGATATTTGTAAAAGTGTGTTTGACTTTGAATTTCTTCGTCGCGTAAATGGGTGACATACGATAATTTCTTTCTTTACAATTTAAAGTTCTTTCAAAAGGACTGACCATATTGTTGCCAAGATCATTACACTCAAGTGGGCATTTACATTCATGTTTTGTGTTGTTCAGTTTTTGTGAATTTATGTGAAGTAGAATGTTAGTGATGTTTATGTCTAGCTATTTTGTGTTTACTGTTCTAACTATACCTAACGTATGTATAATAAAGATACATTACTAACGACTATTTGTGCTAAGTTTTAATGAACTGCATATTGCCGTTACAGAGATTTTATGTTTTTAGTTTTGAACGATGACAGTGCAATTACGACTGAAGACGGCCCATAAATTTTCCTTCTTTTTTAAGTAAGTGCTTAACATTTTGCCCTTTTGAAGTTATAGCAGGCCATTTCATTCCAATTTACTAAATCTGGTTTAATAAGTACCAACAAACTGTCTGCTTATATTTAAATAGGCTGAATTTGAGAAAATGAATATAAAAACGGTATTAAGTGTTCTGTATTTTTGTTCTACATCTAGAAGATATAAATAATGAAATTGTTTTCTCCTGCTCCACGTTGCCTCTATATTTACCACATTCCGATATTTTCATATTGTCTCTCAACTTAAGAAGTTGAGTCGGTATTGCGAAAATGGGACTTAAATCTAGATCTTCAGTTAAACAAAGATTCTCGTTCCCGCCAAACGCTACGTTACCATTGGCGATACTTTTGAGAGAGGTAAGTCCAAGCCAGCTGAGGTCCGTATATAACACCGATAATGCGAGTGAGCCTTCCTTATAAGTCCAAGAAAAAATTAAAAGAACAATATTTATAAATTAAGAAACAGAAAAATCTGTGAAGAATATCTAACGAGACTTCAAAAATACATACATGTAACAGTCAAATCTATTTATAGAACTGTAAATTATAACCAATCAAAGAAAAGCAATATTGGCTAACTTATATCAGGAATTTCCTTTTGGTTCATTTGAAATAAGTCTCTTTTTAAATTTTTGATCAGATTTATTTCAGTTTCAAAATTGTATATATATAAGGTTGAATCATTTAATTAAAAAATCTGATCAAACAAAATTTAAAATTCGAACACATTTTCTCAACATTTCTAAGTAAATGTTATAAACCTCTAAAAGGTAATAAGAGGCAAATTTTAGTCAAATAAAGTACTGATTTCAAATCGTGGGGCTGACGCGAAAAATTTCTAAGATGATATTGAATTAAAATACGTACGTAATGAGCTTTAAGGGGTCTCTAACATTGCAAATGGCGGAAACTGGCTAAAATTTCAAAAATGAATTTGGGAAAAATACTCATTACCACCTAGATTTTAGTGAAGAAATGTATTTATCTAAGGATATACTAATGTTTGCCAGCTCAGTTTAGTCTAATTCATGTTCTAATTACCAAACACATACTAAAACAAAAGGAAAAAACATTTGCATGAGAACTCTGAAATTCATGGACAACATACCAAAACAATTCATACATGAAATAAGTATATGCTGGTCTACAATTCGTCAAAATAATGTTAGGGTTTTCCAGAAATCAGGAAAAACGTAATTCCGGGTCTACTTTAGGTTTTAGGGGCAAATAATTTTGATGTACCTTTTCAAAACTCGACATTAATTCCCATCGGCAAACCAATGAAAGTAAAGAAATATAGTGTCATGTGGTTTTATTAAAGTTTGGATGTTCAAGTTGTTTGAAAAAAAGAATAATTTATTTACATAGAACATACACACACACACACACACACACACAGGAAATACCGTTTTCACAAGAACTCTGTAATGGCTGTTTAAACCTTTAGAAAAATTATACAGATATCGCATAAAAACTTATTTACAATATTCCGCGGTCATTAGTCAAAAAAAATGTCAGAAATTTTAAGTAGTATATAAAAATGTTTGACCGTCAAATCGAAAGTAGACTCGAAAGTACGTTTTTCTCTGAATTTCTTGAAAACTCTAGCATTATTTTGACGAATTTGCACTATCAAGATTTATTGTATAACACATAGCTGAATTAAGTGCTATCATAACTCCTCCATTGCAGGGGGTCCAACGTATTTGGTTTTTGCGGAAAAGTAAGTGAGGCACATGTTCTGTGCGGAACAAAATGGCGGAATATTTCGTTATTTTGTGCATTTCCGGAGATATTTTGACCTGGTAAGTAGGTTTATATCACTGTTACCGAAATATAAATACGCCTACCCGGAGCCCAGACATGTAAGCTTCACTCGGTTTTTTAACCTATGTTTCTAGAGGCCTTAACAAAGAAGTTATTGAATGTATAAACTGAAAGATTGTTTGTTTACGAGGTGAAAATAGAAAATTGCCTGACTTGAAACTGTGTTTTTAGTCAAAATATACCGTTCTTGGACCTATTTTAGCTAAACTAACACCGAGTTTTGCATATATTTCTTTACGACGGCTTTTGCACTTTACATAAGTACTTAATGGCCAATTTTCGAAGTTCAAACACCTTAAATGTTTGCCGCGGAAGTGGTAAGCATTGTTTTGTTCGGTGCAGAATCTGAATAAACTTGAATGCGTTAATATAAGTGTAAGTAAGACAAGAGCTGGTAACAAATTAATGTTAATAATCAAAACAAAAGCCAATGTGTTACCCAAATACGAATGTCTCTCTTATTTGTTATGCAAAATTACCGACCACATACACTTGTATATTATTCTGCCTCTTGATATGTGTGCTCATTACATTATTACCTTTTAGTAGTACTATGTTACTATAGTATTTAGCAGTAGTTTACTATATAGGCGCACCTTAATATGTAAATGGTCATGGTGTTGTTACATATGCCTCTGTTCCTTGATTTTTCTACCTTGTATACTTCTCTCCCTCATAATTTAATAAGAGACAAGCTAACCAGTCTCATTGAAAAAACTTTTGCTAGAGAAAATAAAACATTTATTGCTTGTAATGAACATAGGGCATTCTTTACAGATGGTTCTTATGATAATTATACTTCATGGACCTGTCAAGACCTTATCCAGGCGCTCACATTTTTATTGGATAATATTTATTTGAGATTTGGTACCTCTATTTATAAACAAGTAATAGGCATTCCAATGGGTACTAATTGTGCACCCCTTGTTGCTGATCTGTTTTTATACTGTTATGAAAGAGATTTCATGTTATCTCTTTCTACCGAACATCAAGATGATATTATTACAGCTTTTAACAACACCTCGAGGTACCTTGATGATTTATTAAATATAGATAATAACCATTTTCCATCACTGGTTAATAAGATTTATCCTAAAGAACTACAGCTTAACAAAGCGAACACTTCAGAAAAGCAAGCAAACTTCCTTGATTTAAATCTATCCATCAAAATGGTTACGTCACTAATAAAATTTATGATAAAAGAGATGATTTTATTTTTAATATAGTAAATTTTCCGTTTCTAGACGGCGATGTTCCTCGTGCAACTTCTTACGGGGTTTATATCTCACAGCTTATTCGCTTTTCAAGAGCTTGCAACGATGTGAATGATTTCAATGAACGTAATCTTTGCATTACAGAAAAACTTTTAAAACAAGGTTATCGGTATCACAAATTAAGGAAAATCTTTTGCAAGTTTTATCGCCGATATCCAGATCTAATTCTTAAATACAGCTGCAGTTTAAAATCACTATTGCAACAAGGAATTTCACAGCCAGTTTTTTATGGAGATGTAATTTATAAACTTAAGAAGATAAAAGGCGATGTTAATTTCTCCCGGTTATTCGTAAAAACCATCTGTAAATTTAAAAAGAAAGGTTACCAACATGATATTTTACAGCGCTCTGCAGGCCTGGTGATTAACCCGTCTACAGTTGATCATTATGCTTACCTCTTTGGTTGCACGACGGTGGCAGGGGTGTAAGAGTTTATGAAAGTTTATGGGGAAATCTTTTCTTAAAAGAACCTAAAAGCTCGATTTGTTTCTTTTATCCCTGTCATCGTGTTCTTGCTGATTTTACTCCAGGTGCTCTGGTCACGGAAAGATCATTGAGTACCCGCCCTTTGGCTTTGCAATGCTATTAAATTCTTATGTTTATATGTTTGTATGCTTTTGCATGCAACATTGTTGAGCCGATGGGTGGGTTGGAGTTATTTCACCAAGACAATTTGTACTTGTTTTGTGATACGAGAACCTGTTGGGGCAAGTGTGAGGTTGGTGCACCCTAGAACCTGGTTTAAACCCCCAGTGGCAATTTGTTTTGCCACTGACCGTTCCAAGGCGGTATCCCCAAAGGTTCTCTTGTTTATTAATTGTTTGTGGCGTCCTATTTGAATTGACATACATATATAAAACATGCGCTCTCTCTCTCTTCCTCTCTTCTTTTTTGCTGCGTGGGGAGGCTGTGTTTTTTTTTGAGTGTGGCGATTCCTGATATGCATATGTTGCTTTTTTTTTCAGATCGAGACAATTCGCGATGCCAAGATATAAGAAGTCTCATCTGCATTTTAAGAAGAGGGGCACAAAACAGACAATTTGAAGCATGCCATGCAAACGTTTGAAGCGTATTTGCGACACAACCACATCTAAAATGATGATTGTTTACTTGACTTGTTATGTTTAAATAAATATAGTACTATTTAGGTCCAAAGTAACATTGTACATGTACTAGTCGTTATGTGTATTAAATATATGTATATCTAATTAAAAGGTTCGCTTTTTATATTTAGATCGCAACTCTATATTTCAAGGTGCAGGTCAAAATAAAGTCTCCTATATGTCCAAACAAGGAAATAGACGTGTTCTCTGAATTTAGAGAGGTGCACCTCTATACCTGGGATAAGAAATAGAGGTGTAGTTTACATCTATATTTAGAGGTGCGCCGCTATTTTTGGGACTACCAGTACAGGTACTTATATACTCGTGGACAAATTTCTTGACCGGAATGGTTTTCTATAATATTTTTTGAAAGCGTGAAATCTTAATTTCACATTGCTCTACAGACATGAATTTGGTATCAATAGAAAAAGAGGTCATTTTTATGCATTAATGAAAAAAAAAGAATTAAAAAATTTTAGCCACTACTGCCGGTAGAGTAATGTGTTGAAATTGCGGCATGCAAAAAATTTCAATCTTCCTACCGGACAAGACGTTTGTCCATTAGCATATATAGATAATAACATACGTATGTTTGGCTTGTGTTTTGATTATAAACATTTGTTACCAGCTCTTGTCTTACTTATACCTAACGCATACGCGTGTTATTCAGATTCTGCACCGAACATAAAAATGCTTACCACTTCCACGGCAAGCATTTTAGGTGTTTGAACTTAAAAAAAATGGTCATTAAGTACCCATGTTAAGTGCAAAAGCCGTCGTGAAGAAATATATGCAAAAACTCGGTAATAGTTTTGCTAAAATAGGTCCAAGAACGGTATATTTTGACTAAAAACACAGTTTCAAGTCACGCAATTTTCTATTTTCACTTTGTAAACAAACAATCTTTCAGTTTATACATTCAATAACTTTTTTTGTTGAGGCCTCTACAAAGATAGGTTGAAAAACCGAGTGAAGCTTACACATCTGGCCTCCGGATAGGCGTATTTATATTTCGATAACAGTGATATAAACCTACTTACCAGGTCAAAATATCTCCAAAAATGCACAAAATAACGAAATATTCCGCCATTTTGTTCCGCACAGAACATGTCCCTTACTTACTTTTCCGCAAAAACCAAATACGTTGGACCTCCTGCAACCACTCGATCTAAAGGAAACAAGAAAAGGACAAATAAACACAAAATAGTAGCAGAAAGGTGTAGTGATATGCTGTATTAAAACAAAATTCTTTTGTGTAAAATTTAAAAAAAAAACAACAGAAATTAGTGCATTAGAGCTCCAAAATCGTGATTCCAAATTTTATGAATTTTTTTTTCCAGGTCCGGAAATGGACGACAAAATTCATATAACGACAACGTCATCCAAATCACCCCAAAATGAAAATTGAAAGCCTACATGAGTGTCTCAGTGTGCCTAAAAATTCCCAGCTTGATATCTCTCAAGATAAAAAAAAATTTGTTCTAAATCACTGTAGGGTAGGTGCTACTACCCAGCCCTACCCCCTACCTGACCCCCTATCTTGCTCAAATGAACTGAAAAGTAGGTCATCATGTACCTTTTCTTCACTGGTGTGGTGCCAGCTTAAAAGTGGGTCATCATTCCACGTGAAAACTTGCCGCTGAAAAAATCATCAAAATTGAGGTTTTTTTCCAGGTCCGGATATAGACGACAAAATTCATGAAAACGACAATCATCCAAATCACCCCAAAATGAAAATTGAAAGACTACATGAGTGTCTCAGTGTGCAAAAAAATTCCCAGCTTGATATCTCTCAAGATAACAAAAATTTGTTCTACATCACTGTAGGGTAGGTGCTACTACCCAGCCCTACCCCCTACCTGACCCCTATCTTGCTCAAATGAACTGAAAAGTAGGTCATCATGTACCTTTTCTTGACCGGTGTGGTGCCAGCTTCAAAGTGGGTCATCATTCCATGCGAAAACTTGCCGCTGAAAAAATCATCAAAATTGAGGTTTCTTTCCAGGTCCGGATATAGACGACAAAATTCATGAAAACGACAAAGTCATCCAAATCACCCCAAAATGAAAATTGAAAGCCTACATGAGTGTCTCAGTGTGCCAAAAAAATTCCCAGCTTGATATCTCTCAAGATAAAAAAATTTTGTTCTACATCACTGTAGGGTAGGTGCTACTACCCAGCCACACCCCCTACCTGACCCCTATCTTGCTCAAATGAACTGAAAAGTAGGTCATCATGTACCTTTTCTTCACCGGTGTGGTGCCAGCTTCAAAGTGGGTCATCATTCCACGCGAAAACTTGCCGCTGAAAAAATCATCAAAATTGAGGTTTATTTCCAGGTCCGCCGGATATGGACAACAAAATTCATGAAAACGACAAAGTCATCCAAATCACCCCAAAATGAAAATTGAAAGCCTACATGAGTGTCTCAGTGTGCCAAAAAATTCCCAGCTTGATATCTCTCAAGATAAAAAAAATTTTGTTCTACATCACTGTAGGGTAGGTGCTACTTCCCAGCCCCACCCCCTACCTGAACCCCTATCTTGCTCAAATGAACTGAAAAGTAGGTCATCATGTACCTTTTCTTGACTGGTGTGGTGCCAGCTTCAAAGTGGGTCATCATTCCACATGAAAACTTAGCGCTGAAAAAATCATCAAAATTGAGGTTTTATTCCAGGTATGGATGACAAAATTCATGAAAACGACAACGTGATCCAAATCACCCCAAAATGAAAATTGAAAGCCTACATGAGTGTCTCAGTGTGCCAAAAAATTCCCAGCTTGATATCTCTCAAGATAAAAAAAATTTTGTTCTACATCACTGTAGGGTAGGTGCTACTACCCAGCCCCACCCCCTACCTGAACCCCTATCTTCCTCAAATGAACTGAAAAGTAGGTCATCATGTAATTTTTCTTGACTGGTGTGGTGCCAGCTTCAAAGTGGGTCATCATTCCACGTGAAAACTTGGTGCTGAAAAAATCATCAAAATTGAGGTTTTATTCCAGGTATGGATGACAAAATTCATGAAAACGACAACGTGATCCAAATCACCCCAAAATGAAAATTGAAAGCCTACATGAGTGTCTCAGTGTGCCGAAAAATTCCCAGCTTGATATCTCTCAAGATAAAAAAATTTTGTTCTACATCACTGTAGGGTAGGTGCTACTACCCAGCCCTACCCCCTACCTGACCCCCTATCTTGCTCAAATGAACTGAAAAGTTGGTCATCATGTACCATTTCTTCACCGGTGTGGTGCCAGCTTCAAAGTGGGTCATCATTCCACGCGAAAACTTGCTGCTGAAAAAATCATCAAAATTGCGGTTTTTTTCCAGGTCCGGAAATGGACGACAAAATTCATGAAAATGACAAAGTCATCCAAATCACCCCAAAATGAAAATTGAAAGCCTACATGAGTGACTCAGTGTGCCGAAAAATTCCCAGCTTGATATCTCTCAAGATAAAAAAAATTTGTTCTACATCACTGTAGGGTAGGTGCTACTACCCAGCCCCACCCCCTACCTGACCCCCTATCTTGCTCAAATGAACTGAAAAGTAGGTCATCATGAACCTTTTCTTGACCGGTGTGGTGCCAGCTTCAAAGTGGGTCATCATTCCACGTGAAAACTTTCCGCTGAAAAAATCATCAAAATTGAGGTTTTTTTCCAGGTCCAGATATGGACAACAAAATTCATGAAAACGACAAAGTCATCCAAATCACCCCAAAATGAAAATTGAAAGCCTACATGAGTGTCTCAGTGTGCCAAAAATTTCCCAGCTTGATATCTCTCAAGATAAAAAAAATTTTGTTCTACATCACTGTAGGGTAGGTGCTACTACCCAGCCTCACCCCCTACCTGAACCCCTATCTTGCTCAAATGAACTGAAAAGTAGGTCATCATGTACCTTTTCTTGACTGGTGTGGTGCCAGCTTCAAAGTGGGTCATCATTCCACGTGAAAACTTGGCACTGAAAAAATCATCAAAATTGAGGTTTTATTCCAGGTATGGATGACAAAATTCATGAAAACGACAATGTGATCCAAATCACCCCAAAATGAAAATTGAAAGCCTACATGAGTGTCTCAGTGTGCCAAAAAATTCCCAGCTTGATATCTCTCAAGATAAAAAAATTTTGTTCTACATCACTGTAGGGTAGGTGCTACTACCCAGCCCTACCCCCTACCTGACCTCCTATCTTGCTCAAATGAACTGAAAAGTAGGTCATCATGTACCTTTTCTTCACCGGTGTGGTGCCAGCTTCAAAGTGGGTCATCATTCCACGCGAAAACTTGGCCCTGAAAAAATCATCAAAATTGAGGTATTTTACCAGGTCCGGAAATGGACGACAAAATTCATGAAACGACAGTCATCCAAATCACCCCAAAATGAAAATTGAAAGCCTTCATGAGTGTCTCAGTGTGCCAAAAAATTGCCAGCTTGATATCTATCAAGATCAAAAAATTTTGTTCTACATCACTGTAGGGTAGGTGCTACTACCCAGCCCCACCCCCTACCTGAACCCCTATCTTCCTCAAATGAACTGAAAAGTAGGTCATCATGTACCTTTTCTTGACTGGTGTGGTGCCAGCTTCAAAGTGGGTCATCATTCCACGTGAAAACTTGGCACTGAAAAAATCATCAAAATTGAGGTTTTATTCCAGGTATGGATGACAAAATTCATGAAAACGACAATGTGATCCAAATCACCCCAAAATGAAAATTGAAAGCCTACATGAGTGTCTCAGTGTGCCAAAAAATTCCCAGCTTGATATCTCTCAAGATAAAAAAATTTTGTTCTACATCACTGTAGGGTAGGTGCTACTACCCAGCCCTAGCCCCTACCTGACCCCCTATCTTGCTCAAATGAACTGAAAAGTAGGTCATCATGTACCTTTTCTTCACCGGTGTGGTGCCAGCTTCAAAGTGGGTCATCATTCCACGCGAAAACTTGGCGCTTTGAAAAAATCATCAAAATTGAGGTTTTTTTCCAGGTCCAGATATGGACGACAAAATTCATGAAAAAAACAATGTCATCCAAATCACCCCAAAATGAAAATTGAAAGCCTACATGAGTGTCTCAGTGTGCCAAAAAATTCCCAGCTTGATATCTCTCAAGATAAAAAAATTTTGTTCTACATCACTGTAGGGTAGGTGCTACTACCCAGCCCTAGCCCCTACCTGACCCCCTATCTTGCTCAAATGAACTGAAAAGAAGGTCATCATGTACCTTTTCTTCACCGGTTTGGTGCCAGCTTCAAAGTGGGTCATCATTCCACGCGAAAACTTGGCGCTTTGAAAAAATCATCAAAATTGAGGTTTTTTTCCAGGTCCAGATATGGACGACAAAATTCATGAAAAAAACAATGTCATCCAAATCACCCCAAAATGAAAATTGAAAGCCTACATGAGTGTCTCAGTGTGCCAAAAAATTCCCAGCTTGATATCTCTCAAGATAACAAAATTTTGTTCTACATCACTGTAGGGTAGGTGCTACTACCCAGCCCCACTCCCTACCTAAACCCCTATCTTGCTCAAATGAACTGAAAAGTAGGTCATCATGTACCTTTTCTTCACCGGTGTGGTGCCAGCTTCAAAGTGGGTCATCATTCCATACGAAAACTTGCCGCTGAAAAAATCATCAAAATTGAGGTTTTTTTCAAGGTCCGGATATGGACAACAAAATTCATGAAAACGACAAAATCATCCAAATCACCCCAAAATGAAAATTGAAAGCCTACATGAGTGTCTCAGTGTGCCAAAAAAATTCCATGCTTGATATCTCTCAAGATAAAAAAATTTTGTTCTACATCACTGTAGGGTAGGTGCTACTACCCAGCCCCACCCCCTACCTGACACCCTATCTTGCTCAAATGAACTGAAAAGTAGGTCATCATGTACCTTTTCTTCACCGGTGTGGTGCCAGCTTCAAAGTGGGTCATCATTCCACGCGAAAACTTGCTGCTGAAAAAATCATCAAAATTGAGGTTTTTTTCCAGGTCCGAACATGGACGACAAAATTCACGAAAAAAACAAAGTCATCCAAATCACCCCAAAATGAAAATTAAAAGCCTACATGAGTGTCTCAGTGTGCCAAAAAATTCCCAGCTTGATATCTCTCAAGATAAAAAAAATTGTGTTCTACATCACTGTAGGGTAGGTGCTACTACCCAGCCCAACCCCCTACCTGACGCCCTATCTTGCTCGAATGAACTGAAAAGTAAGTCATCATGTACCTTTTCTTGACCGGTGTGGTGCCAGCTTCAAAGTGGGTCATCATTCCACGCGAAAACTTGCCGCTGAAAAACTCATCAAAATTGAGGGTTTTTTCCAAATCCGGATATGGACGACAAAATTCATGAAAATGACAAAGTCATCCAAATCACCCCAAAATGAAAATTGAAAGCCTACATGAGTGTCTCAGTGTGCCAAAAAATTCCCAGCTTGATATCTCTCAAGATAAAAAAAATTTTGTTCTACTCACTGTAGGTTAGGTGCTAAAACCCAGCCCAACCCCCTACCTGAACCCCTATCTTGCTCAAATGAACAGAAAAGTAGGTCATCATGTACCTTTTCTTGACCGATGTGGTGCCAGCTTCAAAGTGGGTCATCATTCCACGCGAAAACTTGCCGCTGAAAAAATCATCATAATTGAGGTTTCTTTCCAGGTTTATGGACGACAAAATTCATGAAAATGACAAAGTCATCCAAATCACCCCAAAATGAAAATTGAAAGCCTACATGAGTGTCTAAGTGTGCCAAAAAATTCCCAGCTTGATATCTCTGAAGATAAAAAAATTTCGTTCTACATCACTGTAGGTTAGGTGCTAGTACCCGGCCCCACCCCCTACCTGAAACCCTATCTTGCTCAAATGAACTGAAAAGTAGGTCATCAAGTACCTTTTCTAGACCGGTGTGGTGCCAGCTTCTAAGTGGGTCATCATTCAACGCGAAAACTTGCCGCTGAAAAAATCATCAAAATTGAGGTTTTTTTCCGGGTTCAGATATGGCCTACATCATGAGTGTCTCAGTGTGCCAAAAAATTCCCAGCTTGATATCTCTCAAGATAAAAAAAATTTTGTTCTACATCACTGTAGGGTAGGTGCTACTACCCAGCCCCACCCCCTACCTGAACCCCTATCTTGCTCAAATGAACTGAAAGTAGGTCATCATGTAGCTTTTCTTGACCGGTGTGGTGGCAGCTTCAAAGTGGGTCATCATTCCACGCGAAAACTTGCCGCTGAAAAACTCATCAAAATTGAGGGTTTTTTCCAAATCCGGATATGGACGACAAAATTCATGAAAATGACAAAGTCATCCAAATCACCCCAAAATGAAAATTGAAAGCCTACATGAGTGTCTCAATGTGCCAAAAAATTCCCAGCTTGATATCTCTCAAGATAAAAAAATTTTCCGATGTGGTGTCAGCTTCAAAGTCGGTCATCATTCCACGCGAAAACTTGCCACTGAAAAATCATCAAAATTGAGGTTTCTTTCCAGGTCCGAATATGGACGACAAAAAGTAATGAAAAAAAATTCCCAGCTTGATATCTCTCAAGATAAAAAAATTTTGTTCTACATCACTGTAAGGTAGGTGCTACTACCAAGCCCCACCCACTTCCTGACCCCCTTTCTTGCTGAAATGAACTGAAAAGTAGGTCATTATGTACCTTTTCTTGACCGGTGTGGTGCCAGCTTCAAAGCGGTCATCATTCCACGCGAAAACTTGCCACTGAAAAAATCATCAAAATTGAGGTTTTTTTCAAGGTCCGGATATTAGCGACAAAATTCATGAAAACGACAAAGTCATCCAAATCACCCCAAAATGAAAATTAAAGCCTACATGAGTGTCTCAGTGTGCCAAAAAATTCCCAGCTTGATATCTCTCAAGATAAAAAAATTTTGTTCTACATCACTGTAGGGTAGGTGCTACTACCCAGCCGCACCCCCTACCTGACCCCCTATCTTGCTCAAATGAACTGAAAAGTAGGTCACCATGTACCTTTTCTTGACCGGGATGGTGCCAGCTTCAAAGTGGGTCATCATTCCACGTGAAAACTTGCCGCTGAAAAAAATCATCAAAATTGAGGTTTTTTTCAAGGTCCGGATATGGACGACAAAATTCATGAAAACGACAAAGTCATCCAAATCACCCCAAAATGAAAATTGAAAGCCTACATGAGTGTCTCAGTGTGCCAAAAAATTCCCAGCTTGATATCTCTCAAGATAAAAAAAATTTTGTTCTATACATCACTGTAAGGTAGGTGCTAGTACCAAGCCCCACCCCCTACCTGACCCCCTTTCTTGCTCAAATGAACTGAAAAGTAGGTCATCAAGTACCTTGACCGGTTTGGTGCCAGCTTCAATGTGGGTCATCATTCCACACGAAAACTTGCTGCTAAAAAAATCATCAAAATTGAGGTTTTTTTCCAGGTCCGGATATGGACAACAAAATTCATGAAAACGACAAAGTCATCCAAATCACCCCAAAATGAAAATTGAAAGCCTACATCATGAGTGTCTCAGTGTGCCAAAAAATTCCCAGCTTGATATCTCTTAAGAAAAAAAAAATGTTGTTCTACATCACTGTAGGGTAGGTTCTACTACCCAGCTCCACCCCCTACCTGAACCCCTATCTTGCTCAAATGAACTAAAAAGTAGGTCATCATGTACCTTTTCTTGACTGGTGTGGTGCCAGCTTGCAAGTGGTTCATCATTCCACGCGAAAACTTGCCGGTGAAAAAATCATCAAAATTGCGGTTTTATTCCAGGTCCGGATATGGATGACTAAATTCATGAAAACGACAAAGTCATCCAAATAACCCCAAAATGAAAATTGAAAGCCTACATGAGTGTCTCAGTGTGCCAAAAAATTCCCAGATTGATATCTCTCAAGATAAAAAAAATTTTGTTCTACATCACTGTAGGGTAGGTGCTACTACCCAGCCCCACAGCCTACCGGACCCACTATCTCGCTCAAATGAACTGAAAAGTAGGTCATCATGTACCTTTTCTTCACCGGTGTTGTGCCAGCTTCAAAGTGGGTCATCATTCCACATAAAAACTTGCCGCTGAAAAAATCATCAAAATTGAGGTTTTTTTCCAGGTATGGACGACAAAATTCATGAAAACGAGAAAGTCATCCAAATCACCCCAAAATGAAAATTGAAAGCCTACATGAGTGTCTCAGTGTGCCAAAAAATTCCCAGCTTGATATCTCTCAAGATAAAAAAATTTTGTTCTACAACACTGTAAGGTAGGTGCTACTACCCAGCCCCACGCACTTCCTGAACCCCTATCTTGCTCAAATGAACAGAAAAGTAGGTCATCATGTACCTTTTCTTGACCGGTGTGGTGCCAGCTTCAAAGTGGGTCCACATTCCACGTGAAAACTTACCCTGAAAAAATCATCAAAATTGAGGTTTTTTTCCAAATCCGGATATGGACGACAAAATTCATGAAAACGACAGTCATCCAAATCACCCCAAAATGAAAATTGAAAGCCTACATGAGTGTCTCAGTGTGCCAAAAATTGCCAGCTTGATATCTCTCAAGATAAAAAAATTTTGTTCTACATCACTATATGGTAGGTGCTACTACCCAGCCCCACCCCATACCTGACCCCCTATCTTGCTCAAATAAACTGAAAAGTAGGTCATCATGTACCATTTCTTGACCGGTGTGGTGCCAGCTTCAAAGTGGGTCATCATTCCACGCGAAAACTTTCCGCTGAAAATATCATCAAAATTGAGGTTTTTTTCCAAATCTGGATATGGACGACAAAATTCATGAAAACGACAAAGTCATCCAAATCACCCCAAAATGAAAATTGAAAGCCTACATGAGTGTCTCAGTGTGCCAAAAATTCCAAGCTTGATATTATCTCTCAAGATAAAAAAATTTTGTTCTACATCACTATAGGGTAGGTGCTCCTACCCAGCCCCACCCCCTCCCTGACCCCTATCTTGCTCAAATGAACTGAAAAGTAGGTCATCATGTACCATTTCTTGACCGGTGTGGTGCGAACTTCAAAGTGGGTCATCATTCCACGCGAAAACTTTCCACTGAAAAAATCATCAAAATTGAGGTTTTCTTCCAAATCCGGATATGCACGACAAAAGTCATGAAAACGACAAAGTCATCCAAATCACCCCAAAATGAAAATTGAAAGCCTACATGAGTGTCTCAGTGTGCCAAAAAATTCCCAGCTTGATATCTCTCAAGATAAAAAAAAATTTGTTCTACATCACTGTAGGGTAGGTGCTACTACCCAGCCCCACCCCCTACCTGACCCCTATCTTGCTCAAATGAACTGAAAAGTAGGTCATCATGTACCTTTTCTTGACCGGTGTGGTGCCAGCTTCAAAGTGGGTCATCATTCCACGCGAAAACTTACCGCTGAAAAAATCATCAAAATTGAGGGTTTTTTCCAGGTCCGGATATGGACGACAAAATTCATATAAACGACAAAGTCATCCAAATCACCCCAAAATGAAAATTGAAAGCCTACATGAGTGTCTCAGTGTGCCAAAAAATTCCCAGCTTGATATCTCTCAAGATAAAAAAATTTTGTTCTACATCACTGTAAGGTAGGTGCTACTACCCAGCCCCACCCACTTTCTGATCCCTTATCTTGCTCAAATGAACTGAAAAGTAGGTCATCATGTACCTTTTCTTGACCGGTGTGGTGCCAGCTTTAAAGTGGATCATCATTCCACGCGAAAACTTGCCACTGAAAAAATCATCAAAATTGAGGTTTTTTTCAAGGGTCCGATATGGATGACAAAATTCATGAAAACGACAAAGTCATCCAAATCACCCCAAAATGAAAATTGAAAGCCTACATGAGTGTTTCAGTGTGCCAAAAAATTCCCAGCTTGATATCTCTCAAGATAAGAAAATTTTGTTCTACATCACTGTAGGGTAAGGTGCTACTACCCAGCCCCACCCCCTACCTGACACCCCTATCTTGCTCAAATGAACAGAAAAGTAGGTCATCATGTACCTTTTCTTGACCGGTGTGGTGCCAGCTTCAAAGTGGGTCATCATTCAACGCGAAAACTTGCTGCTAAAAAAATCATCAAAATTGAGTTTTTTTCCAGGTCCGGATATGGACGACAAAATTCATGAAAATGACAAAGTCATCCAAATCAACCCAAAATGAAAACTGAAAGCCTACATGAGGGTCTCAGTGTGCCAAAAAATGCCAGCTTGATATCTCTCAAGATAAAAAAATTTTGTTCTACATCACTATAGGGTAGGTGCTACTACCCAGCCCCACCCCATACCTGACCCCCTATCTTGCTCAAATGAACAGAAAAGTAGGTCATCATGTACCTTTTCTTGACCGGTGTGGTGCCAGCTTCAAAGTGGGTCATCATTCAACGCGAAAACTTGCTGCTAAAAAAATCATCAAAATTGAGTTTTTTTCCAGGTCCGGATATGGACGACAAAATTCATGAAAATGACAAAGTCATCCAAATCAACCCAAAATGAAAACTGAAAGCCTACATGAGGGTCTCAGTGTGCCAAAAAATGCAAGCTTGATATCTCTCGAGATAAAAAAATTTTGTTCTACATCACTATAGGGTAGGTGCTACTACCCAGCCCCACCCCCTTCCTGAACCCCTATCTTGCTCAAATGAACAGAAAAGTAGGTCATCATGAACCTTTTCTTGACCGATGTGGTGCCAGCTTCAAAGTGGGTCATCATTGAAATGAAAACTTGCCGCTGAAAAAATCATCATAATTGAGGTTTCTTTCCAGGTTTATGGACGACAAAATTCATGAAAATGACGAAGTCATCCAAATCACCCCAAAATGAAAATTGAAAGCCTACATGAGTGTCTAAGTGTGCCAAAAAATTACCAGCTTGATATCTCTGAAGATAAAAAAATTTCGTTCTACATCACTGTAGGGTAAATGCTAGTACCCAGCCCCACCCCCAACCTGAAACCCTACCTTGCTCAAATGAACTGAAAAGTAGGTCATCAAGTACCTTTTCTAGACCGGTGTTGTGCCAGCTTCTAAGTGGGTCATCATTCAACGCGAAAACTTGCCGCTGAAAAAATCATCAAAATTGAGGTTTTTTTCCAGGTTCAGATATGGACGACAAAATTCATGAAAACGACAAAGTACTCCAAATAACCCCAAAATGAAAATTGAAAGCCTACATGAGTGTCTAAATGTGCCAAAAAATTCCCAGCTTGATATCTCTCAAGATAAAAAAATTTTGTTCTATACATCACTGTAGGGTAGGCGCTACTACCCAGCCCCACCCACTTCCTGATCCCCTATCTTGCTCAAATGAACTGAAAAGTAGGTCATCATGTACCTTTTCTTGACCGGTGTGGTGCCAGCTTTAAAGTGGATCATCATTCCACGCGAAAACTTGCCACTGAAAAAATCATCAAAATTGAGGTTTTTTTCAAGGATGGATGACAAAATTCATGAAAACGACAAAGTCATCCAAATCACCCCAAAATGAAAATTGAAAGCCTACATGAGTGTTTCAGTGTGCCAAAAAATTCCCAGCTTGATATCTCTCAAGATAAAAAAATTTTGTTCTACATCACTGTAGGGTAAGGTGCTACTACCCAGCCCCACCCCCTACCTGACCCCCCTATCTTGCTCAAATGAACACAAAAGTAGGTCATCATGTACCTTTTCTTGACCGGTGTGGTGCCAGCTTCAAAGTGGGTCATCATTCAACGCGAAAACTTGCCGCTAAAAAAATCATCAAAATTGAGTTTTTTCCAGGTCCGGATATGGACGACAAAATTCATGAAAATGACAAAGTCATCCAAATCAACCCAAAATGAAAATTGAAAGCCTACATGAGGGTCTCAGTGTGCCAAAAAATTCCCAGCTTGATATCTCTCAAGATAAAAAAATTTTGTTCTATACATCACCTTAGGGTAGGTGCTACTACCCAGCTCCACCTCCTACCTGACCCCCTATCTTGCTCAAATAAACTGAAAAGTAGGTCATCATGTACCTTTTCTTGACAGGTGTGGTGCCAGCTTTGGTGGGTCATCATTGAAACGAAAACTTGCCGCTGTAAAAATCATCAAAATTGAGGTTTTTTTCCAGGTTCAGATATGGACGACAAAATTCATGAAAACGACAACGTCATCCAAATCACCCCAAAATGAAAATTGAAAGCCTACATGAGTGTCTCAGTGTGCCAAAAAATTCCCAGCTTGATATCTCTCAAGATAAAAAAAATTTGTTCTACATCACTGTAGGGTAGGTGCTACTACCCAGCCCCAGCCATTACCTGACCCTCTATCTTGCTCAAATGAACTGAAAAGTAGGTCATCATGTACCTTTTCTTGACCGGTGTGGTGTCAGCTTCAAAATGGGTCATCATTCCACCAGAAACTTGCCGTTGATAAAATCATCAAAATTGAGGTTTATATTCAAGTTCGGATATGGACGACAAAATTAATGAAAACAACAAAGTCATCCAAATCACCCCAAAATGAAAATTGAAAACCTACATGAGTGTCTCAGTGTGCCAAAAAATTCCCAGCTTGATATCTCTCAAGATAAAAAAAATTTTGTTCTATACATCACTGTAAGGTAGGTGCTAGTACCAAGCCCCACCCCCTACCTTACCCCCTATCTTGCTCAAATGAACTGAAAAGTAGGTCATCAAGTACCTTTTCTTGCCCGGTGTGGTGCCAGCTTCAAAGTGGGTCATCATTTCACACGAAAACTTGCCGCTGAAAAAATCATCAAAATTGAGGTTTTTTTCCAGGTCCGGATATGGACAACAAAATTCATGAAAACGACAACGTCGTCCAAATCACACCAAAATGAAAATTGAAAGCCTACATCATGAGTGTCTCAGTGTGCCAAAAAATTCCCAGCTTGATATCTCTCAAGATAAAAAAAATTTGTTCTACATCACTGTAGGGTAGGCGCTACTACCCAGCTCCACCCCCTACCTGAACCACTATCTTGCTCAAATGAACTAAAAAGTAGGTCATCATGTACCTTTTCTTGACCGGTGTGGTGCAAGCTTCAAAGTGGGACATCATTCCACACGAAAACTTGCCGCTGAAAAAATAATCAAAATTGAGGGTTTTTTCCAGGTCCGGTTATGGAGGACAAAATTCATGAAAACAACAAAGTCATCCAAATCACCCCAAAATGAAAATTGAAAGCCTACATGAGTGTCTCAGTGTGCCAAAAAATTCCCAGCTTGATATCTCTCAAGATAAAAAAAAATTTTTCTATACATCACTATAGTGTAGGTGCTACTGCCCAGCCCAACCCCCTACCTGACCCCCTATCTTGCTCAAATGAACTGAAAAGTAGGTCATCATGTACCTTTTCTTGACCGGTGTGGAGCCAGCTTCAAAGTGGGTCATCATTCCATGCGAAAACATGCCGCTGAAAAAATCATCAAAATTGAGGTTTTTTTCCAGGTCCGGATATGGACGACAAAATTCATGAAAATGACAACGTCATCCAAATCAACCCAAAATGAAAATTGAAAGCCTACATGAGTGTTTCAGTGTGCCAAAAAATTCCCAGCTTGATATCTCTCAAGATAAAAAAATTTTGTTCTACATCACTATAGGGTAGGTGCTACTACCCAGCCCCACCCCCTACCTAAACCCCTATCTAGCTCAAATGAACTAAAAAGTAGGTCATCATGTACCATTTCTTGACCGGTGTGGTGCCAGCTTGAAAGTGGTTCATCATTCCACGCGAAAACTTGCCGCTGAAAAAATCATCAAAATGGAGGTTTTTTTCCAAATCTGGATATGGACGACAAAATTCATGAAAAGGACAAAGTCATCCAAATCACCCCAAAATGAAAATTGATAGCCTACATGAGTGTCTCAGTGTGCCAAAAAATTCCCAGCTTGATATCTCTCAAGATAAAAAAAATTTTGTTCTACATCACTGTAGGTTAGGTGCTACTACCAAGCCCCACCTCCTACCTCAACCCCTATCTTGCTCAAATGAACTGAAAAGTAGGTCATCATGTACCTTTTCTTGACCGATGTGGTGCCAGCTTCAAAGTGGGTCATCATTCCACACGAAAACTTGCCGCTGAAAAATCATTAAAATTGAGGTTTTTTTCCAGGTTTATGGATGACAAAATTCATGAAAACGACAAAGTCATCCAAATCACCCCAAAATGAAAATTGAAAGCCTACATGAGTGTCTCAGTGTGCCAAAAATTCCCAGCTTGATATCTCTCAAGATAAAAAAATTTTGTTCTACATCACTATAGGGTAGGTGCTACTACCCAGCCCCACCCCCTACCTGACCCCCTATCTCGCTCAAATGAACTGAAAAGTAGGTCATCATGTACCATTTCTTGACCGGTGTGGTGCGAGCTTCAAAGTGGGTCATCATTCCACGCGAAAACTTGCCGCTGAAAAAATCATTAAAATTGCGGTTTGTTTCCAAATCCGGATATGGACGACAAAATTTATGAAAAAGACAAAGTCATCCAAATCACCCCAAAATGAAAATTGAAAGCCTACATGAGTGTCTCAGTGTGCCAAAAAATTCCCAGCTTGATATCTCTCAAGATAAAAAAAATTTGTTCTACATCACTGTAGGGTAGGTGCTACTACCCAGCCCCAACCCCTTCCTGAACCCCTATCTTGCTCAAATGAACTGAAAAGTAGGTCATCATGTACCTTTTCTTGACTGATGTGGTGCCAGCTTCAAAGTGGGTCATCATTCCACGCGAAAACTTGCTGCTGAAAAAATCATCAAAATTGAGGTTTCTTTCCAGGTCCGGATATTGACGACAAAATTCAAGAAAAAGGACAAAGTCATCCAAATCACCCCAAAATGAAAATTGAAAGCCTACATGAGTGTCTCAGTGTGCCAAAAAATTCCCAGCTTGATATCTCTCATGATAAAAAAATTTTGTTCTACATCACTGTATGGTAGGTGCTACTACCCAGCCCAACCCCCTACCTGACGCCCCTATCTTGCTCAAATGAACTGAAAAGTAGGTCTTCATGTACCTTTTCTTGACCGGTGTGGTGCCAGCTTCAAAGTGGGTCATCATTCCAAGCAAAAACTTGCCGCTGAAAAAATTCATCAAAATTGAGGTTTTTTTCCAGGTCCGGATGAACGACAAAATTCATATAAACGACAAAGTCATCCAAATCACCCCAAAATGAAAATTGAAAGCCTACATGAGTGTCTCAGTGTGCCAAAAAAATTCCCAGCTTCATATCTCTCAAGATAAAAAAAATTTCTTCTACATCACTGTAAAGTAGGTGCTACTACCCAGCCCCACCCACTTCCTGATCCCCTATCTTGCTCAAATGAACTGAAAAGTAGGTCATCATGTACCTTTTCTTGACCGGTGTGGTGCCAGCTTTAAAGTGGATCATCAATCCACGCAATAACTTGCCACTGAAAAAATCATCAAAATTGAGGTTTTTTTCCAGGTTCGGATATGGACGACAAAATTCATGAAAACGACAAAGTCATCCAAATCACCCCAAAATGAAAATTGAAAGCCTACATGAGTGTTTCAGTGTGCCAAAAAATTCCCAGCTTGATATCTCTCAAGATAAAAAAAATTTGTTTTACATCACTGTAGGGTAGGTGCTACTACCCAGCCCCACCCCCTACCTGACCCCCTATCTTGCTCAAATGAACTGAAAAGTAGGTCATCATGTACCTTTTCTTGACCGGTGTGGTGCCAGCTTCAAAGTGGGTCATCATTCCACGCGAAAACTTGCGGCTGATAAAATCATCAAAATTAAGGTTTTTTTCTAAATCCGGTATGGACGACAAAATTCATGAAAACGACAAAGTCATCCAAATCACCCCAAAATGAAAATTGAAAGCCTACATGAGTGTCTCAGTGTGCCAAAAAATTCCCAGCTTGATATCTCTCAAGATAAAAAAAATTTGTTCTACATCACTGTAGGTTAGGTGCTACTACCCAGCCCCACCCCCTACCTGAACCCCTATCTTGCTCAAATGAACTGAAAAGTAGGTCATCATGTACCTTTTCTTGACCAATGTGGTGCCAGCTTCAAAGTGGATCATCATTCCACGCGAAAACTTGCCGCTGAAAAAATCATCAAAATTGCGGTTTTTTTCTAGGTCCGGATATGGACAACAAAATTCATGAAAACGACAACGTCATCCAAATCACCACAAAATGAAAATTGAAAGCCTACATCATGAGTGTCTCAGTGTGCCAAAAAATTCCCAGCTTGATATCTCTCAAGATAAAAAAAATTTTGTTCTACATCACTGTAGGGTAGGTGCTACTACCCAGCCCCACCTCCTACCTCAACCCCTATCTTGCTCAAATGAACTGAAAAGTAGGTCATCATGTACCTTTTCTTGACCGATGTGGTGCCAGCTTCAAAGTGGGTCATCATTCCACGCGAAAACTTGCCGCTGCAAAAAATCATCAAAATTGAGGTTTTTTTCCAGGTTTATGGACGACAAAATTCATGAAAACGACAAAGTCATCCAAATCACCCCAAAATGAAAATTGAAAGCCTACATGAGTGTCTCAGTGTGCCAAAAAATTCCCAGCTTGATATCTCTCAAGATAAAAAAATTTTGTTCTACATCACTGTAGGGTAGGTGCTACTACCCAGCCCCACCCCCTACCTGACCCCCTATCTTGCTCAAATGAACTGAAAAGTAGGTCATCATGTACCTTTTCTTGACCGGTGTGGTTCCAGCTTCAAAGTGGGTCATCATTCCACGCGAAAACTTGCCGCTGAAAAAATCATCAAAATTGAGGTTTTTTTCCAGGTCTGAATATGGACGACAAAATTCATGAAAACGACAAAGTCATCCAAATCACCCCAAAATGAAAATTGAAAGCCTACATGAGTGTCTCAGTGTGCCAAAAAATTCCCAGCTTGATATCTCTCAAGATAAAAAAAATTTTGTTCTATACATCACTGTAAGGTAGGTGCTAGTACCAAGCCCCACCCCCTACCTGACCCCCTATCTTGCTCAAATGAACTGAAAAGTAGGTCATCAAGTACCTTTTCTTGACCGGTGTGGTGCCAGCTTCAAAGTGGGTCATCATTTCACACGAAAACTTGCCGCTGAAAAAATCATCAAAATTGAGGTTTTTTTCCAGGTCCGGATATGGACAACAAAATTCATGAAAACGACAACGTCGTCCAAATCACACCAAAATGAAAATTGAAAGCCTACATCATGAGTGTCTCAGTGTGCCAAAAAATTCCCAGCTTGATATCTCTCGAGATAAAAAAAATTTGTTCTACATCACTGTAGGGTAGGCGCTACTACCCAGCTCCACCCCCTACCTGAACCACTATCTTGCTCAAATGAACTAAAAAGTAGGTCATCATGTACCTTTTCTTGACCGGTGTGGTGCAAGCTTCAAAGTGGGACATCATTCCACGCGAAAACTTGCCGCTGAAAAAATCATCAAAATTGAGGGTTTTTTCCAGGTCCGGTTATGGAGGACAAAATTCATGAAAACAACAAAGTCATCCAAATCACCCCAAAATGAAAATTGAAAGCCTACATGAGTGTCTCAGTGTGCCAAAAAATTCCCAGCTTGATATCTCTCAAGATAAAAAAAAATTTTGTTCTACATCACTATAGGGTAGGTGCTACTGCCCAGCCCAACCCCCTACCTGACCCCCTATCTTGCTCAAATGAACTGAAAAGTAGGTCATCATGTACCTTTTCTTGACCGATGTGGTGCCAGCTTCAAAGTGGGTCATCATTCCACACGAAAACTTATCGCTGAAAAAATCATCAAAATTGAGATTTTTTCCAGGTTTAAGAATGACAAAATTCATGAAAATGACAAAGTCATCCAAATCACCCCAAAATGAAAATTGAAAGCCTACATGAGTGTCTCAGTGTGCCAAAAAATTCCCAGCTTGATATCTCTCAAGATAAAAAAATTTTGTTCTACATCACTGTAGGGTAGGTGCTACTACCCAGCCCCACCCCCTACCTGACCCCCTATCTTGCTCAAATGAACTGAAAAGTAGGTCATCATGTACCTTTTCTTGACCAGTGTGGTGCCAGCTTCAAAGTGGGTCATCATTCCACACGAAAACTTGCCGCTGAAAAAATCATCAAAATTGAGGTTTTTTCCAGGTCCGGATATGGACGACAAAATTCATGAAAACGACAAAGTCATCCAAATCACCCCAAAATGAAAATTGAAAGCCTACATGAGTGTCTCAGTGTGCCAAAAAATTCCCAGCTTGATATCTCTCAAGATAAAAAAAATTTTGTTCTACATCACTGTAGGGTAGGTGCTACTACCCAGCCCCACCCCCTACCTGAACCCCTATCTTGCTCAAATGAACTGAAAAGTAGGTCATCATGTACCTTTTCTTGACCGGTGTGGTGCCAGCTTCAAAGTGGGTCATCATTCCACGCGAAAACTTGCCGCTGAAAAAATCATCAAAATTGAGGTTTTTTTCCAAATCCGGATATGGACGACAAAATTCATGAAAATGACAAAGTCATCCAAATCACCCCAAAATGAAAATTGAAAGCCTACATGAGTGTCTCAGTGTGCCAAAAAATTCCCAGCTTGATATCTCTCAAGATAAAAAAAATTTGTTCTACATCACTGTAGGGTAGGTGCTACTACCCAGCCCCACCCCCTACCTGACCCCCTATCTTGCTCAAATGAACTGAAAAGTAGGTCATCATGTACCTTTTCTTGACCGGTGTGGTGCCAGCTTCAAAGTGGGTCATCATTCCACGCGAAAACTTGCCGCTGAAAAAATCATCAAAATTGAGGTTTTTTTCCAAATCCGGATATGGACGACAAAATTCATGAAAACGACAAAGTCATCCAAATCACCCCAAAATGAAAATTGAAAGCCTACATGAGTGTCTCAGTGTGCCAAAAAATTCCCAGCTTGATATCTCTCAAGATAAAAAAAATTTTGTTCTACATCACTGTAGGGTAGGTGCTACTACCCAGCCCCACCCCCTACCTGAACCCCTATCTTGCTCAAATGAACTGAAAAGTAGGTCATCATGTACCTTTTCTTGACCGGTGTGGTGCCAGCTTCAAAGTGGGTCATCATTCCACGCGAAAACTTGCCGCTGAAAAAATCATCAAAATTGAGGGTTTTTTTCCAAATCCGGATATGGACAACAAAATTCATGAAAACGACAAAGTCATCCAAATCACCCCAAAATGAAAATTGAAAGCCTACATGAGTGTCTCAGTGTGCCAAAAAATTCCCAGCTTGATATCTCTCAAGATAAAAAAAATTTGTTCTACATCACTGTAGGGTAGGTGCTACTACCCAGCCCCACCCACTACCTGAACCCCTATCTTGCTCAAATGAACTGAAAAGTAGGTCATCATGTACCTTTTCTTGACCGATGTGGTGCCAGCTTCAAAGTGGGTCATCATTCAACGCGAAAACTTGCCGCTGAAAAAATCATCGAAATTGAGGTTTTTTTCCAGGTCCGAATATGGACGACAAAATTCATATAAACGACAAAGTCATCCAAATCACCCCAAAATGAAAATTGAAAGCCTACATGAGTGTCTCAGTGTGCCAAAAAATTCCCAGCTTGATATCTCTCATGATAAAAAAATTTTGTTCTACATCACTGTAGGGTAGGTGCTACTACCCAGCCCCACCCCCTACCTGACCCCTATCTTGCTCAAATGAACTGAAAAGTAGGTCATCATGTACCTTTTCTTGACCGGTGTGGTGCCAGCTTCAAAGTGGGTCATCATTCCACGCGAAAACTTACCGCTGAAAAAATCATCAAAATTGAGGTTTTTTTCCAGGTCCGGATATGGACGACAAAATTCATATAAACGACAAAGTCATCCAAATCACCCCAAAATGAAAATTGAAAGCCTACATGAGTGTCTCAGTGTGCCAAAAAATTCCCAGCTTGATATCTCTCAAGATAAAAAAATTTTCTTCTACATCACTGTAAGGTAGGTGCTACTACCCAGCCCCACCCACTTCCTGATCCCTTATCTTGCTCAAATGAACTGAAAAGTAGGTCATCATGTACCTTTTCTTGACCGGTGTGGTGCCAGCTTTCAAAGTGGGATCATCATTCCACGCGAAAACTTGCCGCTGAAAAAATCATCAAAATTGAGGTTTTTTTCAAGGGTCCGGATATGGATGACAAAATTCATGAAAACGACAAAGTCATCCAAATCACCCCAAAATGAAAATTGAAAGCCTACATGAGTGTTTCAGTGTGCCAAAAAATTCCCAGCTTGATATCTCTCAAGATAAAAAAATTTTGTTCTACATCACTGTAGGGTAGGTGCTACTACCCAGCCCCACCCCCTACCTGACCCCCTATCTTGCTCAAATGAACAGAAAAGTAGGTCATCATGTACCTTTTCTTGACCGGTGTGGTGCCAGCTTCAAAGTGGGTCATCATTCAACGCGAAAACTTGCTGCTAAAAAAATCATCAAAATTGAGTTTTTTTCCAGGTCCGGATATGGACGACAAAATTCATGAAAATGACAAAGTCATCCAAATCAACCCAAAATGAAAACTGAAAGCCTACATGAGGGTCTCAGTGTGCCAAAAAATTCCCAGCTTGATATCTCTCAAGATAAAAAAAATTTTGTTCTACTCACTGTAGGTTAGGTGCTACTACCCAGCCCCACCCCGTTCCTGAACCCCTATCTTGCTCAAATGAACAGAAAAGTAGGTCATCATGTACCTTTTCTTGACCGATGTGGTGCCAGCTTCAAAGTGGGTCATCATTCCACGCGAAAACTTGGCGCTGAAAAAATCATCATAATTGAGGTTTCTTTCCAGGTTTATGGACGACAAAATTCATGAAAATGACAAAGTCATCCAAATCACCCCAAAATGAAAACTGAAAGCCTACATGAGTGTCTAAGTGTGCCAAAAAATTACCAGCTTGATATCTCTGAAGATAAAAAAATTTCGTTCTACATCACTGTAGGGTAGGTGCTAGTACCCAGCCCCACCCCCTACCTGAAACCCTACCTTGCTCAAATGAACTGAAAAGTAGGTCATCAAGTACCTTTTCTAGACCGGTGTGGTGCCAGCTTCTAAGTGGGTCATCATTCAACGCGAAAACTTGCCGCTGAAAAAATCATCAAAATTGAGGTTTTTTTCCAGGTTCAGATATGGACGACAAAATTCATGAAAACGACAAAGTACTCCAAATAACCCCAAAATGAAAATTGAAAGCCTACATGAGTGTCTAAATGTGCCAAAAAATTCCCAGCTTGATATCTCTCAAGATAAAAAAATTGTGTTCTATACATCACTGTAGGGTAGGCGCTACTACCCAGCCCCACCCACTTCCTGATCCCCTATCTTGCTCAAATGAACTGAAAAGTAGGTCATCATGTACCTTTTCTTGACCGGTGTGGTGCCAGCTTTAAAGTGGATCATCATTCCACGCGAAAACTTGCCACTGAAAAAATCATCAAAATTGAGGTTTTTTTCAAGGATGGATGACAAAATTCATGAAAACGACAAAGTCATCCAAATCACCCCAAAATGAAAATTGAAAGCCTACATGAGTGTTTCAGTGTGCCAAAAAATTCCCAGCTTGATATCTCTCAAGATAAAAAAAATTTGTTCTACATCACTGTAGGGTAAGGTGCTACTACCCAGCCCCACCCCCTACCTGACCCCCTTATCTTGCTCAAATGAACAGAAAAGTAGGTCATCATGTACCTTTTCTTGACCGGTGTGGTGCCAGCTTCAAAGTGGGTCATCATTCAACGCGAAAACTTGCTGCTAAAAAAAATCATCAAAATTGAGTTTTTTTCCAGGTCCGGATATGGACGACACAATTCATGAAAATGACAAAGTCATCCAAATCAACCCAAAATGAAAATTGAAAGCCTACATGAGGGTCTCAGTGTGCCAAAAAATTCCCAGCTTGATATCTCTCAAGATAAAAAAATTTTGTTCTATACATCACCTTAGGGTAGGTGCTACTACCCAGCTCCACCCCCTACCTGACCCCCTATCTTGCTCAAATAAACTGAAAAGTAGGTCATCATGTACCTTTTCTTGACAGGTATCGTGCCAGCTTCGGTGGGTCATCATTGAAACGAAAACTTGCCGCTGTAAAAATCATCAAAATTGAGGTTTTTATCCAGGTTCAGATATGGACGACAAAATTCATGAAAACGACAACGTCATCCAAATCACCCCGAAATGAAAATTTAAAGCCTACATGAGTGTCTCAGTGTGCCAAAAAATTCCCAGCTTGATATCTCTTAAGATAAAAAAAACTTGTTCTACATCACTGTAGGGTAGGTTCTACTACCCAGCCCCAGCCATTACCTGACCCTCTATCTTGCTCAAATGAACTGAAAAGTAGGTCATCATGTACCTTTTCTTGACCGGTGTGGTGTCAGCTTCAAAATGGGTCATCATTCCACCAGAAACTTGCCGCTGAAAAATCATCAAAATTGAGGTTTCTTTCCAGGTACGAATATGACGACAAAATTCATGAAAACGACAAAGTCATCCAAATCACCCCAAAATGAAAATTGAAAGCCTACATGAGTGTCTCAGTGTGCCAAAAAATTCCCAGCTTGATATCTCTCACGATAAAAAAATTTTGTTCTACATCACTGTAGGGTAGGTGCTACTACCCAGCCCAACCCCCTACCTGACGACCTATCTTGCTCGAATGAACTGAAAAGTAGGTCATCATGTACCTTTTCTTGACCGGTGTGGTGCCAGCTTCAAAGTGGGTCATCATTCCACGCGAAAACTTGCCGCTGAAAAAATCATCAAAATTGAGGTTTTTTTCCAGGTCCGGATGGACGACAAAATTCATGAAAACGACAAAGTCATCCAAATCACCCCAAAATGAAAATTGAAAGCCTACATGAGTGTCTCAGTGTGCCAAAAAATTCCCAGCTTGATATCTCTCAAGATAAAAAAATTTTGTTCTACATCACTGTAAGGTAGGTGCTACTACCAAGCCCCACCCACTTCCTGACCACCTTTCTTGCTGAAATGAACTGAAAAGTAGGTCATCATGTACCTTTTCTTGACCGGTGTGGTGCCAGCTTCAAAGCGGTCATCATTCCACGCGAAAACTTGCCACTGAAAAAATCATCAAAATTGAGGTTTTTTTCAAGGTCCGGATATGGACGACAAAATTCATGAAAACGACAAAGTCATCCAAACCACTCCAAAATGAAAATTGAAAGCCTACATGAGTGTTTCAGTGTGATAAAAAATTCCCAGCTTGATATCTCTCAAGATAAAAAAATTTTGTTCTACATCACTGTAGGGTAGGTGCTACTACCCAGCCACACCACCTACCTGACCCCCTATCTTGCTCAAATGAACAGAAAAGTAGGTCATCATGTACCTTTTCTTCACCGGGATGGTGCCAGCTTCAAAGTGGGTCATCATTCCACATGAAAACTTGCCGCTGAAAATATCATCAAAATTGAGGTTTTTTTCAAGGTCCGGATATGGACGACAAAATTCATGAAAACGACAAAGTCATCCAAATCACCCCAAAATGAAAATTGAAAGCCTACATGAGTGTCTCAGTGTGCCAAAAAATTCCCAGCTTGATATCTCTCAAGATAAAAAAAATTTTGTTCTATACATCACTGTAAGGTAGGTGCTAGTACCAAGCCCCACCCCCTACCTGACCCCCTATCTTGCTCAAATGAACTGAAAAGTAGGTCATCAAGTACCTTGACCGGTGTGTTGCCAGCTTCAAAGTGGGTCATCATTCCACACGAAAACTTGCTGCTAAAAAAATCATCAAAATTGAGGGTTTTTTCCAGGTCCGGATATGGACAACAAAATTCATGAAAACGACAAAGTCATCCAAATCACCCCAAAATGAAAATTGAAAGCCTTTATCATGAGTGTCTCAGTGTGCCAAAAAATTCCCAGCTTGATATCTCTCAAGATAAAAAAAATGTTGTTCTACATCACTGTAGGGTAGGTTCTACTACCCAGCTCCACCCCCTACCTGAACCCCTATCTTGCTCAAATGAACTAAAAAGTAGGTCATCATGTACCTTTTCTTGACCGGTGTGGTGCCAGCTTGAAAGTGGTTCATCATTCCATGCGAAAACTTGCCGCTGAAAAAATCATCAAAATTGAGGTTTTATTCCAGGTCCGGATATGGACAACTTAATTCATGAAAACGACAAAGTCATCCAAATAACCCCAAAATGAAAATTGAAAGCCTACATGAGTGTCTCAGTGTGCCAAAAAATTCCCAGATTGATATCTCTCAAGATAAAAAAAATTTTGTTCTACATCACTGTAGGGTAGGTGCTACTACCCAGCCCCACAGCCTACCTGACCCTCTATCTTGCTCAAATGAACTGAAAAGTAGGTCATCATGTACCTTTTCTTCACCGGTGTTGTTCCAGCTTCAAAGTGGGTCATCATTCCACATAAAAACTTGCCGCTGAAAAAATCATCAAAATTGAGGTTTTTTTCCAGGTCAGGATATGGACGACAAATTCATGAAAACGACAAAGTCATCCAAATCACCCCAAAATGAAAATTGAAAGCCTACATGAGTGTCTCAGTGTGCCAAAAAATTCCCAGCTTGATATCTCTCAAGATAAAAAAATTTTGTTCTACAACACTGTAAGGTAGGTGCTACTACCCAGCCCCACGCACTTCCTGAACCCCTATCTTGCTCAAATGAACAGAAAAGTAGGTCATCATGTACCTTTTCTTGACAAAATTCAAGAAAAAGGACAAAGTCATCCAAATCACCCCAAAATGAAAATTGAAAGCCTACATGAGTGTCTCAGTGTGCCAAAAAATTCCCAGCTTGATATCTCTCATGATAAAAAAATTTTTTTTCTACATCACTGTAGGGTAAGTGCTACTACCCAGCCCCACCCCCTACCTGACGCCCTATCTTGCTCAAATGAACTGAAAAGTAGGTCATCATGTACCTTTTCTTGACCGGTGTGGTGCCAGCTTCAAAGTGGGTCATCATTCAACGTGAAAACTTGCCGCTGAAAAAATCATCAAAATTGAGGGTTTTTTCCAAATCCCGATATGGACGACAAAATTCATGAAAACGACAAAGTCATCCAAATCACCCCAAAATGAAAATTGAAAGCCTACATGAGTGTCTCAGTGTGCCAAAGATTCCCAGCTTGATATCTCTCAAGATAAAAAAATTTTGTTCTACATCACTATAGGGTAGGTGCTACTACCCAGCCCCACCCCCTCCCTGACCCCTATCTTGCTCAAATGAACTGAAAAGTAGGTCATCATGTACCATTTCTTGACCGGTGTGCTGCGAGCTTCAAAGTGGGTCATCATTCCACGCGAAAACTTTCCACTGAAAAAATCATCAAAATTGAGGTTTTTTTCCAGGTTCAGACGACAAAATTCATGAAAACGACAACGTCATCTTAATCACCCCAAAATGAAAATTGAAAGCCTACATGAGTGTCTCAGTGTGCCAAAAAATTCCCAGCTTGATATCTCTCAAGATAAAAAAAATTTGTTCTACATCACTGTAGGGTAGGTGCAACTACCCAGCCCCAGCCATTACCTGACCCTCTATCTTGCTCAAATGAACTGAAAAGTAGGTCATCATGTACCTTTTCTTGACCGGTGTGGTGTCAGCTTCAAAATGGGTCATCATTCCACCAGAAACTTGCCGTTGATAAAATAATCAAAATTGAGGTTTATTTTCAAGGTCGGATATGGACGACAAAATTAATGAAAACAACAAAGTCATCCAAATCACCCCAAAATGAAAATTGAAAACCTACATGAGTGTCTCAGTGTGCCAAAAAATTCCCAGCTTGATATCTCTCAAGATAAAAAAAATTTTGTTCTATACATCACTGTAAGGTAGGTGCTAGTACCAAGCCCCACCCCCTACCTTACCCCCTATCTTGCTCAAATGAACTGAAAAGTAGGTCATCAAGTACCTTTTCTTGCCCGGTGTGGTGCCAGCTTCAAAGTGGGTCATCATTTCACACGAAAACTTGCCGCTGAAAAAATCATCAAAATTGAGGTTTTTTTCCAGGTCCGGATATGGACAACAAAATTCATGAAAACGACAACGTCGTCCAAATCACATAAATGAAAATTGAAAGCCTACATCATGAGTGTCTCAGTGTGCCAAAAAATTCCCAGCTTGATATCTCTCGAGATAAAAAAAATTTGTTCTACATCACTGTAGGGTAGGCGCTACTACCCAGCTCCACCCCCTACCTGAACCACTATCTTGCTCAAATGAACTAAAAAGTAGGTCATCATGTACCTTTTCTTGACCGGTGTGGTGCAAGCTTCAAAGTGGGACATCATTCCACACGAAAACTTGCCGCTGAAAAAATAATCAAAATTGAGGGTTTTTTCCAGGTCCGGTTATGGAGGACAAAATTCATGAAAACAACAAAGTCATCCAAATCACCCCAAAATGAAAATTGAAAGCCTACATGAGTGTCTCAGTGTGCCAAAAAATTCCCAGCTTGATATCTCTCAAGATAAAAAAAAAATTTTCTATACATCACTATAGGGTAGGTGCTACTGCCCAGCCCAACCCCCTACCTGACCCCCTATCTTGCTCAAATGAACTGAAAAGTAGGTCATCATGTACCTTTTCTTGACCGGTGTGGAGCCAGCTTCAAAGTGGGTCATCATTCCATGCGAAAACATGCCGCTGAAAAAATCATCAAAATTGAGGTTTTTTTCCAGGTCCGGATATGGACGACAAAATTCATGAAAATGACAACGTCATCCAAATCAACCCAAAATAAAAATTGAAAGCCTACATGAGTGTTTCAGTGTGCCAAAAAATTCCCAGCTTGATATCTCTCAAGATAAAAAAATTTTGTTCTACATCACTATAGGGTAGGTGCTACTACCCAGCCCCACCCCCTACCTGACCCCCTATCTTGCTCAAATGAACTGAAAAGTAGGTCATCATGTACCTTTTCTTCACCGGTGTGGTGCCAGCTTCAAAGTGGATCATCATTCCACGCGAAAAATTGCCGCTGAAAAAATCATCAAAATTGAGGTTTTTTTCCAGGTCCGGATATGGACGACAAAATTCATGAAAATGACAAAGTCATCCAAATCACCCCAAAATGAAAATTGAAAGCCTACATGAGTGTCTCAGTGTGCCAAAAAATTCCCAGCTTGATATCTCTCAAGATAAAAAAAATTTGTTTTACATCACTGTAGGGTAGGTGCTACTACCCAGCCCCACCCCCTACCTAAACCCCTATCTAGCTCAAATGAACTAAAAAGTAGGTCATCATGTACCATTTCTTGACCGGTGTGGTGCCAGCTTGAAAGTGGTTCATCATTCCACGCGAAAACTTGCCGCTGAAAAAATCATCAAAATGGAGGTTTTTTTCCAAATCTGGATATGGACGACAAAATTCATGAAAAGGACAAAGTCATCCAAATCACCCCAAAATGAAAATTGATAGCCTACATGAGTGTCTCAGTGTGCCAAAAAATTCCCAGCTTGATATCTCTCAAGATAAAAAAAATTTTGTTCTACATCACTGTAGGTTAGGTGCTACTACCAAGCCCCACCTCCTACCTCAACCCCTATCTTGCTCAAATGAACTGAAAAGTAGGTCATCATGTACCTTTTCTTGACCGATGTGGTGCCAGCTTCAAAGTGGGTCATCATTCCACACGAAAACTTGCCGCTGAAAAATCATTAAAATTGAGGTTTTTTTCCAGGTTTATGGATGACAAAATTCATGAAAACGACAAAGTCATCCAAATCACCCCAAAATGAAAATTGAAAGCCTACATGAGTGTCTCAGTGTGCCAAAAATTCCCAGCTTGATATCTCTCAAGATAAAAAAATTTTGTTCTACATCACTATAGGGTAGGTGCTACTACCCAGCCCCACCCCCTACCTGACCCCCTATCTCGCTCAAATGAACTGAAAAGTAGGTCATCATGTACCATTTCTTGACCGGTGTGGTGCGAGCTTCAAAGTGGGTCATCATTCCACGCGAAAACTTGCCGCTGAAAAAATCATTAAAATTGCGGTTTGTTTCCAAATCCGGATATGGACGACAAAATTTATGAAAAAGACAAAGTCATCCAAATCACCCCAAAATGAAAATTGAAAGCCTACATGAGTGTCTCAGTGTGCCAAAAAATTCCCAGCTTGATATCTCTCAAGATAAAAAAAATTTGTTCTACATCACTGTAGGGTAGGTGCTACTACCCAGCCCCAACCCCTTCCTGAACCCCTATCTTGCTCAAATGAACTGAAAAGTAGGTCATCATGTACCTTTTCTTGACTGATGTGTTGCCAGCTTCAAAGTGGGTCATCATTCCACGCGAAAACTTGCTGCTGAAAAAATCATCAAAATTGAGGTTTCTTTCCAGGTCCGGATATTGACGACAAAATTCAAGAAAAAGGACAAAGTCATCCAAATCACCCCAAAATGAAAATTGAAAGCCTACATGAGTGTCTCAGTGTGCCAAAAAATTCCCAGCTTGATATCTCTCATGATAAAAAAATTTTGTTCTACATCACTGTATGGTAGGTGCTACTACCCAGCCCCACCCCCTACCTGACGCCCTATCTTGCTCAAATGAACTGAAAAGTAGGTCTTCATGTACCTTTTCTTGACCGGTGTGGTGCCAGCTTCAAAGTGGGTCATCATTCCACGCAAAAACTTGCCGCTGAAAAAAATCATCAAAATTGAGGTTTTTTTCCAGGTCCGGATGAACGACAAAATTCATATAAACGACAAAGTCATCCAAATCACCCCAAAATGAAAATTGAAAGCCTACATGAGTGTCTCAGTGTGCCAAAAAATTCCCAGCTTGATATCTCTCAAGATAAAAAAATTTTGTTCTACATCACTGTAAAGTAGGTGCTACTACCCAGCCCCACCCACTTCCTGATCCCCTATCTGGCTCAAATGAACTGAAAAGTAGGTCATCATGTACCTTTTCTTGACCGGTGTGGTGCCAGCTTTAAAGTGGATCATCAATCCACGCAATAACTTGCCACTGAAAAAATCATCAAAATTGAGGTTTTTTTCAAGGTCCGGATATGGACGACAAAATTCATGAAAACGACAAAGTCATCCAAATCACCCCAAAATGAAAATTGAAAGCCTACATGAGTGTCTCAGTGTGCCAAAAAATTCCCAGCTTGATATCTCTCAAGATAAAAAAAATTTGTTTTACATCACTGTAGGGTAGGTGCTACTACCCAGCCCCACCCCCTACCTGACCCCCTATCTTGCTCAAATGAACAGAAAAGTAGGTCATCATGTACCTTTTCTTGACCGGTGTGGTGCCAGCTTCAAAGTGGGTCATCATTCAACGCGAAAACTTGCCGCTGAAAAAATCATCAAAATTGAGGTTTTTTTCCAGGTCCGGATATGGACGACAAAATTCATGAAAATGACAAAGTCATCCAAATCACCCAAAAATGAAAATTGAAAGCCTACATGAGTGTCTCAGTGTGCCAAAAAATTCCCAGCTTGATATCTCTCAAGATAAAAAAAATTTTGTTTTATACATCACTGTAAGGTAGGTGCTAGTACCAAGCCCCACCCCCTACCTGACCCCCTATCTTGCTCAAATGAACTGAAAAGTAGGTCATCAAGTACCTTTTCTTGACCGGTGTTGTGCCAGCTTCAAAGTGGGTCATCATTCCACACGAAAACTTGACGCTGAAAAAATCATCAAAATTGAGGTTTTTTTCCAGGTCCGGATATGGACAACAAAATTCATGAAAACGACAACGTCATCCAAATCACCCCAAAATGAAAATTGAAAGCCTACATCATGAGTGTCTCAGTGTGCCAAAAAATTCCCAGCTTGATATCTCTCGAGATAAAAAAATTTGTTCTACATCACTGTAGGGTAGGTGCTACTACCCAGCCCCACCCCCTACCTGAACCACTATCTTGCTCAAATGAACTGAAAAGTAGGTCATCATGTACCTTTTCTTGACTGGTGTGGTGCCAGCTTCAAAGTGGGTCATCATTCCACGCGAAAACTTGCCGCTGAAAAAATCATCAAAATTGAGGTTTTTTTCCAGGTCCGGATATGGACGACAAAATTCATGAAAACGACAAAGTCATCCAAATCACCCCAAATGAAAATTGAAAGCCTACATGAGTGTCTCAGTGTGCCAAAAAATTCCCAGCTTGATATCTCTCAAGATAAAAAAATTTTGTTCTACATCACTATAGGGTAGGTGCTACTACCCAGCCCCACCCCCTACCTGACCCCCTATCTTGCTCAAATGAACTGAAAAGTAGGTCATCATGTACCTTTTCTTCACCTGTGTGGTGCCAGCTTCAAAGTGGATCATCATTCCACGCGAAAACTTGCCGCTGAAAAAATCATCAAAATTGAGGTTTTTTTCCAGGTCCGGATATGGACGACAAAATTCATGAAAACGACAAAGTCATCCAAATCACCCCAAAATGAAAATTGAAAGCCTACATGAGTGTCTCAGTGTGCCAAAAAATTCCCAGCTTGATATCTCTCAAGATAAAAAAAATTTTGTTCTACATCACTGTAGGGTAGGTGCTACTACCCAGCCCAACCCCCTACCTGACCCCCTATCTTGCTCAAATGAACTGAAAGTAGGTCATCATGAACCTTTTCTTGACAGGTGTGTTGTCAGCTTCAAAGTGGGTCATCATTCCACGCGAAAAATTGCCGCTGAAAAAATCATCAAAATTCAGGGTTTTTTCCAGGTTCGGATATGGACGACAAAATTCATGAAAATGACAAAGTCATCCAAATCACCCCAAAATGAAAATTGAAAGCCTACATGAGTGTCTCAGTGTGCCAAAAAAATTCCCAGCTTGATATCTCTCAAGGTAAAAAAATTTTGTTCTACATCACTGTAGGGTAGGTGCTACTACCCAGCTCCACCCCCTACCTAAACCCCTATCTTGCTCAAATGAACTAAACAGTAGGTCATCATGTACCTTTTCTTGACCGGTGTGGTGCCAGCTTGAAAGTGGTTCATCATTCCACGCGAAAACTTGCTGCTGAAAAAATCATCAAAATTGAGGTTTTTTTCCAAATCCGGATATGGACGACAAAATTCATGAAAATGACAAAGTCATCCAAATCATCCCAAAATGAAAATTGATAGCCTACATGAGTGTCTCAGTGTGCCAAAAAATTCCCAGCTTGATATCTCTCAAGATAAAAAAAATTTTGTTCTACATCACTGTAGGTCAGGTGCTTCTACCCAGCCCCACCTCCTACCTCAACCCCTATCTTGCTCAAATGAACTGCAAAGTCATGTACCTTTTCTTGACCGATGTGGTGCCAGCTTCAAAGTGGGTCATCATTCCACACGAAAACTTACCGCTGAAAAAATCATCAAAATTGAGATTTTTTCCAGGTTTAAGAATGACAAAATTCATGAAAATCACAATGTCATCCAAATCACCCCAAAATGTAAATTGAAAGCCTACATGAGTGTCTCAGTGTGCCAAAAACTTCCCAGCTTGATATCTCTCAAGATAAAAAAATTTTGTTCTACATCACTGTAGGGTAGGTGCTACTACCCAGCCCCACCCCCTACCTGACCCCCTATCTTGCTCAAATGAACTGAAAAGTAGGTCATCATGTACCTTTTCTTGACCAGTGTGGTGCCAGCTTCAAAGTGGGTCATCATTCCACGCGAAAACTTGCGGCTGATAAAATCATCAAAATTAAGGTTTTTTTCTAAATCCGGTATGGACGACAAAATTCATGAAAACGACAAAGTCATCCAAATCACCCCAAAATGAAAATTGAAAGCCTACATGAGTGTCTCAGTGTGCCAAAAAATTCCCAGCTTGATATCTCTCAAGATAAAAAAAAATTTGTTCTACATCACTGTAGGTTAGGTGCTACTACCCAGCCCCACCCCCTACCTGAACCCCTATCTTGCTCAAATGAACTGAAAAGTAGGTCATCATGTACCTTTTCTTGACCGGTGTGGTGCCAGCTTCAAAGTGGATCATCATTCCACGCGAAAACTTGCCGCTGAAAAAATCATCAAAATTGCGGTTTTTTTCTAGGTCCGGATATGGACAACAAAATTCATGAAAACGACAACGTCATCCAAATCACCACAAAATGAAAATTGAAAGCCTACATCATGAGTGTCTCAGTGTGCCAAAAAATTCCCAGCTTGATATCTCTCAAGATAAAAAAAATTTTGTTCTACATCACTGTAGGTTAGGTGCTACTACCCAGCCCCACCTCCTACCTCAACCCCTATCTTGCTCAAATGAACTGAAAAGTAGGTCATCATGTACCTTTTCTTGACCGATGTGGTGCCAGCTTCAAAGTGGGTCATCATTCCACGCGAAAACTTGCCGCTGAAAAAAATCATCAAAATTGAGGTTTTTTTCCAGGTTTATGGACGACAAAATTCATGAAAACGACAAAGTCATCCAAATCACCCCAAAATGAAAATTGAAAGCCTACATGAGTGTCTCAGTGTGCCAAAAAATTCCCAGCTTGATATCTCTCAAGATAAAAAAATTTTGTTCTACATCACTGTAGGGTAGGTGCTACTACCCAGCCCAACCCCCTACCTGACCCCCTATCTTGCTCAAATGAACTGAAAAGTAGGTCATCATGTACCTTTTCTTGACCGGTGTGGTTCCAGCTTCAAAGTGGGTCATCATTCCACGCGAAAACTTGCCGCTGAAAAAATCATCAAAATTGAGGTTTTTTTCCAGGTACGGATGGACGACAAAATTCATGAAAATGACAAAGTCATCCAAATCACCCCAAAATGAAAATTGAAAGCCTACATGAGTGTCTCAGTGTGCCAAAAAATTCCCAGCTTGATATCTCTCAAGATAAAAAAAAATTTGTTCTATACATCACTGTAGGGTAGGTGCTACTACCCAGCTCAACCCCCTACCTGACCCCCTATCTTGCTCAAATGAACTGAAAAGTAGGTCATCATGTACCTTTTCTTGACCGGTGTGGTGCCAGCTTCAAAGTGGGTCATCATTCCACGCGAAAACTTGCCGCTGAAAAAATCATCAAAATTGAGGTTTTTTTCCAGGTCCAGATATGGACGACAAAATTCATGAAAACGACAAAGTCATCCAAGTCACCCCAAAATGACAATTGAAAGCCTACATGAGTGTCGAAATAAGTTTCGAGACTAGGAGACTAGGAGTACACTTATACAATGACATAACGAACAATTCACAAACAATTCCTTCTCATTTTTTGTAAGATTAATTTGTGATACCTAAGTTTACGTGTTTGCTATATTTTTCCTCTCGCTTGAATTCAGTTTACATGTTCATAGTAAAATACGTTTCTGTATTTTAAATATTCCCGCTTTCACTTACATCCATTTATATTTTTCCTTTGGATGCACCAAGTGGGAAACACACAAACATTCAAAATATATATTGTGCAAAAGATCTTATTTTTGTCTCCTTTGATTCATACCTAGAGCTCTCGTACATTGTATTGTATACCCTGGAAAAGTATATTTGAGGTTCTGGAAATGTGCATGAATCCCTTAGAAATGACTAAAACACAGGAGCTTCCGGGAGCCGCCGGCCCCTCGGACCCCTGGCCAGGGCTTTGCCCTGGACCCAACGGGGGCCCTTACGGCCCCCTGGACCCCCAGTCGGATTGTTTTTTTTCCGCCCCCCCCCCTAACTACAAATTCTGGATCCGCCTATGCATATAACTTTTAATATGATGCTATTATCCATGTTTGTTTTTAGGATAATATGTTTTAAGATCTTAAATTTGTATTCGATTTTTATAAGTGATTATAACTGTTCATAAGATGTTATAAGTGTTTAACACTTTGTATGTATTGTTTGTGCTGTTATCTGTGCTTGTCTTATTTATTTATGTTAAGTCGGTTTAAAGGCTCTACAGAGCTTGTGTTTTAATATGTCTATTTGTACATTTGTATGTTACACATATTTGTTATATGCCTTCCGACTTTCAAAATAAATATTACTTGACTTGACTTGATCTCAACCCCCACGCCAACTTCATCCGTTCACTAAGCATGACTGGGAAATCATATAGGGATATCAGTGAGCTCAAAACTATGTCATTTGATACCATTTTGTGATTTGGGTGACACAAAATCTATCTCATATATGGCCAGTTTTCACATATTTACCCTTCCTTTTTTGTGACCTGGTTACACTGGTCACATTGGTTACATGTATCAAATATTGATTTCTGATTCAACAACAACAACAACAACACGCATTGTATCGATTAAAATTGATTACTGTGGATGAATGGGGATTTTATTGAAAAGACAACAGCAGCAGCAGCAACAACAAATGCATATGGACTAATTACCCATAAACTACCCCTAAACTATGATTGGAAAAAGTTGACTTAGATCTAGTCATCGCATCAATGTGACTTCGCTTATGTTCGAAAATTCAGCGCAGCCTGGAAAAAATGGGATTTTTATTTGAAGGGAGATAATTATCGATACCCGTGTATTATGATAGTTTTGCTAAAAGACAGTATCAGGTACCATATCGTAAATGTGATCAGAAATGTATTATTTCCAACTACAACATATTGTTTAGAGGCTTTATCTTTGTTAATACCGACTAGAATACTCAATGCCGGCCAAAAATATAAATATCTAGCGTCATATTGTTGTATTTAGATGCTCAAGTCACACAAAAATGCTTTATTTTCACACTGCACAGACTCACACAAAAAGTAAAACCATTTGCATCAATCCGACCAGAAACGATATACAGATTCTCAATGTCGAGAGATTTGCTAAAATATTTTCAAGATATTTGACTGTTGAAATATTTGAAAACAATTATGATGTCCTTACTGTTGTTGTACCACAGCAAGCACATATAGCCTATAGCAGTTGTCAGCTTCAAACTGTAGTTTGCAGGGGTAATTAGCATAGTAACTGTTAACAGTCGCTGTATTTAATATTAAAATTTGTTCAAACGTCTGTAACCCCGGCAATATTTTTATGCCAGCGTGCGTTTTTATATCAATGTTACCCTTGTGAGATAAAGATATAGGGGAGACCGGGGATAGTTGTTACACGGGGCAAATTGTTACACTTACTTTTGCGACAACATTGCTTCACTTATGAAGTTGGTATGGATACATAATTAATCCTCTAAGTTTCTTCTATGTTTAATGTAATTAAACTTCATTGAAATTGCCCGGGAAATTTTCAGATTTGCTAGGAAAAACATGCCCTACGACCGGGGTAAGTTGTTACACTTTGGTCTACTTGCTAAAGCTTGTTTCTTTACCAATTCAATTTACTCTATATATACAATAATACTCTAATCGATCTCATTTTATATTAAACTAAACTTCCTGTGGTTTTAATTGCCACTATTAACATTACTGTAGCACAACTGATACAGTCACAATCCGAAAAATGTTAAAAGTGTAACAACTATACCCCGTCTCCCCTACTTCATGTCATAGTGCATCTTGATAATATTTATTCATTTCCATGTGTTACCAAATTATTACTTATCCCTTTCCTCCATATATACGCATATTTACGCATGTGCGTCAAGGGTAGATCTAGATCAGCCGGCACATCTGTGCTGTCTGATCAGGATCTGCACTGGTCGCATTATGGTCAGAAATAACCTAACAAATAAAAAAGCGAACAGAAGAATCCAATTTTAAAATTACCTCCCTTTCAATTAAATGCTGTTCTAATTTTGACCCTGCGGTGTAAGTAAAGAGTATTGGATTTATTTTAGAAAACAATAATAAAGATTAAAAAAGAATTAGATCATTGATTTAAAGACAAAACATTTTTTCCACAACCTCTCTTGACGTAGGGAAGAAACGAAACTAGCATACATTGTAAACATATACACTAAATGACCAATTAGAACTTTGGTTGAGTGTATGTGCTGGCTGATCTGGATCTACACTGTTCGCCCACCCAATAAAGGTGTATCTATGGAGGAATGGGTTTATGGTTAAATTAATTAATTAGGAAATAATACACAGATCCCGATAAGAATTTATTATTTTACGAATATTACAAATATATGACATGTGAATTGTTGAAAATCTATTTGATTCGGTTGCAATTCTGTGACTTTTTATCTTGTCTATTTCATGAATGTAAATAGTAATTCTTTATGTTTGAGTATTTGTACATAAAACTCTTAAAAAATCGACAAGTGGTTTAGTGTTCAACCCAGCCCTGGTTTACAAAATAGTTCCCCGACGGGCAATCGAACCCCGGTCTCCCGCGTGACAGGCGGGGATACTTACCACAATAAGCCCTGGTTTACACATCAAAGTCAGAAAGTAAATATTCCCCTTTTTAAAATATACGCATATTACACAGGCAGCCCTACAACACTTTGTAATCCAAGACGCAATCTAATGGGTTAACCGAACAAAAAAAGAGGCTCTTAAAACAAGCTACTGTCAATTTCTAATGTTCTCCCGCATTTAAGAGTAATCCAAGACGCAATCTAATGGGTTAACCGAACGAAAAATAGAGGCTCTTAAAAACAAAATACTGTCAATTTCTAATTTTGTCCCGCATTTTTATGCCCCCACAAAGTGGCAGGCATATAGTTGCAGTCGTCCGTACGTCCGTCCGTCTGTATATATATCCCCAAATCTTGTGGCATCAACTCCTCATTACCTATCGTGCGGATTTCTTTCAAACCATATAACCAGAGTTATATCCCTTAGTTACAAATAATGTTGTATCAGAGGGGGCATCAGTGTCCCAAGGACACAGTCTAGTTAAATCTTAAAATAAATCACAACATACTATCAAATTCCATTTTCTCCGCATTTTTAAGTAAAATTAAAAAGAAATAAAATGTTTATCAATTAGAAAAAAGTAAAATATGCATATTAGGAATCGCCACACTCATAAAACACCGCCTCCCGACACAGAGAAAAAAAGAAGAGAGGTAAAGAGAGCATGTTGTTATACTAAGACGCCACACACAAACTAACGACATAGAGAACCATTGGGGTTACCGCCACTTGGGGGTTTAAACCAGGTTCTAGGGTGCACCAACCTCATAATTGCCCCAACAGGTTCTCATATCAACAAACAAGTACAAACTAGTTGTAAAGGAGCTTTATAGAAATTGTACTGACAAAAGTATCAGTCATGATTTCATCATTTAGCGGCCTCTAAACAAAAAAGTGAAGAATACTACGACTTGTTGTTGCCGGGCTGCGCTTTAGTCTATCAACTAATAAGTTGTAATGAGTCTCTTCCTCTGCCACCTATAAAATAGTGCAGCATGATACGCTACATCATGATATTCAGGCCAGCATTCCAGTTTCACTTCGACCAAAAAACGCACTTCAGCTCAATTAGTGCCCACCAGTTTCAAACGATAAGCTTCCGTAGCAATTACAGGTTAATGTAATATTCACAATTTTAAAGAACTACTTAGAGACGGTACGACCCGGAACAAATAAAACAGTAGTGACACGCTGTTTTTGGCGCCAAATTATTAAAAGGTGCTCGCGAGGATGCAAATAGGTTCTTTGTTACTAACTTGTTGCATCAAATCAAATTCATAGTTAATTTTTTTTATTTTGATAATTGTCTTTGAAAAAACTTTGGAACGCCTTTTGCTAGTTTTAATCTCCACTTGTTTCCCAGGTCCTCTTACCAAGGGGCAATCGCCCCTTGGAACCCCTTGTATGGGCCTACAACATGAAAATAGCTGGCTACGCCCCTGGTCGTTCTTCAGGTTTGAAAGAAGTGGATGTTTTCATCTATTAGTTATAGTTAGTGTATATTAAGTCAAGTGTTAACAATGAAGAAACCTTAAGGGCACGGAGGGTAGCGAAATGCCCGTAGTATTGTTAATTTTTAAGTCAGAAACAGACCGGTGTACCTGTATTTTATTTTGTACTCAATTTGATGTTACATGTTACGTTTTCAGTTGTAATTATATTGAGAACATCATTTAATTCATTCATAAGGAACCAAAAAGACCTGCATCAGACTTTTTTTTCGTGAGAGAGAGAGAGAGAGAGAGAGAGAGAGAGAGAGAGCGAGAGAGAATATGAGAATATGTTGGGACATATAAAAAGTTTGAATCATTCAGAGAATGCGTGCAACATCTGGACTCTGCAAACAAACACGAACACACGCAGGCACGCACACTGTAGTAGATGGGCCTTCCAAAGTACCAAACTCAAGATATATAATTAAAGGGATATAATTCAATTCAAGGGCAGGGGAAGCCCGTAAATACATGTAATGATGTTCGTGGAAGTTTGATATAAACAAGACGATACGAATTTCGTTCCCGAATCATATTGACTTGTCGAAGAAAAGCGTAGATAGACGACTTTGGCTCATTGTAGCCTTGAAGTCAATGTAGAACACCGAGATAAGACTGTCCCGTTTTGATTTATCTAAACAATCGTAAACAAGTTAAGAGCGCTACTGTTATATTGTGTATTTACATTAATAATCAAAATTATAACATTTTAAAAGGAAAATGAAGTTGCTAACGTTCGTTACAACCTTGTGTCTATTTATCTATGCAGGTAATGTTGTGCCCAAGATCAAAAAACTAAATCTGGAGACCAGTCTCATATCTTAAGCATCTGATTGCCTGAAATGGTGACTGGTCGCTATTTCAACCAACAATCAGATGCTTGAGATTTCAGACTGGTTTCCAATCTAAGTTTTATGAACTTGGGCCCTGTTTTCTTGTACCTCTCAAGGTTTTTTCATGATAAAGTGACAATTACAAGGTTTTCTCAAAAAAGAAGGTTGGAAAATAGAACTGAGTTAAAATGTCAGCACTGGTTGCAGTAATACTACCCAGGGTGTCAGCTGACCGCCATTTGGGTTGTGATCAGTATCATCATCGCTCCATCTTTTAAATTTAATAATTCTAATAACGGAATTATTTCGTAGGCTACTATTTAATGAAAACCACATTCAGTGTAAACTTCAACAGGTTGATTTAGTTTTGTTTTGAAACTTTCTTCATTTCAATTTTCATACATGTATAAACTAGTGTCCAAAAGAAACTATACAACTTGTTTGCAAGGACAAAGTAGTAAAACCAAACGACTAAATAACATTTGGATTGATCTAATTTATTCGTGCGACCCTGCATCATGCATGTGTACAAAAAATAAATTTCATCAACCATGTACACTCAAACAGAATTTAAAGATGGTTCAGATCTAAAACAAACATTTAATTGAAAGTTTGGTATCGTTTCTTTCGGACACTAGTATATATGCAAATTGAAATGAAGAAAGTTTTTACACGTGCTTGTATTTTTGTCTAGCTTCTCAGTGTACCAGTAACTTGGACTGTTCGCAGAAGTGCCCAGATGGCTACCATTCCCAGTGCATGCCGGATCATTACTGAAAGTGCCTTACACGTGAGATTCATATTTCTCTACCCTACATGCACTAGGCTATCACAAGCAGGGTTGTGTTGATTTATTACAAGACATTACAACTTAAGCTAAATGTTATCATATACATTCGGCGATGAACATTGTTAAAAGTGACAAAATGACACTTAAAACAACATTTCCCATATCATTTCCGCCGGCTTAGAGCTAAGTACGCACGGAATCGACTTCAAACTTGACATATACACAACGGTGGCAACGAGGTGTGCACTGCTCAAGAACAATAACTCTAGCACAAGTATATTATTTATTGTTTCCTATTACATTGTATAATTTTTGCTGACCAAATCATTTCTTAACGAACTATAATACCATGACTGATAGATTTTGAATTATCTCCCTTATTCCATTTGGGTAAAAATTAAAGCCTCCAAGATAAGTGCTGCGAGGCAACTAAACTATGACGGCAATAAGATATTTGTCAGGAAAATAAATGTGATTTTTAATATAAGTTCCAGTTTTGACACTGATAATTCAGCAGTTCTTATTCCTTACAAAAACTACACTTCTGTGTCTTCCGTCACTTCCGTCTCTTGTTAAAAATGTTTTCTATTGAACCAGATCCTTGTGAACCCGGCACAAAGTGTCCCCAGGGAGACGGATCTGGGTGTCCTCCATTCTGCATCACCGAGTGTGTTAACAGCAGCTGTAGATGCAAGTGGCCGGAAGAAAAATGAAGTATCAATTCGCGTCTGTCCCAACCTTGTACCACGAAATCTGGACGTGTTGATATTTTGTTTGTACTTCTTATGCATTTTGTGAAATAACCTCTAAGAAATCAATTATTCATCAAAATTTAAGTTTGTGTTTTATTTTATCATAAAAATAGTAATTTACCAACATTATTTCGCAATAATATTGTTTAAGGTTAGATGCAAGATTTCGAGAATAGGGGTTCGTCCGGAGATTTCTTAGTTTACATTTTCATTTCCAACTCTCTGGCGAAAATCCCAACGAAAAATGCACAGAGCAGCTGGCAACAACTTTACGTACTTTTTCAGTAATATTCAAACATGAAAAATGATACCACTCTTCACAACCAGAGCATTCAATCATATGAGGGTTAGAATCATCATGAGGCATACGGCATTTACAGTTAATATCTAATTCTTTAACATATGGATTCTTTTCAATTTTAGAAGTAACAGAAGGAAACGCAGTGAAATGTTTATTCTCAATACATGTAATCAGATGTTCTCTTAAAGATTTTTGATAGAAATGTAATGTTTCTGGCCTAAACCCTATTCTGTTGGATTATCGGTGAATTACAACTCAGAATATTTGTGTTTATGGATGAATTTGCTGATTGTTGTTGATACTATAGGACGCTGCGGCGCTGATGATGATGTTGTAGGACGCTGCGGCGCTGATGATGATGTTGTAGGACGCTGCGGCGCTGATGATGATGTTGTAGGACGCTGCGGCGCTGATGATGATGTTGTAGGACGCTGCGGCGCTGATGATGATGTTGTAGGACGCTGCGGCGCTGATGATGATGTTGTAGGACGCTGCGGCGCTGATGATGATGTTGTAGGACGCTGCGGCGCTGAGGATGATGGTGTAAGACTCTGCGGCGCTGATGATGATGTTGTAGGACGCTGCGGCGCTGAGGATGATGGTGTAAGACTCTGCGGCGCTGATGATGATGGTGTAGGACGCTGCGGCGCTGAGGATGATGGTGTAGGACGCTGCGGCGCTGATGATGATGTTGTAGGACGCTGCGGCGCTGATGATGATGTTGTAGGACGCTGCGGCGCTGATGATGATGTTGTAGGACGCTGCGGCGCTGATGATGATGTTGTAGGACGCTGCGGCGCTGAGGATGATGGTGTAGGACGCTGCGGCGCTGATGATGATGTTGTAGGACGCTGCGGCGCTGAGGATGATGGTGTAGGACGCTGCGGCGCTGATGATGATGTTGTAGGACGCTGCGGCGCTGATGATGATGTTGTAGGACGCTGCGGCGCTGAGGATGATGTTGTAGGACGCTGCGGCGCTGATGATGATGTTGTAGGACGCTGCGGCGCTGATGATGATGTTGTAGGACGCTGCGGCGCTGAGGATGATGTTGTAGGACGCTGCGGCGCTGATGATGATGTTGTAGGACGCTGCGGCGCTGAGGATGATGGTGTAAGACTCTGTGGCACTGATGATGATAGTGTAGGACTCTGCGGCGCTGATGATGATAGTGTAGGACTCTGCGGCGCTGATGATGATGGTGTAGGACTCTGCGGCGCTGATGATGATGATGTAGGACTCTGCGGCGCTGATGATGATGGTGTAGGACTCTGCGGCGCTGATGATGATGGTGTAGGACTCTGCGGTGCTGATGATAATGGTGTAGGACTGCAGCGCTGATGATGATGGTGTAGGACTGCAGCGCTGATGATGATGGTGTAGGACGCTGCGGCGCAGGTGATGATGGTGTCGGACTGCGGCACTAATGATAATGGTGTAGGACTGCAGCGCTGATGATGATGGTGTAGGACGCTGCGGCGCAGGAGATGTTATAAGAAGAAATAAGTTTGAAGAAGAAATTATAAGAAATGGCAAAGTTATAGCAAACGTGATGTTTGGTGTCAAAATATAAGTACAAAAAGGGGGCATAACTCGATCAAATTTGACCTTCGTCTAAAGAATTTCCGTGCCGGATGGATGGAGAGACAGATGGACAGACCAACAGACTGACAAAGCAAAACAAGGCAGTCAGAACGACAGCAATATCCCCCGCCGCATGCAGGAATGTTGGAAAGGTTATGGATGATTCATTGCAAATTAACAAATATATCTCCAGCAGTTTAGAAGTTACGGAGCAAATATGAAAGACATTGTTAAAGCGGCATTACTTCAATTTAACCCGCTCTTGTCTTAAATATTACATGTATTTGGAACTATAGGCACAAATTTGCAGCATTAGCTTCGGGCTTATAAAATTTTAATTTACTAAAATAAATTTGGTCCGCGCGACTATAAGCGAAAGTAGGATTTCCGAAACGTCACAGAAATCGATATCCCGCATGAAGTGGCCGCTTCGTCAAAAGCAGGTGCTAAATATAGCTCCATTATATTTAGCTTCTTAAAAGTTAGTTAACGATAATTTAACTATATCATTGAAAATCCCGTCTATAAGAAAGAATTCGATGGGACCTTTTGTGTTCTGTTAGAGAGTTTATATATTGGAGTCTATATGGACAAATATGAGTTTTCAATAGTATATTCTTACTTAAGTTTAGGGCTGGGGCTTTAAAAATGAACCTTCAAAGACAACTAGTGACCTTGACCTTCAGCCAGCCAGGTTGGAACATGGGTTCTGCACATCATCTTGGTGGAATGAACATTTGACTAAAGTTTGATGAAATTCATTGCAGGGGTTCAGAAGATATGAACCGGACACAAAATACATAGTTCAAATCTTCAATGACCTTGACCCAGCCAGGTTGGAACATGGGTTCTGCACATCATCTTGATGGGCTGAACATTTGTTAAAATTTATATAATATTCATTCTAGGGGTTCAAAAGATATGAACCAGGTACAAAATACATAGTTTAAATCTTCAAACATCACTGGTGACCTTGACCTTGAGCGGCCCAGGTGGAAACATGGGTTCTGCACGTCGTCTTCATGGGGAGAACATTTGACTAAAGTTTCATGAAATTCCTTCTAGGGGTTCAGAAGATATGAACTGGACACGAAATACATTGTTCATATCTTCAAACACCACTGGTGACCTTGACCTCGAGCCGGCCAGGTTGGAACATGGGTTCTGCATGTCATCTTCATGGAGAGAACATTTGACTAAAGTTTCATGAAATTCCTTCTAGGGGTTCAAAAGATATGAACTGGACACGAAATACATGGTTCATATCTTCAAACACCACTGGTGACCTTGACCTTGAGCCGACGAGGTTGGAACATTGGTTCTGCATGTCATCTTCATGGGGAGAACATTTGACTAAAGTTTCATGAATTCCTTCTAGGGGTTCAGAAGATATGAACCGGACACGAAATACATGGTTCAACCCACTCTGGAGGGTCCTTAAAGGTTTGTTGACAGAATCACAGACAAACGGATGGACGGACGGATATCAAACCATAAATCTAAATTTTCTTCTCAATCCGGCTAACAAAGACGTTTTTTGTAGTTTACAATCAATTTAATGTTAAGTTAATGAACACATCAACACCAAAGTAAAGTATTAAGTGTAATTATAGAACAACTGTCAAAAATTTTTTCTAACTTTGCTCTCTACATACACTAAACATGTAATTAGAGGTCATGGTTTCTATTAACCCTTTCCTCCATAAAAACGCAGTTTAACACATGGGCGACACGTGTAGATCCAGATCAGCCAGCACATCCGTGCCGTCTGATAAGGATCTGCACTGGTCGCATTTTGGTCAGAAATAACCTAATGCATCAAAAAGCAAAAAGTTTAGATCCAGATCAGACGGCACATATGTGCAGGCTGATCTGGATCTAAACTGTTCGCCCATGCAATAAAGGTTTGTCTATGGGGGAAAGGGTTAAAGCAGAACATTTCTTCAATCTACATCAACTTCTACACAAACAAAATATGAATGGTAACTGGGAGATTTGTTTTAACCCTTTCTCCCCAAATATGCCTTAACCCTTTCCTGTACAGACACACCTTTATTGCTAGGGCGAACAGTTTAGATCCAGATCAGCCAGCACATCCGTGCCGTCTGATCAGGATCTAAACTGTTCGCTTCTTGATTCATTAGGTTATTTCTGACCAAAATGCGATCAGTGCAGATCCTGATCAGACGGCACGGATGTGCCGGCTGATCTGGATCTACACTGGTCGCACATGTGTAAAAATGCGTATCTGTACAGGAAAGGGTTAATGGCATGGGCGAACATTGTAGATCCATTGCAGATCTGTGCAATATGATCAGGGTCTGTGCTTTTTTTATTCAATAGGCTATATCTGGATCTACAGTGGTCAAACATGCATCAAAATGCGTATACAAGGAGTAATGAGTAAACTCAGTTTATTTTTTAAATCTCAAGCACTTTTTTCTTCATGTATTACATGTACTTCATTATTTTTGGCATATTCAGGTATTTCAAGAACAAACAAGGGCAGTAACTCGTGTACTTGAACATCACTTCTTCGCTTTAGCAGCTTCTTGCGCAGCTTTCTTCGCTCGAATAAGTTCTACCAGCTCCTGTAAAAAAACAAAAAAATTCCACTAATAAATAAAAATAAATTTTCCACTAATATATAAAAATTTCCACTAATAAATAAAAATAAAATTTTCCACTAATAAATAAAAAATAAATTTTTCACTAATATATAAAAATTTCCACTAATAACTAAAATTAAAAATTTCCATGAATATATAAAAATTTCAACAAATAAATAAAAATAAAAGTTTCCACTAATAAATAAAAGTAAGTTTTCATTAAAAATTAAAATTTCCACCAATAAATAAAAATAAAATTTTCCACTAATATATAAAAATTTCCACTAATAAATAAAAATAAAACTTCTAATAAAACTAAAATTTTCCACTAATAAATATAAATAAAAATTTCCATTGAAAAATAAAAATTTCGGCTTATAAAATAAACATAAAAATTTCCACTAATAAATTTTAAAGTAATAAAAACCTTGTCAACTCTTAATATACAGAGATGTTTCAGCGTTCAAGAGTTTTGACTGTGTTATGGTATGGGGCACACTCTATTTTTTGTAAATTTTAGTTGTTACTTTAAAACTTACAATTATCTAACGTTAACTCATAACTAATTAGATACATGTATTCAGTTACACACTTTTACTTGTCCCTTTCCTCCATAGATACACCTTTATACGCTTCAGACCAAATCGACTGTTCTTAAAATCCAATATTTTTAGTGTCACATTTCGTATTACACCATCAACTCGTAAAATTAAGATTTGTAGCATCGTGAATGGACTTTTATATTGTCTGCTAAACTTTATGATGTATTTTGAAGAACTGACATCAACTGGCCTTAACTTACATTTCCCAACGACACTCCCTATATATTTGTACATTTTTCAAGAACAAGAACAGTTTAACCCTTTCCTCCATATATACGCATTTTTACGCATATGCGACCAGTGTAGATCAAGATCAGCCGGCACATCTGTGCCGTCTGATCAGGATCTGCACTGGTTGCATTTTGGTCAAAAATAACCTAACAAATCACAAAGCGAACAGTTTAGATCCTGATCAGATGGCACGGATGTGCCAGATGAACTGGATCTAGACTGCTCGCCCATCCAAGGTGTATCTATGGAGGAAAGGGTTAAACCTACTACAAAGATCATAAATCTCTAGATCTCTAGCTTCTGATTGGTGAGTTTGAAGACATGGATCAGGATCTACTGTTCACCGTTAGGCCTAAAAAGTATATACCATCTTGGGTGTAAGTACATCAAAGACTGATTAAAATTGTTAAATTAGTATCTATCTTTTTTCGAGGTATCTTTTAAGGTATTGAAGTGTAGAAAAGGGAAAACTCACTGCATTTTATAAGGTATTGAAGTGTAGAAAAGGGAAAACTCACTGCATTTTATACTGTAATTCCATTGAAACTAATAAACCAGAGTTTCAACTTAAAGTTGAATTGTTTTGCTTAACATGTAACATTAATAATTATTCTTTTAATTATAATTAGATGTGTAATGCAGTAATGTGGTTTAATGCATGGATATTGTTGATTTGTTCATGGCTATTTTTGTAAAAAAATATGAAAGTGAGGCACAGTGGTTGTAAGAAGTGGTAGGTAATAAGGTAAGTACACTGCGGACTCTTTATAACGCGGTATATCCTACAATCACTGTGCCTCACTTTCAAATCATATAGAGTCGTTTTTAGCTTTACATTCGTGATATTGTTGCAATTAACACATAATCAAATATATACATATCCGGTCAATGATGGTAAAAGTTCTATCACTACCACCAAAGCAGGGTTAGTAATTTGATCAGTTTCACTCATTTTACAATACAAATCAGTACATAATTGTTCACTCATAAAGCCATTATTCAATGATTCTGCATTTACGACGTATCACGTATGCATTTCGAACAGAAATCTTAATCTATTTGCTTCCTTAATTCTTCAATGAAGTCGCCGGTGGATCAAAAAGAATATTTTTACTGGCTCGCCGAACGTTGACAGCCATGATTGTTTACCTCGGCGAGTTCAATTATGGAATTAGCAACCTTGACCCGAAAGCACATGCAACGGGGTTTACATATAGTGATACATGAACAAAAATCACGTGTTTAACAGTTAAAAATAGCACCATAGGAGAAAGTGAAAGTAAATTCTCCAAAAATGAAACGGTGCTGGCTGTTATTTTGCACCAGACATTGTGTCTGACAATAACAGAATTTTTTGTCGGTCCAAAATCCGGTTGGGTTTTCAAACAATTTTTTTGGGAGGGCTGAAAAAAAGTTGCGGTCGGCGCTAAAAAGAGACGGTCGGTCGGGTAACCAGAAACAAACCTTTTTTTTTTTTAGGCCTTAGATAAAACTGATTTTTTTTACCAAAAAGCAAACAGTCTATATACACCCAATCTGACTGCACAGATGTGCGACAGCACAGATGTGCATGCTGATCTGAATCTACACAGGTTCTACACATTAGATAAAAGCCCTATCCATGAAGAAAAGGGTTTAACTGCATGTGTGGTATCCAGAGGAGATTCAGTGGGGTTGCTTGTACACCATATTTGGGCAGTAATACATGTATTTACTTTTCAGGAAATTTTGTCCACACAGTTTGAAAAACAAAACCTTGTTTGAAAGTCTTGCATCAAACCCTGAACTGCAAACAACATTAAGCAACAAACCTTGTATCTTTTCATACAGTCCTTTTTGCTCCTGGTGGGCACAGCTTCTGCAATCTTCTCCCATCGTTCTTCCGTGTTAGCTGGATATGTTTTTAAAGCTTGTTCTAACAATTTCTGCTCGTCAGTTGTCCACGGTGCTGGGTTCGTACCTGTCTCTCGAATCTGTTGTTCTGCTATACCTAAATACATGCACAAAAAAAATCCTTAATCAAAATATCGCAGGTCCAGCTGAAACCATTGTATCTCATAACCAAAATCACTGTAGTCAGATCTAAGTTACAAAATATTAGATCTGATGAGAGTCTGCAAACACCTTATCCCTTTCCTCTGTATATACGCATTTTTATGCATGTGCGACATTTATGGTTTCCCGAGATGGCCCCCCCATATACTTTGGTATCTTTATCTTGCAGTGATGTATTTTCACAAATTTCGCAGAAATTTGTCGGCTGATCTGCATATTACTTCCCATGAATAGGCTCAATCAATTAGAGCCTGCAATATTTTAAGTATTTATCGTGTTTGGTGGCTTTCAAAGATCCCTTTCTATCTATTTAGTACTTACTCATAACTCTTTCACTGACCACTCCTTCTTTTGGATTTGCCTGGCTAACTTTCTTGGAGGTTTTCTCAAAGTTTTCAAAGGCCTTCTCTGTAGCTTGGGTTTTCAAAGTGGTATCTGAAATTAAACATAAATCACATGTAAACATTTGAGGAAAATCAGATGTAAACATTTGAGACAATTGCCCATTATCTGTATCATTAAGGAATTATCTTATAAACCCTTAAAACCTTTCTTCCAAAGCCCCCTCCATTATGGTATGGACAGTGTAGATGCAGATCAGCTAGCACATACGTGCAATCTGATTAGGATATGCAATGTTCGCCCTTTTGATTTATAAGGTTATTTCCCTCCAAGATGCGACCAGATGTGCTGGCAGATCTAGATCTACAATGGTTGCATATGTGTTAAAAAGTATAAACCAGTATACAGGGTTATCAACAAGTTTCGATCCAGAAGGCCCAATAAAAATCTAGCAGGCCTGCTAGGGGGGTCCGGGTGAATGCTCCCCGGAAAATTTTTGAAATTGAGCGCTTCATTTCCTGCATTTTAGGCTAAATCTATACTATTTAATAACACTATTTGGAAGCCATTTTGTGGCATATTTTAATGCAAAAATATGTTTAAAGTATCTTTATTACATGTACATGGCAGTATGGATACTATAAACATATTTTTGCACTAAACATTTATAAAATGGATACTCATTATCATGAAAATGACTCAGCCTTTATCAGTAATTCTAAAGAAAATTTTACTATGCAATTGCCTGATCTCGATTATTTGATATTGTTTAAAATTTCTTACTCTTTTATTTCATTCAGAAATTACTATACAAAAATAGTCTTTTATTCTTTTTAAATTTTTCTTATCAAATTATTCATATAAAACGAGGATTTTCGACAAAAACTACAAAAGGCAAACCCACAAAAGAGTGCTGAAACGAAAGCGGTTGGTTCAATATAATTTAAAAATTGCAGAGCAACTGATTTTTTTACTAGAATATGTTAAAGCCGTAAAACTCTTTGCATGCAAACAAGAACAAGCAACAGGGGACCGAACACTCAAAGCATCAACGCTGAAACTCATTACTGGTCGTGAAAAATTTAAACAAATTATTAAACTGGCAGTCCAAATTTCTCTTTCATTTTGACAGATCACACTTTCAAAACATATTGGACTGTGTTCACTTTTTCGCTACAGTCTACATTGCGATAACGCTGTTATCCAATGCATTCCGAAACAGCATTAAATAGCGCAAATGGGAGAAAGTAACGAAAAGGATCATCATTAGCGAAAACACATGCATGGAAAATTATCGATTGTTTAACTGTCGGGAATTTCAACCGGCCGAAACTTGTTTTTGAACGGCCATTTTGGCCGGCGGCCGGCTCTTATTGAGAACCCAGGTATATAAGGCTTTCTCTGAAGCTTGGGTTTTCAAAGTGGTCTCTGAAATTACATGATTCCTCCCAAAATTAAATGTTATCAAAGTAACTGACCTCACCAAAAGCCGGCACATCCGTGCCATCTGATCAGGATCTAAACTATTCGCTTTTTTATTGATTAGATTATTTCTGACGAAAATGCAGCCAGTGCAGATCCTGATCAGACAGCACATATGTGCCGGCTGATCTTGATCTATATTGGTTGCAGATGCGTTAAAATGTGTTTATATGGAGGAAAGGGTTAAATGATATCACAACAAATGAGCTCACCATTTTTCTGCAGCTCTTTGGCTTTCGCTAGAACGTCCTTGGCATTTTTGTCGCTGTTGGTAACATGCTGCTGGATGAAACTGGCAATCACTTCCCACCTGAAAGAGACAAGGAATCATTTAACCCTTACTCCATATATAAAACTTTTATTGGATGGGTGAACGGTGCAGATCCAGATCAGCTGGTACATCTGTTGCATCTGATCTGGATCTCAACAATATAATTTTAGATTCAATAGGGTTTTTTTTTTACTAACAGCTGGTGAACTGTACATGTTATTGTGCAATAATAGTACTTTCTAGTCCAGGGTGCCGTTTCATCAAGATGTCTTAAGAAAAGACAGAAAGATGTCTTAGGTTGCTCGCATCTTAATTGTCATAAAACTTTCTTACATCAAACGTTACGATAAGACAGTATTGTAAATGTTTGATGAAACAACACCCATATCAGCTGGCACATCTGATAAGGATCTACATTGTTTGCTTTTAGATTATAAGTATCTTGCATGAGTGTGAGGTGAAGATGGAAAAATCTGTCACCGAGGGGGAACTGTTTTTGCGGGAACGAGGCTCTGCCTGGTTCCCGCAAAAACAGTTCACCCGATGTGACAGATTTTTCTATCGTTACCAATGTCTCATGCAAGATACTTTTTCTTGCATACCTTATACTGTTCATAACATTGTGTATATGTTTACTAACTAAATTTTGTTTCATTACGTTGAAATATTGACGTTTACGTAAACCTTATTTTCTAAATGACGTCAATAACTTGAATATATTACGTCACATATTTGAAGACGTGACGTCACTCATTTAGCACGCGAACGTAATCTTTTCCCTAGGGAAAAGATAAGATTTTCTTTCCCCGGTAAATCACGCGGAAATACTTATCCGGTATGCAAGAAAAGAAATAACCTAATGGATCAAAACAAGAATAGTGTAGATCCTGATCAGACAGCACTGATGTGCAAGCTGATCTGCATGTATACTGTTCAACCAAACATAACAGCCATATCCCATGTATTAAAGGGTTAGAGATAATTTCAATGTCTCAAAGCTGTGTAAAACATAGTCGTGAAAGAACTCAAATAACAAATAGGTGCTGGTGATATCACAAGTTTTATCACAGCATAAGTAAACATATACTGTAAAACTGGTTTTATTCGCGTTAGTTTTATTTTTGCTAATATTTGCGAATCACTTACCTTGCGAATTCATAAATACCAGGAAAACATGATGATTTTCAATATATCCGAAAATAAGTAGATCAGAAAATGACATCGCAAATTCGTAAATACGCAAATAAAGAAAATAACTAATTTTTAAAAAAAAATGCAAAATTTTGACCTCGCGAAATTTAAGCGTTTTACAGTAATGGTACATCAGAAAGGGTTGTATATCCTTGGACATGTAAATTCTGCCCTGTGATATATCACTGGAAGCTATTCATTATTTAATAAACTAGAAATGTGTCCATAGGACACTAATGCCCCCCGCTATGCATCGTTTCCAGATACTAAAGTGCAATGATGGGAATAATAGCATTTCAAAGACAGTGATGTTCGAGTAATTATAAGAATATGCATGAACTTGATGATCAAGTAAATTATTTGTATTTGTGGCACTGTTGTCTTCTCATTACGGAAATGTCTGTGAAGAAGTTGGTGGTAATGCAATGCAATGTCATAGTGAACATTTGTGCCAAGTTATTTTGAAATCCCTTCATTCATAAAGAAGTTATCGCCCGAACAAGTAAATTCAACTTTTAGTAACTGTGACCTTGACCTTGGACTACCAGGCATGGGTAATGTACGCAACACACCGCCTTGTCATGGTGAACATTTGTGCCAAGTTATTTTGAAAACCCTCCATTCAAAACAAAGTTATAGCCCGGACAAGGAATTTCTATTTTTAGTAACAGTGACCTTGACCTTGGACCTACAGGCATGGACATGGTACACAACTCACCACCTTGTCATGGTGAACATTTCTGCCAAGTTATTTTGAAATTACTATATTCCTAATGTAGTTACAACCCTGACAAGAAAATTCTATTTTAGTAACAGTGACCTTGACCTTGGACCTAGGCATGGGCATGGTACGGGACACACCATCTTGTCATGATGAACATTTGTTATTTTGAAATCAATCTATTCCTAACAAAGTTACAGCCCGGACAAGAGAATTCTATTTTTAGTAACAGTGACATTGACCTACAGGAATGGGCATGGTACGCGATACATCGCCCTGTCATGGTGAACATTTGTGTCAAGTTATTTTGAAATCCCTCCATTTATAATGAAGTTACAGCCTGGACAAGAAAATTATATTTTTAGTAACAGTGACCTTGACCTTGGACCTTCAGGCTTGGCTATTGTGCGGACACACTGCCTTGTCATAGTGAACATTTGTGCAAAGTTATTTTGAAATCCCTCCATTCATAACAAAGTAACAGCCCGGACAAGAGAATTCTATTTTAAGTAACACTGACCTTGACCTTTGACCTACAGGCATGGGCATGGTACATGACACATCGCCCTGTCATGGTGAACATTTGTGCCAAGTTATTTTGAAATCCCTCCATTCATAACAAAGTAACAGCCCGGACAAGAAAATTCTATTTTTAGTAACAGTGACCTTAACCTTGGACCTAAAGGCTTGGGCATGTATGTGACATACCGTCTTGATATGGTGAACAATTATACCAAGTTATTTAAAAATCCAATAAGAAAAAACAAAGTTTCAGAGCGGACAAGATTTTGCAAGAAAATTCTATTTTTAGTAACAATGACCTTGACCTTGGACCTACAGTCACGACACACCACCTTGTTATGGTGAACATTTGTGCCAAGTTATTTTGAAATCCCTCTATTCCAAACAAAGTTAAGGGCAAAGTGTATATTTTTCTTAACACAAAATGTAAGTGAAAAAGGGGCATAATTTGAAAATATTGGAAGCATGGTTATGGGTCTAGTTGGTTATGATGTAGATTTTGATGGTGAAAATATATTTCAAGTTTCAAGGCAGTATCTCAAGTAGTTTTTAAGTTATGGGCAAAATGCACAAATATAAGAAACAAGATATATTCCTATTAAAACTAATGTAAATGGAAGTATCAAAGGGCCATAACTTCTGAACAGAACATGTAAGAGAAAAACCCCACCTTTTTGCACAACAACATATCAGGCCAAGCATTGTGGTAAAGTTTCATCAAATTCCCAGCAGAGGTGTAGGAGGAGTTGCGTTCACAAGATATATTCCTATTAAAACTAATGTAAATGGAAGTATCAAAGGGCAATAACTTCTGAACGGAACATGTAAGAGCGAAACCCCACCTTCATGCACAACGACATATCAGGCCAAGCATTGTGGTCAAGTTTCATTTAATTCCGACCAGTAGTGTAGGAGGAGTTGCGTTCACGAGAATATCGGACGGACGGACGGACGGACGGACGGACGGACAGGAGCAACTCTTAATGCCCGTCGCCATTTCATGGCGGGGGCATAAAAAGATTTATTCATTTGATTCGTGACCTTGGTACATTTTATCATCAATCTAACCTTTCTTTTGTTCCAGCTGGGAAAACATTCACTGCTTTAATCAGCGTCTGTATCTCCAACTCCGACCATGGTTTACCTCCCTTGGAACCTCTTTCACCAGACGCTTTTGAAGACATTTCTGCAAGCTGCCTTTGTTTTTCGGCTTCTAATTTATCATTTAATTCTTTAACCTTAAACCAAAATTTTAAGCAGAAATAAATATCAACCTTTTAAATTTTAATAATTCTTTTACCTAAAACACATAAAAAATAAAACAGAAATATATAACAACGATTAACATTTAATTCTTTAACCTAAAACACCGAAATCAAAACAGAAATATATAACAACCATTTACATTTTATCAAATGCTTACTGTTCAACTCTTCCTTAACTGAGATCTTGTCATCAATTTTTAATTAAACTTTATTCTACCAGTGAAGTACCAAGAACTATCACTAAAAATGTTTTAAGCTTTACTGTATATGCATTTTATCGTATGTGTGACCAGTGTAGATCCAGCTCAGGTGGCACATCATTGACCAGTGTAGATCCAGCTAAGGTGGCACATCATTGCCGTCTGGATCAGGATCTGTACTGCTGACTATTTGGTCAGAAATAACATGATTAATCAAAAAGCAAACATTAAAGATCCTGATCAGATGGCACTGATGTGCCAGTTGATCTGGATGCACATTGTTCACCCATTAAAGATGTATCTATTGAAGAATAGGTATTGTTTATCCATTATGAAATATGGAAGAATAGGTTAAACTTTATTCTAAATTGCCAAGTTCTGCCACTGAAACAGTTTTAATACCCCAACAACACCATTTTACACTCATGCAAGCTACTTATTTTCCCCAAGAAGACCTAGCCCAGATACATTCTCTTCACAATGACACAACATGGTCATGATCTAGGGGTAGAGCAGTGGCCTCCAGATCTGGAGACTGCGGGTTCAAATCCCACCAGGGATGAGATTCGTCTGCAGTTCTCTCAATCCACATTCGGCCCTAGTACTGGTTTGCAACCAAGAAAGCAGTCTTCAAGCATAATTGACATAATCATTGCCCAAGGTTATAAAACTGAGCATGGAAACCAGTCTCAAATCTCAAGCATCTGATTGGCTGAAATGGCAACTGGTCGCCATTTCAGCCAATCAGATGCTTGAGATTTGAGACTGTTTCCAATCTCAGTTTTATAACCTTCAGCCCTGGAGTACCTTCATTCAGTATTGATGTTAAATATGTTAAAGTTTAAACTAACAACAAACCTGTGAGTGGAATGCAGTCTGTGCTCTGTCCCTGTCACCTGAAGTCAGAGCTTCATTCAACGTCTGTAACCTGCAAAATATACCCCACTGAGACCTGTGTATGTACATCTCGTCAATTAAAAACCCTTTCCTCCATATATATGCCCTTGTGACGTGGTCAATCTGTGTAGATCCAGATCAGCTGGCACATTCGATCAGGATATGTTAGCATTTAGATTCTGCAATTCTGACCAATCAGTGAATAATTTAGATCCAGATCATATGACATGGATGTGCTAGCTGATCTGGACCAACTGGTAGCCCATGTGATTAACCCTTTCCTGTACAAACACACCTTTATTGCTAGGGCGAACAGTTTAGATCCAGATCAGCCGGCACATCCGTGCCGTCTGATCAGGATCTAAACTGTTCGCTTCTTGATTTATTAGGTTATTTCTGACCAAAATGCGACCAGTGCAGATCCTGATCAGATGGCACGGATGTGCCGGCTGATCTGGATCTACACTGGTCGCACATGTGTAAAAATGCGTATCTATACAGGAAAGGGTTAAAGGCATATATGGAGTAAAAGGTTAAAAATAACTTCATATTAATGCTGAACACAAATCTAGCTTTTGTGAGTTTTGATTGATATGTTCACAGCTGCTCTATGGTTAGGAAATTAGTTGTACAACTGCTTGACCGTATATTCCATGGAAAATGCCTGTTATCACATGGGCAAACAGTGTAGATCCAGATCAACTGGCATGTCTGTGCAATCTGATCTGGATCTACACTAGCTGCTTCTTGATCTGAAATAACCTTATTAATCAAAAGTGAAGAGTGCTGTTTGCTTTTGGATTAATCGGCTCATTTCTGACTAAAACGCTAACTGTATAGATCCTTATAGGACAGCAGGGATGTGTCTGCCTATCTGGATCTACACTGGTCACTCATATGATAAAACCTGAACATGTAAAAGGTAAACAGTATTGAACATAGTAGACTAAGTGAGCTTTTAACCCTTTCCTGTACAGACACACCTTTATTGCTAGGGCGAACAGTTTAGATCCAGATCAGCCGGCACATCCGTGCCGTCTGATCAGGATCTAAACTGTTCGCTTCTTGATTCCTTAGGTTATTTCTGACCAAAATGCGACCAGTGCAGATCCTGATCAGACGGCACAGATGTGCCGGCTGATCTGGATCTACACTGGTCGCACATGCGTAAAAATGCGTATATATCCAGGAAAGGGTTAACTGCCTATAGGGAAAAGTTACTGAGGCTTGTCACACAGACACATGCAATATTAGAAGATGCACTTGGAAATGACACAAACACATACATTCTTATTAATAATGAAACTGCATATTGATCACAATAATCTATATGGATGACAAACGAACTTTGAATGGCACTGAACAGAAAAAAGAGCCAGTCGGAAACGACAGCACGCTGGACTATTCGAAGTCAGACATATTTAAGCACATTTAAAACTGGGCTTCATTTAAACTGGGGAATGATTCAGGAGTTTATGACACCCAACACACACACATGAACAAAAGTTTCTTAATACAAGTTAGGAAATCAATAAATTACAGTCCATACACCCCTGTCCACCTATAGTGTGGTGTAGTATAGTAAGGTATGGTATTGTTGTTGGTGGTGTTGTTGACAGTGTTGTTGGTGGTGTTGTTGTTGGTGTTGTTGTTATTAGGGTTTTTGTTGGTTGTGTTGTTGGTGTTGTTGTTGGTGGTGGTGGTGTTGTTGTCAGTGTTGTTGCTGTTGGTGGTGGTTGTTGATGCTATTGTTGGTGTTGATGTTGTTGTTGGTGGTGTTGTTGACGGTGTTGTTGGTGGTGTAGTTGTTGTTATTTGTGTTATTGTTGGTTGTGTTGTTGGTGTTATTGTTGGTGGTGGTGTGGGTGGTATGTGGTGGGGGGGGTGGTGGTAGTGTGGTGTGGTGTGGTGGGTGGCGGGTAGTGGTAGGGGTGGTGATGGGTGGGTGGGGGTGGGGTGGGTGGGTGTGGGGTGGGTGGGTGTGGGGTGGTGGTGGGTGGGTGGATGGGGGGGGTGTGTGGGGTGGGTGGTAGTGGTGGGGGTGCTGGTGGGGGTTGGGTGCTGGTGGGTGGTGGTGGTGGGTGTGGGTGGTGGAGGTGGGGGTGCTGGTGGGTGGTGGTGTGGTGTGGGGTGGGTGGTGGTGTGGTGTGGTGTGGTGTGGTGTGGTGTGGTGTGGTGTGGTGTGGTGTGGTGTGGTGTGGTGTGGTGTGGTGTGGTGTGGTGTGGTGTGGTGTGGTGTGGTGTGGTGTGGTGTGGTGTGGTGTGGTGTGGTGTGTGTAGTGTAGTGTAGTGTAGTGTAGTGTAGTAGTATAGTATAGTATAGTATAGTATAGTATAGTATAGTATAGTATAGTATAGTATAGTATAGTATAGTATAACCACTCAACACTTTCAACCAAAGTATGTTAAGTACATCTGTTTTAAACCTTTTCTATAGCATTACCAATGAAAAACACTAACATTGAAACTTTAACCATAATTTCTAAGTCTTAATTCTAATTTCTAAGCGAAAAAGGGCAAAAATTAAATAAAAAAAGCAAGGATGAGTTATGGGCCTTTGAAAATCAACCTGATGTATGATAAAATAAACGTATACAAAGTTTTAAAGTTGTCGTTTTAATAGAATGAAAGATATGAGGTTTCACCACCTTGTACGCAAACTTTAACCTTAATTTCTAAGTCTAAAAAGGTCAATAATTTGATATAAATCAAAGAAAGAGTTATGGTTCTTGGCATACATAGTCAGGGTCATGATAGTGAACAAGTTTCAAAGCTATAGTACAAGAAGTATGAAAGTAACTAGCTTGCATGCAAACTTTAACCTGAAATTCTAAGTTGAAAAAGGGCCATAATTTGATTAAAAATTAAAAAGAAAGAGTTATGGTTCTTGGCATACATAGTCAGGGTCATGATGGTAAACAAGTGTTGAAAGTTTCAAAGCTATAGTACAAGAAGTATGAAAGTAACTAGCTTGCACGAAAACTTTAACCTGAAATTCTAAGTTGAAAAAGGGCCATAATTTGAACAAAATGGAAGTTAGAGTTATGCTTCTTGGCATACCCACTCGGGATATGATAATGAACAAGTGCTGAAAGTTTCAAAGCTGTAGTGTAAGTAGTATGGAAGTTACGGGTTTGTACACTAGCTTGCACGCAAACTTTAACCTGAAATTCTAAGTCAAAAAAGGGCTATAATTTTAATAAAATGAAAGTTAGAGTTTTGGTTCTTGGCATACACACTTGGGAGATGATGATGAACAAGTGTGCCAAGTTTCAAAGTTGTAGTATAAGTAGTATTGAAGTTATGTGTTTGTACAGTAGCTTGCACGCAAACTTTAACCTGAAATTCTAAGTCGAAAAAAGGGCCATAATTTGATAAATGTGAAATTTAGAGTTATGGTTCTTGGCATACACACTCGGGACATGATGATGAACAAGTGTGCCAAGTTTCAAAGCTGTAGTATAAGTAGTATTGAAGTTATGTGTTTGTACAGTAGCTTGCTTGCAAACTTTAACCTGAAATTCTAAGTCAAAAAAGGGCTATTATTTGATCAAAATGAAATTTAGAGTTATGGTTCTTGGCATACACACTCGGGACATGATGATGAACAAGTGTGCCAAGTTTCAAAGCTGTAGTTTAAGTTGTATTGAAGTTATGTGTCTGTACATTAGCTTGCACGCAAACTTTAACCTGAAATTCTAAGTCGAAAAAGGGCCATAATTTGATCAAAACGAAAGTTAGAGTTATGGTTCTTGGCATACACACTCGGGACATGATGATGAACAAGTGTGCCAAGTTTCAAAGCTGTAGTATAAGTTGTATTGAAGTTATGTGTCTGTACATTAGCTTGCATGCAAACTTTAACCTGAAATTCTAAGTCGAAAAAGGGCCATAATTTGATCAAAATGAAAGTTAGAGTTATGGTTCTTGGAATACATACTCGGGACATGATGATGAACAAGTGTGCCAAGTTTTAAAGCTGTAGCTATAGTAGTTTTTAAGATATCATTAGGTTGCACGCAAACTTTAACCAAAGCGGGACGCCGACGCCCAAGTGAGTACAATAGCTCGACATATTCTTCGAATAGTCGAGCTAAAAATTTGCAGGTTCCAACTGATTAATGAGCAGAAATGGATATGCATAGCACAGTTCAAGCTCAATAACCCTAGGTTGAGCACAACTTGGTATATACACATACAATTATCTTATTCAACAACCTTCAAAGGTTGTAATTAATAACAGTACTAATTGAATGTACAAGGATTTATAAAGGCTGCCACACTATAAAACAATGCTAATAAGAATTTTATTTATACATTTTAAAACGAACTCAAGGCGTCCGCAATACTTTTACCTGAGAAACATAAAATAAACATATCCAATCAACCCTTTTTGGGGTTGCCCCGGTTAGCTCATTTGGTTATGTTGTTGGAATTGCAAGGATATGTGCTGTTGCCGTTACGGTGTCAGTCTCTCCCAGGTAAAGGCAATATCATTTTAACCCTTTCCTGTATAGATACACATTTTTACGCATGTGCGACCAGTGTAGATCCAGATCAGCCGGCACATCCGTGCCGTCTGATCAGGATCTGCACTGGTCGCATTTTGGTCAGAAATAACATAATGAATCTAAAAGCGAACAGATTAGATTCTGATCAGACGGCACGGATGTGCTGGCTGATCTGGATCTAAACTGTTCGCCCTAGCAATAAAGGTGTGTCTGTACAGGAAAGGGTTAAGGCATATTTGGGGAGAAAGGGTTAAAACAAATCTCCCATTTTAACCCTTTCCTGTATAGATACACATTTTTACGCATGTGCGACCAGTGTAGATCCAGATCAGCCGGCACATCCGTGCCGTCTGATCAGGATCTGCACTGGTCGCATTTTGGTCAGAAATAACCTAATGAATCTAAAAGCGAACAGATTAGATTCTGATCAGACGGCACGGATGTGCCGTCTGATCTGGATCTAAACTGTTCGCCCTAGCAATTAAGGTGTGTCTGTACAGGAAAGGGTTAAATTAACAGTAGCACTATTTTTGCAGTGTGGCAGCCGTAAAAAGTGTTCGGCACATGTAGTCATTACTGTTATCAGTAAAATAATCCAGTACCGATGTCATGCAGTGATGATAACACATATCAGGGCTATCAGATCAAACTTTTTGGGGTTGTTGTTGTTGTTGTTACTTCCCAGTTTTATGTCCCTCCCGCCTCTGAACGAGGACATTATGGTGTGGACATACCAGCTTCCCATGGTGGAGGAAGACCCCAGGTGCCCTCCGGGCAATTTTCAGGCTCGAGCGGGCACCTGGGTAGAACCACCGACGTTCCGCAAGCTAGCTGGTTAGCTTCCTCACATGAAAGATCTTGACCCTGGTAGGTCTCGAACTCACGCCGGTGAAGGGCAAGTGATTGTCAGTCGGAAACCTTAACCACTCGGCCACGGACGCCCCCAAACTTTTTGGGGGGTTGTCACAAATAGCTTTATTGGTTGCGTTGTGGGAATTGCAAGGCTAGGCACTGTTGCTGTGACAGGTTGGGTTCGTTCCCTGTTAGAGGCAATATTATCTTTAACTTGTACAAACCCCAACTAGGGAACAGGTCAAGACTGGTAATTACAATGCATGTTTAGTTCTACTTACTGTAACAACTCGAGTAAATCAGCCAATTTATCAAGTTCAGCCATATTGTTTACCCTTTCATCCTCGTTGCTAGCAAAGAACTCATACTCCTGAAAATGTAATATATTTACTGCGGTATCATTTTATTTCACATGGATTACATTTAGTGTGGGCAAAAATTTATGCACTTGTGAGTTTAAATATTCAATGGTTTGATTTCCCTTGGGTTTGATTTTGTGCACTTGCCCTCGTGCAAAACATGGAAAAATTACAATGCTGTGGTATCATTCAAATTTGCAAGGTGTCAAATTATAATTTAAATTTTAAATTATTATACCCAAAAGGTATAAATGACATTTTTGCTTAACCCTTTCCTCCGTATGTATGCATTTTTACTCATGTGCGACCAATGTAGATCCAGATCAGCCGGCACATCTGTGCCATCTGATCAGGATCTGCATTTGTCGCATTTTGGTCAGAAATAACCTAATGAATCAAAAAGCGAACAGTTTAGGAACTGATCAGACAGCACGGATGTGCCGGCTGATCTGGATCTAAACTGTTCGCTCATGCAATAAAGGTGTTCTTCTCAGGAAAGGGTTAATATCTAACCTTGTGAGATTAATACATTTGTGCAGTGGTATTAATCTTATAAGGTAAGATATTCAAAGGGGTTTGATTATGCACATCATTGATTCTGATGGAAGAATTATTAAAATATTTTAATAGTTATTTACAATCATTGTTTTTTTACAAGTTATCGATGATTTTTTTTCCAATGTATAACATGCAATCAAACTTCGACATTGACAGGGAAGGAAAAGAGTTGTGTGTTATACATAACTTGAATACGGTAATGTTATCACAGTTCAATTATTAGTTGATACCATTTTGCTTTGCCAAGATATTATTGGAACTATACGTGTACCACAATATTATAGGTGTTGACTTAACTCCAATATAACAGGAAGGAAATTAGCACTTCTCGCATCTCAGAGTACAGTAGTTAAAAAAATTGTCTGGCAACTTTTAACTTTTTTCCAGATAAGATTGTAAGTATCTTGCATGAGTGTGAGGTGAAGATGGGAAAAATCTGTCACCAAGGGTCAGGGCCTCCCCTCACCCCCTTCCCACAAAAAAAAAAATTGCAAGGCACCCTGGGTGAACTGTTTTTTTGCGGGAACAAAGCTTTCATAAAATATGTGTACAACTATCCATTTGAATTTTGTTTCTGTACACTGAAAGGTTACCGGTAATTTTAACAAACCTTATTTTCAAAATGACATCACTAACTTGATTATTTGACATCAAATACCTGATGTCTTGACATTACTCATTTTACCCTTTCCTCCATGGACACACCTTTACTGCATGGGCGAACAGCGTAGATCCAGATCAGCTGGTGCATCTTTGCCATATGATCTGGACTTGCACTGTTCGCTTTATGATTCCTTCGGTTATTTATAATTAAAATGCAACCATTGTAGATCCTGATCAAATAGCACGGATGTGCCTGCTGATCTGGATCCACACGGGTCGCACATGCATAAAAATGCGTATACATGCCATAAGGGAGGAAATGTTCCCTAGGGAAAGATAGGATTTTCCTTTCCTGTTGAAACATGAGGAAACAATTATCCAGTATGCAAGAAATGCTGAACTAAACTGTCTTACTTTTACTGTAGTTCGAAGGGTTTTTCTTTCTTTCTTCAGCATCTTTTTCTGGGCATCTTTTTCCTTTTTTGCTGCCGCAGCCTACAATCATAATCATATAATTCTTTGTTTGCTAATATGGTAACCCTTTCCTCCATATAAACACATTTTTATGCATGTGCAACCAGTGTTGATCCAGATCGGCCAGCACATCCGTGCCATCTGATCAGGATAAGCACGGTTCGTTTTATGATTCCTTAAGTTATTTCTGACCAAAATGCAACCAGTGCAGATCCTGATCAATCTAAAAGCAAACAGTGTAGATCCTTTTAAGATAGCACTGATGTGCCAGCTGATCTGGATCTACACTATTTGCCCATGCAATAAAGGTATATGAAGGAAAGGGATAATTTATACATCAGTCTGTAATGATTTCACTGGCTGGTTCAAAGCAGAATTAATTTTCAAAGACTGCTTACCGCCTGCCTCACTTTTTCCTCCTCTGCTTCCCTTTTCTTTCTCTCTTCCTCTTCTGCTTCTCTTTTTTTCTGTAAAATAAACATTTCATCACCTCAGTGCAAAAATCAGGGTAACCCTTTACCCCATAGATACACCTTTACTGAATGGGCGAACAGTGTAGATCCAGATCAGCTGGCACATCAGTGCCATCTAAAAAGGAACTACACTGTTTGCTTTTAGATTGATTAGTTTATTTCTAAGCATAATGCGACCAGTGCAAATCCTGATCAGAAGCCGTGTATGTTCTAGCTGAACTTGATCTACACTGGTTGCACAGGCCTTAAAACATATGGATTAAATCAATATTGGATTGTTTTCAATTGGGTATGGAAAACAGTTAGGTTGTTTAAAGTGGGTGCGTACTTTAAACAACCCAACTGTCTTCCATTCCCAAATGAAAACCAATAAATATTGATTCAATCCTTATATTTACACTCATAAATATTCTCATTAATACAGAAATTATGAGAAGAATTTGTGATATTACGTTTTTTTCCAGATGGCTGTTAACAACACAGTAAATGATGGCACGCTTTTTCGTAGCTACTTGTGGCAAAACGTGCATGCTAGGCGACGTCACGTCTAATATTATATATAATTAATGGCCCTACAGTAGCCATGCCTTAAAAAAAATAAGTCACACTGTTTACCATCAGAAATTATGATTTTTACTCTGGTAAAAATGGTCCCATGAAAAAATCAATTTTTTTTATGATAATCTACACATCCTGCTTGATCATCTGTGCAAGTTTGAAAGAAATCTGCCAAATAGTTAATGAGGGGTTGATGCCACATGATTTGGGGGAACGTATGTATGGACATACAGAGGTCAGTACAGACAGGTGGATGGACGGATGAGTGCATCTTTTTATCCCACTTCATGGGTGAATAAAAAACTATTCATTGGGGCACATTTTCCTGTGATGTGCCCAATATGATAACATGTGACCTACCCGGTCCTCTTCCTCTTGCCGTTGTTTCGCGGCGTCTTGTTTCGCTTTCTTTTGAGCAAGTTTCTTTTCCTTTTCTTCTTCTTTAAACTTCTGTATTCTCGGATCACAGGCATATGCATTATCTGAAAATAAACAGCAATTAAAGAACATTGCAGTAGTTTACCATTTCAACAAATTATGAATTTAATGTGTGCACCTTTAATAAATAACACTGTCAAATTTGGCAAACATGGTCACAAACTGGTTTATAACACTGTGTTTAGATGGATGCAAAAAACAATATAGCATTCAGTCTGCTGCTACAATTAGCATGTCTTCAGCAATTTCCACAATCTGATTGGTTCAGAAGGTTGCTGATAAAAAATAATTTTTAGGAAAACGCCGTCAGATAGCTATAGCTGATAGCATAGCTGCTTTCAGGAGATGATTTCAATCCGATTGTTCTATTATTTAACCCTTCATTCCATATAATAGGATTTTTTTCACATGGGTGAACAGATTAGATCCAGATCTGCTTGCATATCTGTGCCATATGATCTGGTTCTACATTGTTCACTTTTGAGTCAGAAATAACCTAAAAGAAACAAATAGCGAACAATGTAGATCCTAATCAGATTATATGTACGCACCAGCTGATCTAGATCTACACTGTTCATCCACGGATTACAGCCATATCCCATGTAGAAAAAGGTTAACCCCTTCCTCCATATACACACCATTACTGCGTGAGCATATAGTGTAGATCCAGAACAGCCGGCACATCCATGCCATCTGATCAAGATCTGCACTATTTGCTTTTTTGTTAGTTAACTTATTTCTGACCTGATGTGCTGGCTGATCTGGATCTAGACTGGTGGCACATGCGTGAAAATGGGTATATGGAGGAAAGGGTTAAGAGGCACTCAAACCGTGTATAATCCGACATACCAACAAGCTGTCTAATCCTGGCCATTTCCTCCTTTTTCCGTTTCTGTCTCGCTGCTTTATTCTGTTTTTCTATCCAACGTCTCTCATCACGGCTGTAAAAATAAATCACTGCTATTGTATGCATTCAACATTTCTGCCGTTAGTTCAAATTTTTTGCTTATCTCGAGCTTGACATATATCACATTAACGTGTCAGACATGATCATGATATATCTAAGCCGGCACATCTGTGCTGTCTGATCAGGATCTACAATGGTCCCTATTGGTCAGAAATAACTAAATGAATTAAATAGCGAACAGTGCAGATCATGATCAGACAGCAAATATGCCGGCTGATCTGGATCTACACTGTTCGCCCATGCCATAAAGGTGTGTATATGGAGGAAATGATTAAGCTGAAATTGAGACTAACCAGTTACTCTATGGGATATGCCTGTTATCTAAAGGGCTAATAGTGTAGAGCCAGGTCAGCTGGCATATCTGTGTCATCTGATCTGGATCTACACTGTTTACTTAAGATTTTTTAGGTTATTTCTTACCTAGAGGCAAACTATGCAGATCCTGAGGAGAAAGCACAAATGTATTGATTTATCTCAGTGTTTTTTTTCTCTTTTGGGGGAAGGGGTCGCAGCCCTTTGGAGGGGGAAAATTGCGATGTGAACAAAGGAAAGGGGGAATATTTGGAAGATACTTGCAGCCTGTCAAACACAACATAACAGAGTATTCACTGATCTTTTAATTCAAAGAAAGTCAGTGGTCTACAGTGAAATGTCCTTTTCTGTCTGCAAATTTATCAATTATTCTTGTCACTGTATTGTCCATCAGTGGGGTATCCATTAAACATATCCAAAATTCAGATTTATCATCTTCACTATTGAACGGTGCTTAACAGACTCCGGCAAAGGGGGAATTTTTTACGGATGTTTATGGAAAAATATATACTATTTTGAGGGGGGAATGGGGCCCTATTTCTCCAAATATTTGCCATAAAAAAACACTGTATCTTGATCTACACTGGTTACATACATGATAAAATCAATATATGTGAAGTAATGAGTAAAAGTTTTACACTTTAATTCTACAAAGTTATGGACCAAGTTCATATTTTGGCTAATTCAAAATCTAAGTGTGAAAATGTTCATATCTTGAAAAATATTTGTAGCAGAGTTATGGGTCTTGTTGAATAGGACTTAGATTTTGATTGGGAATGTATATTCCAAGTTTTAATATAATACCGTAAGTAGTTTCAAAGTTGTATGCCAAGTGCATATCTTTAACGCAAAATGTAAACTAGAATCTGTTTTTTTGAAAAACGCATGTCTCCCCCCTGCGCCCTATTGAAGGAAGGCCAAGGAAAAGATATCACCTTTTTGAAACGGAAGCTTGTGTCATTTATATATATATTAACTGTACGGGCCCCTGTGATGTTGAATTCTGGCCTAAATATCCCAAAATCAACAGGGTTCTTCAAGTCTATAACAGCAACCATCGTATGAAGTTTTAAGGCTCTAGGTAACCATTTTCACTCATAGGGCCCCTGTGACCTTGACCTTTGACCTACTGACCCCAAAATCAATAGGAGTCCTGTACTCAATAAGAACATCCATCGTATGAAGTTTGAAGGCTCTGGGTGAAAAAGAACTTCTGTTATTGAGTGGAAACGGTTTTCACTCTTCGGGCCCCTGTGACCTTGACCTTTGACCTACTGACCCCAAAATCAATAGGGTTCTTCTACTCAATAAGGGCTATCACCCTATGAAGTTTAAATGCTCTGGGTCAAAGGGTACTCCAGTTATTGAGCGGAAACCAAGTGTGACAGACGGACTAACGGACAGACTGATAAGGCAAAAACAATGTCTCCCCCAGAGGGGGGGAGACATAATGAAAAAGAGGCAAAACTTGAAAAATATTTGTAGCTACAGTTATAGGTCTTGTTTCTAGAAGTTTACAGAAATATTACACTTACTTTTCCCCTTTTTCTTTCTCTTCTTCGTCCATGTAAGAAAATTCTCTCCAGGAATCAAATTCATACCTGCAAAATATCAATAAGATGTTGATGGGTGTTCAGTGGAACACTTTAGTTGCCCTCTAAACAGACAGACAGACAGACAGACGGACAAAGCTATCTTTTCAAAATAAACCTGATGGGTGTTCAGTTGAACACTTGTTTCACCTTGGAATACTAAGTCAGAAAAAGGGGGAAGGATCTTTCTACGGATTTTGGCTAAAATAAACCTGTTGTCATAAGCAATATTAATTTTAAATTTTATGAAGAGATATTGAACTAGGTGGGTGTTGTGTTGACCTCTGGTACTTTGTCAGAATAAAAAAACACACATACAAAAAGGGGCATAACTCCATCAAATATGACCTAGACCTAAAATATTTTGCATCATCCTGCCAAAATTAATATAATTTGAAATTTGATGAAGAAAAGCGGTATTAGAAAAAAGGCAAACAAAAAGCCATTGATTAAGTTTTTTGTGACAGACTGAGATTCTGACTGAAGGGTGAACAAAGCCTGCCCTTTTCATTGCCTTTTCTTTTAAAGGGCTTTCCAAAAACAAGATTTTCAATTTGCTCTGATAATTCCTTAACATGATTACAGGTTGTGACAAAAATCACATTCTCTAGGGTGTGGCTACCTTACAAAGGGTCTTTGAGGACTGGTTCAACTGTATGTTATATTGATTAATAATGTCTACATACATGCCGAATTTTTGCACAAGTTTTGCAGCAACTTGCTCGGTCATTGATGTTGCTGTTCCAACAGTTATTCCAAAAAGCTGTTATATCAGGTCTTGCCATCTGAACTGGGCTGAAGGTTACAAAGCTGAGTTTGGAAACCAGTCTCAAATCTCAAGCATCTGATTGGCTGAAATGGCGACCATTCGTCATTTCAGCCAATCAGATGCTTGAGATTTGAGACTGGTTTCCATGCTCAGCTTTATAACCTTGGGACCAGGATCTACACTGTTTGCTTTTAGCTTCATTAGGTTATTTCCAACCATGAAGGACCAGTGTAGATCAAGATTAGATGACAGAGATGTGCCAGCTTATCTGGATCTACACTGGTAACATGTGCATTAAAACCTGTATATATGAAGTATAAAACCTTCCCTCTCTAAATGCTTGTCTATGGCATAGACAAACAGTGTAGATCCAGATCAGCCACAAATAAGTGCTGTTTGATCAGGATCTGCAATGATCGTTTTTTTTTCAGAAATAACATAATAAATCAAAAAGGGAACAGTGCAGATCCTTATCAGATGGCATGGATGTGCCAGTGGAACTGGATCTACGCTGTTCCCCCTTGCAAAACAAGTTACATATATGAAGTAAAGGGTTAAATAAAGTGGTTACCAGAATCCATAAAATCTGTTCACTTCTTCGAAACTTGAGCTTTCTTCCCCGATGTCAGGCACTCGCTTCTTATTGGACCATCTACAAGTACATGTGAAGTGGAAAACTAAGTGGTTTCAAGACATACCTTATCTTTGACACGAGTTAAGATGCCAACTAATAGAAGGCCAGTTTTACAAATGTGCTAGCTGGTCTCTATCTACACTGGTCACCCATGAAAATCACACATGTAATAAAATGGTGGAATAAAGAGTTACAAGATGAAACCAGGTTTTTTCTTAAATTTTAATTGAAAAAAAGGAGCATAAGTTTGACAAAAAATCACTCAAGGGTTACGAAACTTGTACTGTCAATTGCTCTTGTCACGTCAGATAACTATTTTAACTTTCAAAGCTTTATCTTGAATGGTCACTGAGAAAAAGTGAACTTTACCCTTTCATCCAAATATATGCATTTTTACACATGTGCAACCAGTGTAGATCCAGAGCAGTCGGCACATCTGTGCCGTCTGATCAGGATCTGCACTGGTGGCATATTGATAAAAAATAACCCGACAAATCAAAAAGCCCATAGTGCAGATCCGGATCAGTTGGCACGGATGTGCTGGTTGATCTGGATCTACTTTGTTTGCCCATGCAATAAAGGTGTGTCTATGGAGGAAAGGGGTTAAATAATGTTGATTACCGCTTATCCGCCCGATGACATTTCCCAATCTAATAACCAGGATTTTCCAAATAAAACCTGGTTAAAATGCAACAGTTGCTTAGTATTACCTGGCATTTTCAGCAAACACTGGTTTGAAGACTTCGAAGAAGTTATCCTTGGAGTTGTTATTTGCAGGTGGTACAGTATCATCGAACAATGGGTCAACACTGTCGTAAGATTTCCTCTTCGCTGGGTTTCCCAATGTTTCCCATGCTAAAAATACATACGCATAAACCATTACAATGGAGTATTAAGGAGGGTTAAAAGGAAAAAAAATTAAATTAACATTTTACTCCATATATATGCATTTTTACCCATGTGCGACCAGTGTAGATCCAGATCAGCCTGCACATCCATGCTGTCTGATCAGTATCTGAAATGGTCACATGTTGGTCAGAAATAACCTATTGAATCAAAATGCGAACGGTTTAGATCCTGATCAGACAGACGGCATGGATTTGCCGGCTGATCTGGATCCAAACTGTTCACCCTAGCAATAATGGTGTATCTATGGAGGAAAGGGATAAAAAAGGACTTGTAATATTTATACTCATCTTGCATTATACTATGAAATGTGATAGATAGTCTTTCTTCAGACTGTTTCCGTTGGTGAGCATGCAAGTTTTACTGCAAGATGATGCCAAATAGCATGCTGTCATTTATTTTGTTGTCTATGAGCCATTCAAAAGGCAGTGATATCACAAATTCTTTTCAATAATTTGAACAGAATTGAGAATATTTGGGACTTTATATACAAGAAATCACTTGATATTTTATTGCATTCATCAGTATATGAATAACATTTGGGTTGTTTACAGTAAAAGAAAAAATACAATCCATAGTTTTTCATACCGTGATGAACATGATAAAATATTGATTCAATTCTTCTGATAGTTTACCTCTGGTGATGCAGGTGAAGTAATCATCTTCCCCTTCCTTAACTTTAAGTCCTCGGGCACGTCTCTTGTCCGGATGGTGATGTAGAACTTTACGCTTATCTAAAATGCATAGTTCGAAAGGCTAAGAATTTCAGTGTTTTTCTTTTTTTGTTCATTAGGTTATTTCTGAACAAGAAGCTAATCTTGAAGACCAAGATCAGATGGCACAATTGTGCTAGCTGGTGTGAATCATATGAATAAAGTCATTTATTTGGAATAACTCTGAAAGTGTGATCCTTTTCACCATGCCTAAAAAACAAATATATTTTATTGATATGTTTAACCATTTATGATACAATATTAATTGTCGAAGTTGTTTAAATATGGTGAACAACTGGGAATTTTATATTGCTTTGGTATCTTTATGTTTTGCCAGACAAGCTTTGGCACAAAAGATATATTCACGATATCGTATATTTCTAGCTAAACATATTTTCAAATGGTGTGATTTTGCTGGAATCTAATTTTTGCGCATTAACTATACACGAAAATTTATTCTACGTGAAATGTGATGATACAACAGCAATTTAGTAATATTTAGTGTACAAATTTACATAAAATAATATACACATACACTTTTTTGTGGCAACGTTAAGGTGGCATTAACACAACATTTTGATGACGTCACTGCATTTCCGATGTTATTCCCTGATGAAGGTTTGAATAATTGAAATGTCAGATAAATTTTAGAACTAAATGTTTTTGTGTTTGTGCAAATTTATTCTGCAATAAGTAACAATTAAAATTCATATAAAGCCATTTATATTTCATCAATCACTTTAAAATAAAGGTTACATGCAAATAGAAATGTTATGCACTGGAAACTAAATTATTGACACATTTTGACCTTTTAACCCTTTTTGTGACCTTGACCTTTGCAAGGGTGAAAATTGGAAATTCTGAAAAACCCGATATCCTGAAGATTCATCAATTAATATTGGTTAAATAAAGAAAATCAACCATTAGAGAGATAAATAGAAACCTAAATTTCAGGCATAATCCTTAAAACTTTCATCAGTGCCTTTGATGATAATAAAACAGTTTAATACATACATGATTTCTTTATCTGGGCATCCGAGGCTCTGAAACGTAACTTTCCAAGGCCCAAAACAGCATAGTGATCTTGTTTCTGTAAAATAAGGGAAATAACTCAAGCCTTTACTCCATAGATAGGACTTTTATGGCAATGGCGAACAGTGTAGATCCAGATCAGCCAGTACATACATGCTATCTGATCGGAATCTACATTGTTTGCTTTCTGGTCAGAAATAACTACAGTCCAGTCGCGATTTTACGAATAGGCATCGGACCAAGCCGATTATTCGTAAAATCGCATTTTTCGTAGTATCGCATTTTTGATAGTTATGGTTGTTTACCGCCGCAAGTCGTAAATTTCGTTATATGACGTAATGTGTTATTGTTTTGAAATGTCAAGGTCAAAAAATAAAAAGACAAAAAATAAATGTTCGCTTTGGTTATTTTTATTGTAAAATTACTTGTTATCATTAATGAATTAAAATTCAGATCCACCTGGAAAAAAAACTGGGCCTTTCAATTAATTTCTCAGAATGCCGATAAATTACTTAACTATTACTCGCCGTAGTAGAACTAATAAGATTTTGCAGAATTGAGAGGCAGAAGTAAAATGACAAGCAATTCATTTGTTTCAGATTTTATACAATTTTTAACATTTGACATTTAATTATTCAAACTGTTTTGTTACAATCAAATCGCCCGACAATTGTTTACAGAGCATTTCGTGTCACAACTGCCGGGTCGATAATTGCTCAACAATACAAACCAACGAATATCGCTCGAAAAGGTGTGAAAACCACCTGCTTGACCGAAATTCGTAAAATTGCATCTTTATTACATTGAAAATTAGCTTAAGGGACTGTCACAATAGTTCGCTAAATCGCATTTTTCGTTAAATCGCGTTTCGTTCGATCGCATCTTTTTTATATTGAATAAAGAAGGAATACGGACGGGACCGGCCGTCTTATTCGTAGTATACCGTTATTTCGTAAAATCGCGATTCGTAAAATCGCGACTCGACTGTACATGATTCACAAAGCAAACACTGTAGATCCTGACCAGGTTGTAGGAATGTACCAGCTGACCCAATCTGATTAAAATCATCTCCTGAAAACCGCTACACTATCAGGATCTGACGACGAGTAACTAAACCGTGTTTTTATCACTATCCCTTTGAACCAGTCAGATTGTCGCCTACAAAATCGCAAAAGTGAAAGTCAACATAGTACAATGTATTTTAAACCATTGAAAATGTTGATAGACTGCGAAAGACATATTTTACTGAAGATATATGTGTTTATGTAGTATTGCATTCATTTCTATAGTACTGACATCTTCAGATCATTTTGCGAGCTTATAATCACGCTTTCTACGTTGACAATTTCTAAAAATAGTAATCGGGGAAACCGCTATAACCTATGTACGGTATTTGCGGGCCGTCATCAGATCTAACATTTTGTTAGATCTGACTTTAGTGAGATTGCAGCTGACCAATATCTACACTGTTTGCCTTTGGAAAACAGCCATACATTGTATCTCAAGGAGTAAAGGTTAAAATATCACATTCAATATTCCTGGTAAGACAGACTGGACCAGACCGATCTATGGAGCCTGTGAATTAGAAAGCTCAAGTTTGACCTTGTCCTTGAAGCAAGTCAGTATAACTTTATGTTCTGGCCATTGTATCATTTCTACCAAGTAATTTATCTTGCCTAATAATTTGTGTCGGTTGAAAATAAACGAAAATATCTGCCAAATAGTGCATGAGGTGTATACGACCAAAAAAAGATTACTTAAAGTTAACTAGATAGTTGTTAGGTAGAACACTTGTGAGTCTCCTTAATGTCATTTATCAAAAAAATTAATAAAAAAAACGATAGTTTAACGGTGTTCGTCTTCCACTAATTATTTAGTTTGATAAAGGTATATAAAAAAATGGCAAAGTTTTAGCTAAAATTAAGTTTCATGTCAAAATCCAACTCTGTCAAAATAAATATGACCTTGACCTAATATGAGTCAAAGGGTCATGTCCAGGGTAAAATGTAACCCCCGATTAATTTTCCATACCTTCCATTCTTTTGGGTCCAAGCTCAGTAGGAGTGAATCGTCTTCATCAACGTCTATTTCATCATCCTCACTCTCAGATGAGCTTGAACTAGACAAGGAATGCTGGGACAGCGAGTGTTTGTGTCGGCGTCGTAGACACAGGGCCTCGAACCACCGTCCCACTGGTTCTACTTCAAGCTTTGAACAGTCTACAAAACACATCGTCAATTTTTTAAAATAAGAGGTTTCACCTTACCACACCTGCCCCACCCCTATATAAAAAAAAAACCTAAGCTCTAATTAATCTAAGTAGCTCCAGAAAGAATGAATTACACTGAAAGTTTTTTTAAGTATCCTCAGAGGTCCTCTTTTGACGGTGCCCTATTTTGACGCCTTTATTGTTTTCATCTCTATTTCATTGAATATAATATCTAATGATGTAATTTTCTACCAAACTGCTTACTAATGGTGTTGGTATCATTTTCTATCATAAATGTGTATAGAAATTGATTCCAGGCATGAAGTTTTTACAAGGTTTAACTGTTTTAATTAAGTATCAATTGCAGTATGTGTATGTGTTTTAAGATCAGTAAACACTGTTCCAAATACATAATATTTCTTATATTGTTTTTATATATTTATCGTTCTTTGCTTGATAATTTGTAGTGTCTATGAAGCTTTATTTTAAAAGTACTGTGAATCTAAACAGTAAACAATTATGCTGAAAATATTTTATTGCATGTAGACAATTAGGAGACAAAACTTTTAATTATTTGAATAATTACATTGGTATCAGGTGACACTCATTTGAGAGCTCATTGACACAATGTCAGACCTTTATGAAAAATATCTGGTTTTTATCAACTGGCTAAAAACAGATCTTTGACAATCATAAAATACACTTTATTTTACTTCTTTTGACTCAGAATTTACAAAGAAAGAGTGCAAAACATAAAAATAAGGAAATTATACTGTATACACTTGAATTATTTGATGCATCATCAAAGCAAAGGCGTCAAAACTGGGCACTGTCAACAAATACAGTTCCCAAAGGGTCTACATCGAAAAGTTGTCTTTTAAATTTTATAAGCCATTTATTGACATTTTTTTGTTTATATTTCAATAAAGATGAGATCACTTCAGTTAAAAAACAGTAAAACTTTTATCTGAATGGAAAAAATTAAAAAAAAATTTGGCTCTTATGCTTAAGGGCGTCAAAACTGGATACTCAAGGATAATTTATTTTTGTCTAATTTCTAACACCTACAACTGTGGTCATTTTATGCTAATATACTATTCTACATCGTACGTCGTCTCAGTCACACTTGACTATTACGCGACAGGTGGTTACAGGTCATATGAAATTGTAGTGAAGTAAATAGGAAAGTAAGAAGAGATTGATAGTTAAAAGTTAAGTTGAAAGTTTTGTCCAGCTACGTTTTCGCCCCTTCAACTCAAACCTCTCCGGTTACAGTGGCCAGGCGGCACAGCTTTGAGAATCACTAGGAGGTACTTGTGTTTCAGTAATGTCATTATGATAATCTCTTGGAACAAGCATCACATTGGCATACTACACATTGGAAAGTGAGGGGCGGAAGGGAGACAACCGCGCTATGACTATTAATAATGAAAAATTCTTGCGCGAGATTTCGTCCAGAAAAAAAGTGCTTATATAGGGTATGTATTTCGTTGTTTTTATTGTGATTTTCGATTGGTTTCTCTATAAAAATGCACCAATCATGATAGATGATACATTTATCTAGATGGGCAAAGCATCCGGACTGTTGCACGTTGTTTCAGTACAAAAAATAAACAAGTTTGAAAATTTGCTTTGCTGATAAAAATAGGCAAGAATCATTGCCCAGTCATAAATTTGTAATAAAAATGAAGATTAATCATTCAACTTTTCAAATATATCAAGTATGTGTTCGGGAAAACCCGTAAAATGGTTTATTTATGTGGATTTTTGACCCTCTATTGCGCCAGTTCTTGGTCAGTACACCGGGTTTTAGCAATTTTTGCCGTCCCTGCCGTGATGAAAAATAAATACTTCGCTTGTCAATTAAGTTCTCCAGCATCGATATTAGATGATATAAGTTATTAAAACTGTAAAATATTGAACTGCTTAGTGTTTATGCATTTGTTTATCCCTAAAATAACATGTATGATTTCATTACCGAACAAAATGTCAATAACATTTTTCAAGTTTTTGCAATTCAGACTACACAGAATTCGGATATTTCGACGTGCTTGCTTTTGTATGCCAATTTTGACATTGCATTAGTTGGAGGATTTTATGGAAACCTTTATTTATAACCAGTGATTTTATTTGCTGACCTCCACATTGCAATTGTTAAAATTTGTGCTATAAATAGCAAGGGGCTATGAGCCAGATTTGGTTTAAACAAATAGTGCTTATATAGGGTCTGTATTACGTTGTATTTAATGTATTTTTCTATTCATTTTGGTTTAGCTAAAACATTGCACTAATCATGATAGATGATACATTTATTTGGTGGACAAAGCATCCGGGTCCTTGTATATTGTTTCTTTGACGAAAAATAATATACTAAAAATTTCCATAGCAAATAAAAATAGGTAAGAATAGGTGCCCAATCAAAGAATTATGAATAAGAACTAGATTGTTGTATTCCGCGGAACACATGTGTCGCCTGCATGGAAAAAGTTGAAATGTGGGCCTATGTTTAATCATATATAATAAAATTATTTTATTAAGTTGATTTCAATACTACACCACTGAACACATGTGTCATCTAAATTGCATTTAAAAGGGGAATAACTGAAACCTGAGTTATCATCTTCAAAAATTTGTTTGTAAATGCAGATGAGTTATTCAAAGTATTAAGTGAATTGAACAAGTACTTTCCATTTTACAGGCAACATTAAGTTTCATGTTTAAGTTGCATTTGAAAGGGGCATAACTAAAAAAATATTGAAACTGGAGTTATCATTCTTGTCGTCACAGATGGCATTGCTGATGATATATTCCAAGTATGAAGTGAATAGGACAAGTACTTTCAAAGTTATAGTCAACATTGTTTCAGGATAAAGTTGCACTTGAAAGGGGCATAACTAAAAAACTATTGAAACTGGAGTTATCATTCTTGTCATCACAGATGGCATTGTTCATGCTGATGATATATTCCAAGTATGAAGTGAATAGGATAAGTACTTTCAAAGTTATAGACAACATTAAGTTTCTGGTTAAAGTTGCATTTGAAAGGGGCATAACTCACAAATAGTCAAACAGGAGTTATCATTCTTGTCGTCCCAGATGGCATTGTTCATGCTGATGATATATTCCAAGTATGAAGTGAATAGGACAAGTACTTTCAAAGTTATAGGCAACATTAAGTTTCAGGTTAAAGTTGCATTTAAAGGGGCATTACTAAATAATATTGACACTGGAGTTATCATTCTTGTCGTCACAGATGGCATTGTTCATGCTGATGACATATTCCAAGTATGAAGTGAATAGGACAAGTACTTTCAAAGTTATAGGCAACATTAAGTTTCAGATTAAAGTTGCATTTGAAAGGGGCATAACTCAAAAAATATTGAAACTGGAGTTATCATTCTTGTCGCTACAGATGGTATTGTTCATGCTGATGATATATTCCAAGTATGAAGTGAATAGGACAAGTACTTTCAAAGTCATAGGCAACATTAAGTTTCAGGTTAAAGTTGCATTTGAAAGGGGCATAACTCAAAAATATTGAAACTGGAGTTATCATTCTTGTCGTCACAGATGGCATTGTTCATGCTGATGATATATTCCAAGTATGAAGAGAATAGGATAAGTACTTTCAAAGTTATAGACAACATTAAGTTTCTGGTTAAAGTTGCATTTGAAACGGGGCATAACTCAAAAAATATTGAAACTGGAGTTATCATTCTTGTCGCTACAGATGGCATTGTTCATGCTGATGATATATTCCAAGTATGAGGTGAATAGGACAAGTACTTTCAAAGTTATAGGCAACATTAAGTTTCAGGTTAAAGTTGAGGGACTAACGGACGACGGCACAGACGACGACTTTTCAAATACATCCAGTTTATGCTTATAAAAAGCTGTAAAGATTATTTGCCCCCCCCCACCTTGGACTGAATTAGGCTGCCATTCCAGCTGTGATGTAATAATATGAACACTTTGCTGGTCAATTAAGTTCTCCTTCATCAATATTAGATGATGTAAGTTATTATAACTGCAAAAAATATTGTACTACTGAGTGTTTATGCATTTGTTTATAAATCTCATAAATCACATGTTTGATTCTATAAATGAAGAAAGTAAATCACATTAATCAGGTATTTGCAATTCAGACTACACAGAATTCAGCTATTTAAGTATTCCTATGTGCTTGCATTTTGTACGTCAGTTTTAACATTGCATTAGTTAAAGGATTTTCAGTTAATATATCTCAGGGATTTCAATAGATGCAGATTCTTGCATTTTGATGCAAGCAAATGAGATTTTTTCCACATTTGACCCGCCTGATTCTAAGCTTGGGGTCATTTTGATGCATGAGAATTTAGGAAACATGGTCAAATTTTGCAAAAAAAGATAAATATTGCGTCTATTGCATTTTAATGATAAAGTTAATAATTATTTGACCCCTGAGCATTTATTAAAATGAAAGTAAAGCACTTAACATGTAGTTAAGTTTAATGAACACAAGATATGACTTGCAACTATTTGATTATGACCCCTTAAAAAACTCAGCAGGGGTCAAACAACCCCTGGTTTTCAAAAGCTATTGAAATCCCTGTATCTTCATGTATTACCAGTGAATTCAGTTGCTGACCTCCACATCCCAACAGCTAAATTTTCCACTGTGCTACAATAAATGTCTATTAATTTTTGATATTTTTGGTAATTTTTGCTGCATACTAATCATAAAATTAAGTGCAATAATCCTTCATAATCTTTATTCTAAGTATTTGTGAATACTTTATATCTATCAAAAGGCATTATCATTGATCATAAAACCTTAAAATTCCATATATTAGAGCTGGATAGCATAAAAAAGTTGCTTCAAGTCCATTAACCAGTTTTTTGACAAGAAAATTCACATAAAATTTCACATGCTATTACAGTGGATGTTAAAAAAATCATAAAAAAATTATTTTTCATCCGATTTTTTGACAAAATAAAAAACATTTTACTTCTTTTGTATGGTATTCTATCCCTGCCAAATATCATTTATATATTTCAGTTTTTAAAAAATCATTGCCTCTCTCTACATTTGACCATTTTGATTCCTAGAAAAAAGAACAGGATTCGGTACTGTATTAATTTAGCGACAACCACGCACCGGTTAGACGAATTAATGCGCAATCGGTGTTTTAGTAAAAAGCTGACCTCAAAATACATCCTTTCTGTTCTGCGATGCTATGGAATTGTCTGAAGGCTTCCAATTGAATCATTTGCATAAGTAGGCGGGGGAAAGACCAAATAAGGCATATTTGACAACCTAAAACTTAGATGGTTCAGGGCTTTTCATCAGTAAATTGGGAAGAGGCCCAGGCCTTTCCGGTTGGGAAATTTATGCGCGATAATTGTTTATTTTGGGAAAACAAAATTAATTGAAATATGGGTTCATTAATTTTAATCTAGTAATAGGTATTTGTTACTTAAATCTAATGTTTAATCACTTTATTTTTCATACTTCATTTTTCAAGCACCCCTCAGAGGAGTTTTAACCATTTTTGGACATCTTACCTAGCATTTTGGGAAGAATTTCAGCTACAGTTGTGAAAAAAATACCATATTTTTGGATTGGGAAGAGGCCTTTTATAGGCCTCTGTTATATAAGGATGAAAAGCCCTGTGGTTGTTATTTAACCATGAAAACCGAAAGTAAAATTATGTCAACTTGGAAATTTGCCTAATACGACCGAATACGCTAGCAGTTTTACTGTTTTCTCATAGTTCTATCATTTCTCTTTTCATTTTGGACAATTTTGAGACTGTACTTTCGCGGAAAATGTACTTATTTTACTCGTTACTGAAGTGGGTTGTAAAAGCACATGTGAACAAGGGAGGTAATTCTGTATTTCCGGGTCGAATTTTCGCGAGCGGAAAACAAATATATAGGGGAAAATTGCAAAGAATATTTGTCCTTGGTGATACTTTATGGTACAAAGTACTTTTTATATTAGTATTTAATGAATGCAAATATGTTTTTACGTTTTGCGAATGCTTTAGAGATATATTTTTGCGTTAGTACGTTGTTCGTACTATTTTCATTCGTACTTGCACATTATACTGGATACGTGAGATCTTATAAGTTGTTGGCACTGCGTTTCGTTCTCTTTCTTTTCTTTCTGAATTGCTTTGTTTCAAATATTTTTGATTAATGACAACATTTGGTACCTAAATATTGATTGACTATTGTTTTAGTATGATTGTGAAGTGAGTTCACTTGAGAATTTTTGTTTTAATTAGACTGTTGCTAAGCAATTAGCAATAGCATATTGAATTTTATAGTTATTTGTTACAATTGTGTTATTATTTTTTCTCAATTCCAGCAGTATGATAGTCAGATGATTAAAATTTATCTTTGCTGTTGACAGTTACTTTAAAGCAGTTGTCCTTTGTTGTCAGTTCGGTTCTGAAAATGAAATGCAGTATAGTTGTTTACGTTAATTCTGTTTAGACCACGTTTCAACCTAATGTGTTTCTATAATTGTTTCTTTGTTTAAAATAAGTAGGATTTGTATTTTATATTAATAACCCAGATATATATTTCATACAAATATCTTTTTTTAAGGAAATTGTATGCAAATGATATAGTGATATAGTTTACATCGGTGGGTGGGGTAATCTTGTATCCCTTTTAAATAAAAAATATTGATAGTTCTTTTTCATAAATATATATTTTATTGAGCAACATATTAATGCTTTGGCAAACCATTCTGAAACAAAATAGTTAAATACCTTGTATAAATGACATTAATTTGATTAACCAGCTTAAAAGTTCATTTTTTGTTCATTTTTATGTTATTTTTTCGTACGGTGGGTCAGTTTGAAGATGTATACCAATGACAAAACACAGTTTACAGTAAAGTTCAAGTTACAGAACAGATCAAAACTGTTTAATGAACAAATTGAAGGTGGATTAATGTGCTAAAACTGTTCCAGGATGAAGATAACAACTGAGGTCAACTTTATTTAAAAATTCAAAAGAGTTAGCTATTTTAGACTGTATTTTTTCGACTTTGTGAAGCATGTTAATTAAAAACAAATAGGTGTAACATAGCAAAACAATACATTTTTGTGAATGGTTTGTTGAGATCTTTCAGAAAATATCAGCTTTTCTATATTTTTCAGTATGTTTTAAAATCATATTTGGTTGTTGCTAAATTCGATTTCTTATGTCCAAAAACGGGCATATCCGAAAAAACGTCACAGACAGTTTTTGCTATGCAAAGAAATACACGCTTTCCAAATTTAATATTATCATCAATCGAATGACCAGTGGTTTTATATGATTAAGTAAGTTCTTAATTACCAGATATATTTCCCGTAACTCCCGTAATTTCGTTTTCATCGGGGACCGGGAGCAACATGTTTTCCTTTTATAGTTGTAATAAGCGTCCGATGAAAAAGATCAACGGACCAAGGACACTACGGCTTTGCTAAACTTTTGTATGGGGCACGTCAATACTATTGGAAACAATTTGCAATTATATATTATTAAAAAAAGAAGTATGTAATTTTGGTTTAAAATTTTAGTTTTACAGCGACATACAAAAGCAATGTCGTCTGCTCAACTTTATGACGTCATTGCAAGGATTGACGTCAGCTGTTTGTTTAGAATACATTTCCAGTTAACGCATGTCAGCTGAGTGGGGTGAATTATTAACATACCAACCTTTATCTGATAATTTATTGTTCTGTAAAAAGCAAAGTTGTGTGGGTTCGGTGCATCCTTAGAATCTTTTTGAACTGAGAGTGATTGATATATTTGGAAACTTCCTTGGAACGTGATTATCACTTGTAAGATTTTATCATTCATTAAATCAAAGACCTATATATTTATCTATATAGGTCTTTGATTAAATTACTGTAGATTTATTGCTTACTGTTTTGTTGGAGGTGGAGATATAGTTTCATTTACATGACCTGGTCTGGCATGCATATTTCATTTTATGTCCCCGATCCCATACGGTTTGATACATAATGTGATCGTTTTGTCCGTCTGTCAGGATGTCTCTAAGTCAATCGGTCACAAATCTGCTTTATTTCTTTCGCCACTGACCGTTCCAAGGCGGTAACCCCTCGGATTCTCATATTTGTTTATTGTTAATGATGTCTTTTTTGAAACTGATCATTTTATTAACCATGCTCTCTCCCTCTCTCTTCTTCTTGAGTGTGTGTTTTTTCTGAATGTGGCGATTCCTTATATGCATATTTCACCTTTTTATTTTGCCACTGACCGTTCCAAGGCGGTAACCCATCGGGTTCCCACTTTCGTTAATTGTTTGTGGCGTCCATTTTGAAACTGATTATTGTAAATCCATGCTCTACTATTTTCCTCTCTACCTCTTGGCTGTGTGGGGAGGCTGTGTCTGCTGGATGTGGCCATTCCTGATATGCAAATTTCACTTTTTTCTGGAGAAAATCTTCAACCAAACAAATGGTCATCTTAACAAGGATGTCGTGTCCATGAAAGTCAAAATAACATTTGGGGTTTAAAGGTCAAAACATGTACAAAAATTTAGTTCTTGCAGTATAACCAAGCAAGCTATGAAGGCACTTCATCCAATTAAAAAGGTGAATCGTGTGAAATAAAAAATTATGTAAATTATAATTGATTTTATATTATATTTTTAAAAAATATCGCATATAGGCAACATTAAGTTTCATGTTAAAGCTTGGGGACTACCGGACGACGCCGACGACGACAACGACGAAGACGACGCCGACGGACATTAGGATCCCTATGTGTCTACCTGCTATCGCAGGCGACACAATAATATGTGTCAAAAAGAACACAAACATATGACGAAAATAAGAACCAGGCGGTTACCGCCTTGGAATGAACGCAAGACATTTCGACACCAAGACCTATTCGGTCCCAAAGACAGTTCGGCCCATACATTTCGACCCAATGACAATTCAATGCCCGCTCATTTCAAATCGGGTTTTTGTGTGGATTGTTACCCTGAATAGCTCGATGTGCTAGAGGTATGTGTAAGTTCCTTCTCGTTTTCTCGTTTAGGGCAAACCCATTCTTTTATCTGGGGGCCAAATGCCGCTAAACATAGAATGGTATTAATCTGAAAATACCGCATAGAAGGTTCCATGTTCACTGCCATATGCATACCATCGTTTGGGATGAATCAAAATTGTACTGTTTATTGGTGTGATATTGAGTTGGGCTCAACCTGGGGCTAGGCGGCGTGGGCAGTAATAAATAAACATTTCCATTGCTGCCCATGAACAGGCTCAATCAAACCGAGCCTGCAATATTTTCATATTTGTCGTGTTCGAGGGTCTTCAAAGTTCCCTTTTCATCTATTTCTAATGATACTATCGTTGTTAACATTTTGTATGCATAACATAACATAGGTATGAAGACTGGGGACCAATAATATGCGATGATAACAAATTTTATTCAAAATTAGTCCCCTGTACGTTCCATCTGTGCTGTTATAAATTTATACAAAACTTCGAAGACAGTTGAGCATGACACTTGTATTTGTATAAATATTGAGTTGTGCTAAACCCGGGACTATGCGTTAAGAATCAGGAGTTAAATCAGCAAAAATCAGACAGGAATGTTAGAAACTGAACGAGCTCCTACTGTTCTTTATTACTATTGCTATACTCTATTACGTTTCAGACCCGAAGTAATCGTAATCGGCAATTGTAATCGCTTGTAATGATTACAGATCTTTGAAATAATGTGATAACATCTAAAATACTGATTAATACTTCTGTAATTTAATCATAACTCATAAACATTTGTCTGTAATCATGATTAAACCCTTATCACATAATAACATGCATGATTTTAAGTTTGAAAAAAACTATACCAAACCCTGTTCTTACCGGTCACACTTTTTACCGACTGTGCCGACTAGAACCGACTGGAAGTTTATTTTAATAAATCAACAGACTAAAATGGGTCAATTAAAAATGACATGCAAAAATGTATATTAATTTATAAAAAATGTTGTTTATGTCGTAATGATGAAATCGACCTTGATCGTTGATTATAAACGTTCGCGCGCGTACATTACCGACTGTAAACATATTTTTGATTGTATGCCAGACAGATGTTTCTTTATTAAAATTATACGAAATAGTAAGAATAAATAACTTAATATGAATGTAAAATATAATTAATTAATGAAAGTTATATATGATGTATACATTTTCAAACGGCGTTGTTTTATTCTACCTACTAGAACAACAGGAGGCTTATGTATGCTTTTATGTCGGCTAGAAACCTTAATCTTAAATAATAACAGAGATATATTAAAGTGATTTTTTAATTAATAGGAAGATATGAAGTTTTTGAGGTACAAAAATATACAAATACTTAATTATTGGACGAGAGATTTATTTACAATATGATGACTAGAGATTTTTTTGTGTTAATACTAATTAAACCGACTATAGAATATTTTAAAATATTTATATTTGTTGCTGATCTGTTTTTATACTGTTATGAAAGAGACTTTGTGTTATCTCTTTCTACCGAACATCATGATGATATTATTACAGCTTTTAACAACACCTCGAGGTACCTTGATGAATTATTAAATATAGATAATAACCATTTTCCATCACTGGTTAATAAGATTTATCCGAAAGAACTACGGCTTAATAAAGCGAACACTTCAGAAAAGCAAGCAAACTTTCTTGATCTAAATCTGTCCATTGAAAATGGTTACGTCACTACTAAAATATATGATAAAAGAGATGATTTTGATTTTAATAAAGAAAATTTTCCGTTTTACGACGGCGATGTTCCTCGTGCAACATCTTACTAGGTTTATATCTCGCAGCTTGTTCGCTTTCCAAGAGCTTGCAATGATGTGAATGATTTCAGTGAACGTAATCTTTGCATTACAGAAAAACTTTTAAAACAAGATTATCGGTATCACAAATTAAGGAAAACCTTTTGCAAGTTTTATCGCCGGTACCCAGATCTAATTCATAAATACAGATGCAGTTTAAAATCACTTTTGCAACAAGGTATTTCACAGCCAGTTTTTTATGAAGATTTAATTTATAAACTTAAGAAGATAAAAGGCAATGTTAATTTCTCCCGGTTATTCGTAAAAACAATCTGTAAATTTAAAAAGAAAGATTACCAACATGATATTCTACAACGCTCTGCAGGCCTGGTGATTAAACCCATCTATAGATGATCATTATGCTTACCTCTTTGGTTGCACGATGGTGGCAGGGGTTTAAGAGTTTATGAAGGTTTATGGGGAAATCTTTTTTTAAAAGAACCTAGAAGCTCGATTTGTTTCTTTTATTCCTGTCATCGTGTTCTTGCTAATTTTACATTATGAGCTCTTGTCTCGGTAAGATCATTAAGTACCCGCCCTTTGGCTTTGCTATGCTATTAGCTTCTTATGTTTTATATGTTTGTGTGCTTTTGCATGCAACAATGTTGAGCCGATGGGTGGGTTGGAGTTATTTCACAAAGACAACTTGTACTTGTTTTGTGATACGAGAACCTGTTGGGGCAAGTGTGAGGTTGGTGCACCCTAGAACCTGGTTTAAACCCCAAGTGGCATTGTTTTGCCACTGATTGTTCCAAGGCGGTATCCCCAAAGGTTCTCTTTTTCGTTAATTGTTTGTGGCGTCCTACTTATAATAAAAATGCTCTCTCTCTCTCTCTCTCTCTCTCTCTCTCTCTCTCTCTTCTTTCTCTCTCTCCTTTTTCGCTGCGTGGGGAGGCTGTGTTTTGTGAGTGTGGCGATTCCTAATATGCATATATTACTTTTTTATAATAATATTAATAGTTATTAAAAACTATTTTATTTACCCATTCCTCCATAGACACACCTTTATTTCGTGGGCGAACAGTTTAGATCCAAATCAGCCGGCCTTCTGATCAGGATCTAAACTGTTGGCTTTTTTATTTGTTAGGTTAATTCTGACCAAAATGCGACCAGTGCAGATCCTGATCAGGCGGCACGAATGTGCCGGCTGATCTGGATTTAGACTGGTCGCACATGCGTACAAATGCTGTATATAATTATGTGGAGGAAAGGATTAAGCGAGTATTATTTTAAAAGGAAAAAAGCATATCCTGATTACTGATTGCATTCAGTTATATCTATTTTATTATTAAAATACAACATTATTTTATTTCTTTCTTCATTTCTACTATTAAAAAAGTAGAAAGATAACACTTAACTAATTACTTCTCGCTGTTACAAGTCTTAATTGACAACTTTAATTAATGTGTTTGTATCACTCAAATAACAGCCAAGCGGAGCTCACCGCTTACGGCAAACAAAAGTTCATACTACTTTTAAGCTAAGTAACTGTAATTTAATCATTACATTTGAGAAATATAGTAATATTGTAATGGTGTAATTACTTTCTTTGAGTTAAGTTATTCTAATTTAATCATTACCATTTCCCAGGTATTCGCCCGAGGTCTTTTCGATCGTAGAGAAGTTATTGACTGTTTCACTGTGCATGCCTGTACTTAATCAGACAAGCTGACAGTAGTAAACCAATTTTGTCTGGCGATTATAGTCGCCAGAGAATCCTTAGCGAGCTTCAGTTATCTTTCCTTGAGGTTTAAAATAGGCGGTATTCCCCTAACATACAAGTAAAGTACATTCTACTGGAGATTAACAACACTATTAAGTGATAGATTTAAAAATACAACGAACTCAGAGTCATGTTACAAGATGCATGTTAACCATTATCCCAACAGGGTTGCTGATAGCAATTTGATGCCACTTCACTGTCGGTCACTGGTTTATTGCCATAGATTTGTTTGGAATGCCTACTGTACTGAGATATGTTAAACCTTCGTGTTGCACAAATGCTGCACAATGTTTGCCATATCATGTCGCTCAGTTTACCTCTTCTATTTGCTGGTTTAAATAAAGTATAAGCAGTAACTCTTCTCTTGTTTATTACAAATGGTGCATATTTACTCTTTATCCATGTCATGTTTTATCAGGAGTTATTGTGATGAGCAATAGGCCTAGTTGATAAGCAGCTGGAGAGAAAAGTTTAAAATAGATACAGAAAGCAAGTGTGACGTCATCCAGCAGTCAATCATAGGCCTCAAGTTTTTGGTTTACAACAGTCGATTATTTTGTGATAACGACGGAGAAAGAGCCGAGTTTCTGTGGTCCGTTTTGACCACACGTTGATCTGAATCACTGAGGCGCTCAAAAAAGTCCCCGAAGTTTTGATTTCGTAGATTTTCGACAATAACCGATTAAAAATAAAGATATCTTCACAATGTCAGAGTTACATATGCAAAACGAAAAAGGGCAGCACCTTTTTGCAAGATATTGGAATAAAGATGATGCAACTTCTCAAGGAGTAAAGTATGTGTTATAGAATAGATTTCGGATAGAACTTATTTCGGACAAAAATTATTTTACCATTCTGAATGCATTTACACATTTAAAAAATCAATTTAATTTCGAAAAGTGATCGTTGAATTAATGCAATTCTTCTATATTTTTGCATTAATAAGCTTGAAACTGGAATTCCAGTTGCAATCTTGCTTTATTTTTATTCTTCTTTTACAGCTCGTGTCCATTCATCTCAAAAGTAGCGCAATACGAACGTTGATTGTTATTGTTTACATCCGAATATTTACGCGCATGCGCAGTACCTGGTTGGCAAAATATCGTTTTCGGAACCGTTACAGCTACGGATACCATATATCCCATGTAGCCATTTCGGCGGATAAAAGTGCAAAAAATTATAATTTGGCATGCAACAAAATGTAGATGTACGACCAAATTATATTTAACTTACAGTTTCATTTAGCGTTTATGCATGCTGATCATGCGAAAATTAACTAAAACTGTTCCGTCGATATATCCTTGCGGGGATATTTCTTAGTTAATGTGTTCGCAAAAACGGTTGTTTTGGGGATGAGTAATAAAAATAATATACTATTTTCATTTTGTTAAGTAAATTCATCATCTCCGTCTTGGCTTATTATACAGCGAACTGCATAGAATATTTAGAATACATTTTAAAAATTGAAGACATGCCTATTAAATATAGGGTAACCCTTTTGTATCCGCCTATGGCTATATGGACTAGAATATTAATAATTCTGCGCATAGCAAATAGGCGATTAATATAGAACTATCAAAATGCGTTGCTATCCTAAATCTGGTTTTAAATGACAACGATACAGAACTCGAACAGTCTCTTTATTGTTTTAATAAAAAGGCGTATTAAGAATATGCATTTCAGAAATACTCGTAAATTCTTCGCGCACAGCCACAAGGTAGAGATGTAATTAATGCATAATGTTTAAATTTGCTCTAATCAAGACAAATAACGTTTATTGATTATCCATAAAAGCGCAAGGTACTTGTCCCTATTCTGTTTTACTGGTTCGGTGACGCGTGTGATCTATGCCGCTAACTATCTGGGACCTCTGCCGGCCACGGTCTAGTATTACATGTAAATGATTTAATGGCCCCAGTCCCCAAATCACTGATTTAATCAGTGCATCCAGTGATCAAACGACTTGTGAAATATGCCGCACACTCTACAGCCGCGGGAAGCAGGAAGTATTCAGACACGTGTCATGTGTATCACGTATGGCCGATAATCCCTCGATATCGGGCCAATTAATTTCATGAAAATATGTGAAGTTTAGTATTCCAATATTATCGCAAGACTTTATTTATAATTATATTAAATTTAGTGACATGAATTTCATATCCGTTTTCCGGCGAATTTTTAACGAAATGATTGGTACTGATGTTGTCTTATATTTATTCTTGATCCCACTGCAGAAAATAAGAAGAGTGAACCAGAGACCTATATATATGTATAATATAGGTCTTTGAGTGAACTCAATGGTAAATTCTGCGATGCCAGTCTGTTTGTTTTTTTGTTTTTTTTGAGCAGGTACCACGAAATATATGTGTCCATATAGATTTGCGAACATTCAGATATTTTACGATCATTGACGGAAGATTGTTAAATTAGGCAGTCCAGTGCAGAAAATAATATACAGCCTTTACTTGTTTGATTTGTAGAAGTTGGAGTATTGTTTTGAAATTTTGTGATGTTTCTTTGAATTAAGTAGAAACACTAAATATTGACGAATCCATCTATATTTAAAAAAAATTCAAAGGCGGAAACAAATACTTACTAAATTATTCATGACATTTAGAAATAAGTCTGCGTCCCCTATTTGTCTTTTCGATATAGTTGTAAATTAAAATCCGATTAATATAATAAATCCAGACGAAAGTCTAAAAAGGTGATCAATCAATCAGCCAGTCGGTCAGACAGTCAGGGAATGAAGGAATGAATCAATAAAGGAAGAAATTCTGGTGAATGATTTTGGGTTCTGATCTATAACAACATGAATAATTATTCCGCTGTTTTTATTTTATTGTTTTCTGCTTGTGTCCTTTAAATTACAATAAATGTAAATTGTAATTTGAATTTGAAAAAAAAACAACGAATGTTTACTGAACTGTTGATAAACCAATTTTATTACTAAATGTTATTGTTTGTTCGTTACACTACATAATACGCTATTTTTGCCAACCAGCCAGTGCGCATGTAACTTTAGCAAGTGCGTGTGATGTCACTCGTCAACATTCGTATAATTAACTTTTTTCACTTTTTGTTTTGTAAGGTTATTTCTGACCAAAATGCCACCAGTGCAGATCCTGATCAGATGGCATGGATGTGCCAGCTGATCTGGATCTACACTGGTAGCACATACTTAAAAATGTGTACATATATATGGAGGAAAGAGTTAAATTTCCAGAAAAAAATCCCAATTTCCAGAAAAAAAATCCCAGTTTCCAGAAAAATAATCCTAATTTCCAGAAAAAAAACCCATTTCAACAGAAATACCTTTTGCCTATAACATAGAAACAAATGGACAAGAAACCATATTATCAAGAAAATTATCGAATTCCATAAATTATTTGTTGTCTTATGATCAGTGATCTGTTTTTGAGAAAACTTAACATTTTGTGCTTTATGATTTCCACTTTGAATGTTGAGCAGATGTCAGTTATAATTATGCATTTCGCAGTAAAAACACCATTATTCTTTCCAAAAATACTAAAAGCTCAAACGTTTAAAAATATTACCAAATCAGGGTTCTCCCCAGTCCATTTTAGCATAGCGGGAGCGCTACGCTTTGATCTTAACTACTGTACTTCCGCTACTAAGTATCCCGCTATGCCATAAACAAGTAACGCTATGCCTTCCTGTTAGTTGTAAAATCCAAGTAATCATGTGTCTCAAAAGTAGCCGCAGGCAACTTCCCTCATTAAGAAATGACAACTAAAAGGCCGTTGTTTACACAAATCGCTGTCCAATTGACAAATCAAGACTCTGGTGGGTGGGGTTTAAGACCAATCTTTGGCATCTGCAAATTATACGGTAATTTGCATTTCAATCCTGTTTTAAATAAATACATTTTGTAACCATGCCTTTCAAACATTAGGCAAATAATCAAGGCTAAAACAAAAATAAAATGGTATATGTTCTGAGTTTTCTATTCGATTTTCTTTTTCTTTTGTTAACAATTTGTTGCTGTTGATGTGTTCCAGATTGAGGTTAACTTAAGAAAACATTTTTAAAGAATTTAAAAGATCATTTAAAATGTAAAACCTAGTAAAATATGTCAAGATTGGTTGGTTAATTTAGTTTAAGTCATTATTTTGATTTTTGGGGGAATGAAACACGGAAAAATGCAAAAGTCATATATTTTCGCGACCATGCTATATATATATGATACAAGTATTCTCGACTTCATAAATGCAAGCTGTATCTTTTATTAATCCAGGCTATAATTAGTTTGAAACAACGATTTTCTTGTCCAAATAACCAACCACAGTGAAATGGACCAATTTTGCTAAATTTTTAGTCAAACACTCCAAACTGATGATACCTATTTCAGCATACTAAATCCCAACCAGACCCCTTGCTTTACAAACAACCTATTCACTTCTGCATAAAAAAATGACATAGATATTTTCAAAAGTGCTGAATGAATATATCAAAGATGCCTATTTATTTTGAATACACATTAATATCAGCTGCTTTAATTGCTGATGAAAGTTGATTTCCCATTCTAAAACCATACAACTAAACCTGAATTTATTTTGGGGTGATATGTTTCGAGAAGAAGGTGAGGTAGTTGGTAACATAACCTCAAGTATCGGCTTCGTCCACGGGCTTGATGAGCTATCCTTTAAAAAATTTCTGGGGAGAACCCTGCAAATGCATGTTTTTCCATGACCAGCACCATATAAATTACTAAATGTTATTTTTATTTTTCAGGGGCTTGGTTTTTATTTCTCATGGATATTGCGAGCATGTGGAATACTATAAAGAGATCGCCGAGTTTCTCATCTCCCACGGATTCTATGTTTTCTCACACGACCATGGTAAGTCTCACGACCATAGTAAGTCACATGACCATAGTACCGTAATCACCCTAAGTATTGGGACAGTTAAAAATAATTAATTTTTTTCTTGTCCCAATATTTTGGGTCGCAAAAAAATATTTGTTCAAAAAGTGTCCCAATATTTTGGGTGGGTTCGTATGCTTGCACCGGCAATATCTCAAGACATGATAGGACGTTATCACGGAACGTATACGGATCTACCGTTATATATGATAATACGAAATCAAACAATATGTTTTTCTTTTTTTGTATTTAGTTTGTGTCTACAGTTTGGTGAATAAAATGAGTTATTTTTGTGCTAAAACTTGTCGAACATTATTTAATTAAGTGCCAGTGGTAATTGAAATTCAGAAAGCATTTTTCTTTGATGACTCACACATTCCAACTCTAAAACAGGTTGCTTAATCGGGACGTTTTCACACCTTTGTCCGTCATAGGAAAGGCTGTTTTGATAAGAATTTACTTCAATACTAAGGACTGACATTTGCCTCAGGCAATTATCTGCACCTTCATGAACAATTTAGCGTCTTATTGACAATAAACAGATTGTAAAACAAGAGTAAAATACTTTGAATACAGGTATATAATTAATTATGCCCCCCTTCGAAGAAGCGGGGGTATATTGCTTTGCACATGTCGGTCGGTCGGTATGTCGGTCGGTATGTCGGTCCGTAGACCACATCTTGTCCGATCAATAACTAGACAACGCTTTGTGATACAGTCCTTATATTTGGTGTGGAGGTTGGTCATGACCAGTAGAAGACCCCTATTGATTTTGGGGTCAGTAGGTCAAAGGTCAAGGTCACAGTGGCCTTGACCACAAAAACCTTGTCCGATCAATAACTAGACAACGCTTTGTGATACAGTCCTCATATTTGGTGTGGAGGTTGGTCATGACCAGTAGAAGACCCCTATTGATTTTGGGGTCAGTAGGTCAAAGGTCAAGGTCACAGTGGCCTTGACCACAAAAACCTTGTCCGATCAATAACTAGACAACGCTTTGTGATACAGTCCTCATATTTGGTGTGGAGGTTGGTAATGACCAGTAGAAGACCCCTATTGATTTTGGGGTCAGTAGGTCAAAGGTCAAGGTCACAGTGGCCTTGACCACAAAAACCTTGTCCGATCAATAACTAGACAACACTTTGTGATACAGTCCTCATATTTGGTGTGGAGGTTGGTCATGACCAGTAGAAGACCCCTATTGATTTTGGGGTCAGTAGGTCAAAGGTCAAGGTCACAGTGGCCTTGACCACAAAAACCTTGTCCGATCAATAACTAGACAACGCTTTGTGGTACAGTCCTCATATTTGGTGTGGAGGTTGGTCATGACCAGTAGAAGACCCCTATTGATTTTGGGGTCAGTAGGTCAAAGGTCAAGGTCACAGTGGCCTTGACCACAAAAACCTTGTCCGATCAATAACTAGACAACGCTTTGTGATACAGTCCTCATATTTGGTGTGGAGGTTGGTCATGACCAGTAGAAGAACCCTATTGATTTTAGGATCAGTAGGTCAAAGGTCAAGGTCACAGTGGCCTTTGCATACAAAAACGTTGTCCGATCAATAACTAGACAACGCTTTGTGATACAGTCCTCATATTTGGTGTGGAGGTTGGTCATGACCAGTAGAAGAACCCTATTGATTTTAGGATCAGTAGGTCAAAGGTCAAGGTCACAGTGGCCTTTGCATACAAAAACGTTGTCCGATCAATAACTAGACAACGCTTTGTGATACAGACCTCATATTTGGTGTGGAAGTTGGTCGTGACCAGTAGAAGACCCCTATTGGTTTTGGGGTCAGTAGGTCAAAGGTCAAGGTCACGGTGGCCTTGACAACAAAAAACCTTGTTCGATCAATAACTAGACAACGTTTTTATGTTTATTTGTATAATAAAATAAAATACTTCTCAGTGTAAAGTTGTGATTATTTTTCCCCATGACAATTTCAAGTAAAGATATATATTAATGATCCATAACATTAATTTTAAACTATTTCAATATATGCCGTGTCATAAATAGGCACTGATTATCACTCACTTGTGTTTATTTAATGCTTTGGTTTCGTATGGATGGTCACTAAAGCCTGCACATTACCGGAATTGACATAACACTAGAGCTACTATATCTCCGCCAATAGCGAATATTTGATTTAAATTACAATAAAATCCTTTGTGTTAGACTAGGTTAATCTACACGCGCTTATGTTTGTCGAGGTAAATGTAATCCTCTCATTGGATGACCTGGTTATTGATATATAGGAGTTCCACCGTCTTGTAAATTGCTTTCATTACTGGTACCCTTCATTGCTAAAGCTTACAAAAGTCTCTAAATTTCCAAAAATTTAAATTCAATGCTAATAGATATCACTTGCACGTCAGGGGGGGCATTTGTGTTTGACAAACACCTCTTGTTAAAATGAAAATGATAGCCGTTATTAATACAGAGGAGCGTAAGTTTAATATAAAGGAAGGTTCATCGGTACTTTATATAACCTATTATATATAGATATCTCAGCCATTTAAAGAAGTTTTGTCGCAAATACACGTCATACTGAGGTAAACTATGCAAAAGCATAGTAATTATTGAAGAAAAACACGTCCAGACTTTCCTAATTACCGAGCTCTGATCTAATGTCCAAAAATGTAGAAACAAAAATACCGTTTCTGTCCCAAAACTAAGGGACTCCGAAAAATACTTATCCTAAAAGTGTCCCAAAATTTAGGGACGCAGAAAAAATAATTATTTTTGTGAAAAATAAGGGTGTCCCAATATTTAGGTTGTCCCAATACTTAGGGTGATTACGGTAAGTCACATGACCATAGTAAGTGGCTCATCTCCCACGAATTCTATGTCTTCTCACATGACCATAGTAAGTCACATGACCATAGTAAGTGACTCATCTCCCACGGATTCTATGTCTTCTCACATGACATTCACCCTTTCCTCCATATATACACATTTTTAGCTTGACTATTCGAAGTACATGTATATGTCGAGCTATTCTACTCACTTGGGCGTCGGCGTCCCGCTTTGGTTAAAGTTTGCGTGCAACCTACCTTTATCTTTAAAACTACTATAGCTACAGCTTTGAAACTTGGCACACTTGTTCATCATCATGTCCCGTGTATGCCAAGAACCATAACTCTAACTTTCATTTTGCAAGCTACTGTACAAACTCATAACTTCAATAATACTGTTACTACAGCTTTGAAACTTTCAACACTTGTTCATCATCATGTCTCTGGTGTGTATGCCAAGAACCATAACTCTAACTTTCATTTTGATCAAATTATGGCCCTTTTTCGACTTAGAATTTCAGGTTAAAGTTTGCGTGCAAGCTACTGTACAAACTAATAACTTCAATAATAATTATACTACAACTTTGAAACTTTCAACACTTGTTCATTTTGATATCCTGAGTGTAACTCTTTCTTTAATTTGTAACCAAATTATGGCCCTTTTTGCGACTTAGAATTTCAGGTTAAAGTTTGCATGCAAGCTTAGGTTACTTTCATACTTCTTGTACTATAGCTTTGAAACTTCAGACACTTGTTCACCATCATGAACCTGACTATGTATGCCAAGAACCATAACTCTTTCTTTGATTTTTATCAAATTATTGCCCTTTTTTGACTTAGAATTTCAGCTTAAAGTTTGCGTGCAAGCTAGTAACTTTCATACTTCTTGTACTATAGCTTTGAAACTTAAGACACTTGTTCACCATCATGACCCTGACTATGTATGCCAAGAACCATAACTCTTTCTTTGATTTTTATCAAATTATTGCCCTTTTTTGACTTAGAATTTCAGCTTAAAGTTTGCATGCAAGCTAGTTACTTTCATACTTCTTGTACTATAGCTTTGAAACTTATTCACCATCTTGACCCTGACTCTGTATGCCAAGAACCATAACTCTTTGATTTTTATCAAATTATTGCCCTTTTTAGACATAGAAATTAAGGTTTAAGTTCGCATGCAAGCTTGTAAACGCTCATAACTTTCATTCTAATAAACTACAACTTTTAAAATTTGTATGCCTTTATTTTATCATACATCAGGTTGATGTTCAAAGGCCCATAACTCATTCTTGCTTTTTTATTATTTAATTTTTCCCCTTTTCCACTTAGAAATTAGAATTAAGACTTAGAAATTATGGTTAAAGTTTCAATGTTAGTGTTTTAAATATGTAATGCTATAGAAAAGGTTTAAAACACATGTACTTAACATACTTTGGTTGAAAGTGTTGAGTGGTTGTGGGGTGGTTGGGGGCATATACTTATCTTGTTACGTGTGTGTGACCAGTGTAGATACAGATCAGCCAGCACATCTGTGCTGTCTGATCAGGATCTGCACTGGTCGCATTTTTTTCAGAAATAACCTAACAAATCAAATAGCGAACAGTGCAGATCCTGATCAGATGGCATGGATGTGCGAACAGTGTATATGATAACCTTGGTGCAAAAAACAGTATAAGTACCATTAAAATATGAAAGAGATATACCATTTTTGCTCTTAGGTGATGATATATTCTCCATATTTCAGTTAACCTAATCAAGGGAATACAATGTTTACTGAGCCAAAATGAAAACTTGACAAAACTAACATGGAAAACTCCTATTACATAAAAGATGCTTGTGAATGCAAATATCTGGAGGAATTTGATCACCGATATGCATATCTTAGAAGTTGTTGGTTCAGTTTCTATCAGTTTAAAAAAAAAGAATCGATGAAAAAATTACGTGGTTGTGGAAAATTAAGCGCTGGATTTTGTTCTGATTTTAATTAAAAGGGAGGTAATTTGCTAAAACGGTTATTCAAGTAACTGTTTCTTATTTCTTTGCATTGGTGGGCTTTAAAGATTGTGTTTTTTCTTCTCTACTTGTCATTAACTTCTAAATTTGAGAGTCAAATAATCTGTTTGAGACTTTTATGTTATCCATCTCATCATTATTTAAGAAAATGGAGATAACCATGACCACTATGAAAAAATAACAAAATCTCACTTTATAAAACATCCAAATATGTTCAAATACCACAAATTAAATGAAATAGATGAAAAGGGAACTTTGAAGACCCTCGACCACGACAAATAGGAAAATATTGCAGGCTCGGTTTGATTGAGCCTGTTCATGGGCAGTAATGGAAATGCTTATTACTGCCCACGCCGTCTAGCCCCGGGTTGAGCGCAACTAAATATTTACACCAATAAACAGTACAATTTTGATCCATCCCAAACGATGGTATGCATATGGCAGTGAACATGGAACCTTCAGTGTGGTATTTTCAGATTAATACCATTTCATGTTCAGCGGTGAAAGATAAAATATATCATCACTAAACAAAATATTTGAATTTAGAACTGGTAAGTTTTCGTTTTTGTTCAGTATAGTTCAATACCAGTCCTATAACATGTGTTTATTTTTCATCATGAATGTACGAAAATCTTTATTATAATAATATTATCAGTAACCACCTCAAAATGAAGACCACACTAATAATAAAACCACTATTCAGTGTTTTTTTTATGCCAAATATTTCGAGAAATTGGGCCCCATTCTCCCCTCAAAATAGTATATATTTTTCCCCCACATCCGTAAAACATTCCCCCTTTGACAGAGTCTGTTAAGCACCGTTCGATAGTGAAGATGATAAATCTGAATTTTGGATATGTTTAATGGATACCCCACTGATGGACAATACAGTGACAAGAATAATTGATAAATTTGTAGACAGAAAAAGACATTTAACTGTAGACCACTGACTTTCTTTGAATTAAAAGATCAGTGAATACTTTATTATGTTGTGTTTGACAGACTGCAAGTATCTTCCAAATATTCCCCCTTTCCTTTGTTTGTTCACGTCGCAATTTTCCCCCTCTAAAGGGCTGCGACCCCCTTCCCCCAAAAGAGAAAAAAAAACACTGCTATTTCAATGTCCCTTTTAAAAATTTTTGCACTACTTTCTACCCCTTAACCCTTTCCTCCATAGAAACACCTTTATTGCAAGGGCGAACAGTTTAGATCCAGATCAGCCGGCTCATCCATGAAGTATGATCAGGATCTAAACTTTTTTGCTTTTTTATCCATTATCCATTAGGTTATTTCTGACCAAAAATGTGACCAGTGCAGATCCTGATCAGACGGCATGAATGTGCCGGCTGATCTGGATCTACACTGGTCACATACGCGTAAAAATGTGTATACATGTATAATATTATTATGAAGGAAAGGGTAAATTAAGACAAGGGTAACAATTTTCAAGTACTCGGCAATATTAAGACCACATTTTACCAGCTCCAGATGAGGTTTTAATAGAGATTTCACTTTAAAGCAGATAAATATCTTTACTGTTTTTTACTTTTAACATGCAAGAAGAAATACATTTATTTGCTTTGTGCTTACATGTACTATTTTTGCGAATGATCAATAATAACAACTGAGTGTAATAAGGCATTCTTGTTTTACCAAACAGAATTTTAAATTTCTGTATAAAAAATACAGTATTTACAAATTAAACAAATCAATACCTATTAATGTCCTTTTGGAATGTAACAAGTCAATTTATCAGGTTTTCTGTGGAAATTGGCTAATGTTTTCCGACAAGGGAGAAGTTAACTAGGGTTTTGACTGTCTGTATGAAAAATAAAGAGAAAAACCTCCCTTAACCCTTTCCTCCATAGACACACCTTGGTTTACGTGGGTGAACAGTGTAGATCCAGATCAGCCGGCAGATCCATTGCTTCTGATTAATATCTGCAATGTTTGCTTTTTGATTCATTTATCATTAGGTTATTTCTGACCAAAATGCAACCAGTGCAAATCCTGATCAAACGGCTGGCTGATCTGGATCTACAATGGTCGCACATGAGTAAAAATGCGTATACAAAACAGGGTTTCCCCCAGGATTTCAGGAAGGGTCGTCGCAGCATAGACTGATTTTATCCATTTTGTCGCGCGCTGCAATGCGGTGTTTCATTTTCAGTCTTATGTATATATCATTTTTGCTTCTCATTTAAATAAATAAATGAAAAAATAAGTTTTGTTTTTATTCTTAAGTGGCTTTATTCATTTAAAGCCTTTTAAATGACATACATGTTAATAATAAATGTGTATTCACACACACTGTTCTGTGGCTGCTGTAGGTTAAAAGATTTATAACAAAGATTCAAAAGTTGTAAATTAAATTCTTACACCAAACAAATCTTGTGATTTTTTAAATTGAAACACAAATCCTAATTATATTACAATGGCTGAAATTCCTCAGATCCAATCATTTGTAATTAGATCTAATATCAATTAGAAATATTTATGAACACAAAAACTAAAATAAATGGAAATTACAATATAATGTGCTTATTTGTAATTATATAAAGATGTCCCAGGAAAACTAAAAGCATTTTTTTTTTCAATAAAACATTTTTTGATGGTGGAAACTACACAGTTGCACTTTTTATTACCTCCCTTTTTTCAAGATCGGCAAAACTTGCACGAACCTTGCTCTTTTTCCCTAATCGCCATTTCTTCTCAAATACAGTACAAACGGACCGCAAATATCACCTTTCGCTTTTTTGATTGCAATTAAAACTCGTGTAATTTACTAATTATATCTACCTGTGCGAAAAAGAAATGATGCGCCATCCCTTGTCAATTAAAGAACAATAGGAACGCGAATAATAACTCGCGCTTTTTATATTAAAAAAACTTCTATAATTTACATAAACTTGATGCGCCATGCTTTCTCTGATACATAAGCCCAACAAAAAAATTATCGTACCATTGTCCCGTTTGCAAAACATGTAATAAAATCGATCATTTTAACTGCGCTATGTCTAGAAAGAAAAATTATAACTGTAAATAGCTTCTGAAGTCGATCTACTGTATGACGTCATTTGTGTAAACTTTCGCTGCGGCATATGACAATATTGAATGTTAGCTGGATGTTACACTACAGCGTATTTTGGATTAAATATGTGTTTCAAGTGTTTCTCTTTTGTTCTGTAGATGTTATAAGATCAAACCAACGACGTTCTGAAAACCATGCCAGCGTCTAGGTTATTTTGTTTTCGATTTACTCGAAATGAAAATGGTTTTGTTGCTGTTGTTGAATTTCATTAGAGGCTATGTTACGGAATAATCAAGATGTCAGAAAGTTATATTTTCCGTGGATATTATTAAAAAGGGGATGCTTTAGTTCCTTCCATCTTTGCTCGAAATGGTCAGATGGCAAAAGTAAGTCATTTTTATAAAGTTTTGTTCTGATTACTGACAACGCGGACTAATAGTAATTCGGCTACGATTTATATCACATGCGGTCATACTCAACTGTCGCCAACATGTGGGCGAGCCGACATGCGTTATCCATCAGTTCTTGTTACTGATTTGTTAACTCGCAAAGCTGATGACGCTGTCAATTATCGGCGCGATCAGCTGTGTTTTGTTTATTAAGAAGAGTTTTCATACTGATAATGCAATCAACAGGTACGCAGCTGCGGGAGATAAGGCATGGCGGACAAATTATGGCATGTCGCAAATTTGGTCCTGGAATTATGGCTTGTCGCATGCGACAAGCGAAAATGGCCTGGGGGAAACCCTGCAAAATGTATGTGGAAGAAAGGGTTCACTGAACAGACGGTAAAGTGTACATTTTGGACACTATTTCTCCAAAGTGTTTCTCTAAGCCATTCCCTGAAAACCCTGGTTATTAGATTAGGGTATGTTGATGGAATGCCGATTCAACATTTGGTCAAATTTCTTGTTAAAAGCCACTTTTTTAAGTAACCATTCAAGGTAGAGCTTAGAAACTTGACAAAAATGTCTTACATCACAATACAGCAAATATATTAACAAGTTTTATAACTCTTGACTGTATTTTGTATTTTATAGTTATGCCCCCTTTTTACATAATATTTAAGATAAAAATCTAGTTTCACCACATTTCATCATCTTCTTTTAGTGATATGGCTGACTTTCGTGCTTCTTGTTTACAGTTGGGCATGGACAGAGTGAGGGAGACCGCGCTCACATTCTCAGCTTTGATGATTACGTGCAGGACGTCTTTTACCACATTGACCAAGTGAAAAAAAAGTTTGCAGATAAACCTGTATTTATCATTGGACATTCAATGGTACATGTAATGCATTTGATAAAAAGATTTCAAAAGTAAAGATTTATTGAAAAATTCCTTTTTAACACCCCTCCCTGATTAACACCCACATGTTAATTTTTAGGAAAATAAACAGTTAATTCTTATTTATTATTCAATATCCTTCATAATTTTATTTTAGAATAAAAATAATTATTATAAATAAAATGTAAGACTCCTTGAGGCGTTTAATCCTCTCCTCCATATATAGGCATTTTTACTCAAGTGTGACTAGTGTAGATCCAGATCAGCTGGTACATCTGTGCCATCTGATCAGGATCTGCACTGGTCACATTTTGGTCATAAATAACCTAATGAATCAAAAAGCTAACAGTTTAGATCCTGATTAGAAAGCACAGATGTGCCGGCTGATCTAGATCTAAACTGTTCGCCTCGAATTTAAAGTTTATCTATGGAGGAAAGGGTTAATAGGAATTTTTATGGTATTTTTTACTTTAGGGGATACAGCTTTTTTGTGGGCAGATAGTTTAGATCCAGATCAGTTTGCACATCCTTGCTGTCTGCTCAGGATCTAACCTGTTTGCTTTTTGATTTGTTAGGTTATTTCTGACCAAGATGCAATTGATGCAGATCCAGATCAGATGGCATGTATATGCTGGCAGATCTGGATCTACACTTCAATATTCATTTAACTGTTTACTGTGTGTGATACAGCTTTTATCACATGGGTGAACAGTGTAGATCTGGATCAGTCTGCACATGCTGATGTAGATCTGGGCTGAAGGTTATAAAGCTGAGATTGGAAACCAGTCTCAAATCTCAAGCATCTGATTGGCTGAAATGGCGACCAGTCGCCATTTCAGCCAATCAGATGCTTGAGATTTGAGACTGGTTTCCATGCTCAGTTTTATAACCTTGGGCACTGCACAGTTTGCTTCCTTTGTCAGAAATAACCTATGATGTAAAAGATGAACATTGTAGATCAAGATCAGATGATCCAGATCAGACAGCACATATGATCTGAATCTACACTTGTTGAATATGATACACATGTATAAACAACATCCCATGGAGTCAAAGTTAAGTCTTTTCATAGCTCTTTTTTCACCCTTTCCTCCACAGATAAACCTTTTTTGCAAGGGTGAACAGTTTAGATCCAGATCAGCTGACACATCCATGAAACTGTTCGCTTTTTTTATTCGTTAGGTTATTTCTGACCAAAATGTGACCATTGCAGATCCTGATCAGAAAACATGGATGTGCCGGCTGATCTGGATCTACACTGGTCACACTTGCATAAAAATGTGTATATATGGAGGAAAGGGTTAAATTCAAAAATTACAATTCATTAAATCCATAATAACTATATTTATCTATCAGAGATGTCTGGTATTTAAGTCAGATTAAAAATGTGCAGCATAAAAATCTCTTAAATTGGCTTGTTAGGATTTAGTTATGTTTTTGGAATTCCACTTGAAAAGATAAGAAAGTACTGGTAAACAGAAATCAACTATATTTACATTGGCGTTACATGTAAACAATGCAGTTTTATTTAAAGCTTTAACCTTTTCCTCCATATATATACGCATTTTTATGCATGTGCGAACATTGTATCCATGCCGTCTGATCAGGATCTGCACTGGTCGCATTTTGGTCAGAAATGAATCATAAAGCGAACATGTTTGATCCTGATCAAACAGCACAGATGTGCTGGCTGATCTGGATCTAAACTGTTCACCCACGTACTAAAGGTGTATCTATGAAGGAAAGGGTTGAAGCTTTAAATATTCAGTCAATAGAAAGTTACAACTTAGGTTATTATTAGCAGTTGTAACTGATTGATAAATAATGAATTTTAAGTTTTACTTATGACAGAATTTCAAACGATTGCTTTAACTCTTTCCTCCCTATATACGCATTTTTATTCATGTGCGACCAGTGTAGATCCAGATCAGCCGGCACATCCATGCCATCTGATCAGGATCTGCACTGGTCACATTTTTGTCAGAAATAACCTAATGAATCATAAAACGAACAGTTTAGATCCTGATCAGACGATCTAAACTGTTCGCCCATGCAATAAAGGTGTGTCTATGGAGGAAAGGGTTAATCAAGATCAGGAACACCCTTCTAGTGTTGCCACCCTTTCCTGCATAGATACACCTTTATTGCTTGGATGGTTCATAGCCAGATAAGCCGGCATATCCGTGCCATCTGATCAGGATCTACTCTAAAAATCTGCATCTTTTAGCCTTGTGAGATTTCCTTATCCTTAACTCAGTGTGAGCGCATTTGTTTTTGTATTATTGTGAAACATATTGATTGAACACTTTCCTTATTGATATAGACTACGTCATAATGCTAATTAATTCATCATTTAAGTAAAATGTGTATCGTAATTGAACAAATGTTTACTTTTAAAGAGCAAGTTGTTTATTTTGTTCTCTTTATCTTCTTTTTAAGGGCGGGACCATAGCAATACTGTCGGCTATGACAAGACCAAAGTATTTCAAAGGCGTCGTATTAATTGGACCATTGATCATTCCGGACAGGAAGGCAGCCTCACCGTGGAAGGTATGGAGAATATTTGTTTGTTGCCATGAAATATCATGGTTCCACTAGCTGCTGAATCTCAAATGTCATTTTGTCCAATTTTAACCCTTTCCTGGATATATACGCATTTTTACGCGTGTGCGACCAGTGTAGATCCAGATCAGCCGGCACATCCGTGCCGTCTGATCAGGATCTGCACTGGTCGCATTTTGGTCATAAATAAGATAATGAATCAAAAAGCGAACAGTTTAGATCCTGATCAGACGGCACGGATGTGCCGGCTGATCTGGATCTAAACTGTTCACCCTGGCAATAAAGGTGTACCTGTACAGGAATGGGTTAAGGGATTCTCTCAATGTAAAGCCAAAAATACCTTAATTTATTAAAAAAAAATGACCCTTGAGCTTAAATCGTATGGGTCAAAATAAGGCTTGGAAATTTCAAGGGTCAAAGGTCCATCTCCTGGGTCAAATGGAACCCATGAATATCAATTTTATTTCACGATTGAACTGCAAAAACTGATATTTTCATGAATGGAATAGCGGAGTTTTTACCCTTTCCTCCATAAACACGTTTTTGTAACATGGGCGAACATGTATCTGATCTGCTGATCTGCATGTACACTGGTCGCACATGTATAAAAAGGTGTGTATATATAGTAAAGGTTAAATTTTCACTAGAGAACCTTGTGAAATCAAACCCTAGCGACCCTTTTTTTTTAAATACAACTGCACAAATTAATGCCCGCACGATATTATCATTTATGTCTTCTCCACAAAATTTGATACCTGTGAAATTAAAAGATTTGACAGTTTCTAAGCTTGAACCCTTTCCTCCATAAATACGCATTTTTACGCATGTGCGACCAGTGTAGATTCAGTTCAGTGGGCACATCTGGATCTCAACTGTTCATCCTTGCAATAAAGGTGTGTCTATGGAGGACAGGGTTAACCCATACAGTTATCTGAATACATTTAAATATCTAGCCACTATAGAATTCAGTTTTGAAAAAGAATTAATAATTCAGATAACCAGCTATGGAAGATTAACCCTTTCCTTCATAGATTAGCCTTTATTGCATCGACGAACAGTTTAGATCCAGATCAGCCAGCACATCCGTGCCGTCTGATCAGGATCTAAACTGTTCGCTTTTCATTTGTTAGGTTATCTTTGACCAAAATGCGACCAGTGTAGATCCTGATCAGACGGCAGGGATGTGCCAGCTGATCTGGATCTACACGGATCGCACATGCTTAAAAATGCGTATATATGGAGGAAAGGGTTAAAATATCACACCACTGTAGAATTCAGTTTTTGAAAAGGAATTAATAATTCAGACAACTAGATAAGGAAGATTAAAAGAAACCAGGAAAATAATCTTCTCATCCAAGTTGAGCTCTTCATGTTATTTATTTGTTTCCTTCCGTGTATTTACTCAGGCTTTCTTATTGCTGGTCCTATTGCGTAAATTCTCAGAGAAAACGTCCTTAAGTTGAAGACTTCCTGCATTCATCCTTTCAAAGTCCCTTTTGGCCAAGACTTACCATATTAATCCTTTTTAAAGCTCTTTTTGGTCAAATTTTATCATATTTTTCCTTTTGAAGGCCCCTTTTGGACAAATAATTGCAATATTAATCCATCTAGCAGAGAATTATCATATTTTTGTTTGTAAAGCGCCATTTGGGCAAGACACCATATTTATTCTCATTCAAGCCCCATTTGGCCAATTCACCATATTTATTCGCATTAAAGCCCCATTTGGCCAAGATATCATATTTATCCTCATTAGAGCCCCATTTGGCCAAGACACCATATTTATTCTCATTAAAGCCCCATTATGCCAAGACACCATATTTATTCTCATTAAAGCCCCATTTGGCCAAGACATCATTTTATCCTCATTAAAGGCCCATTTGGCCAAGACACCATATTTATTCTCATTAAAGCCCCATTTGGCCAATTCACCATATTCATTCTCATTAAAGCCCCATTATGCCAAGACACCATATTTATTCTCATTAAAGCCCCATTTGGCCAAGACACCATATTTATCCTCATTAAAGCCTCATTATGCAAAGACACCATGTTTATCCTCATTAAAGCTCCATTATGCCAAGACAACATATATATCCTGATTAAGGCCCCAATTGGCCAAGACACTATATTTATTCTCATTAAAGCCCCATTTAGCCAAGACACCATATTAATTCTCATTAAAGCGCCATTTGGCCAAGACACCATATTTATCCTCATTAAAGCCCCATTTAGCCAAGACACCATTTTAATTCTCATTAAAGCCCCATTATGCCAAGACACCATATTTATCCTCATAAAAGCCCCATTTGGCCAAGACACCATATTAGTTCTCATTAAAGCCCCATTTGGCCAAGATATCATATTTATCCTCATTGAAGCCCCTTTTGGCAAGGACACCATATCTATTCTCATTAAAGCCCCATTATGCAAAAACACCATATTTATCCTCATTAAAGCCCCATTATGCCAAGACACCATATTTATCCTGATTATAGCCCCATTTGGTCAAGACACCATATTTGTTCTCATTAAATCCCCATTTGGCCAAGACACCATATTAATCCTTATTAAAGCCCCATTCGGCCAATCCACCATATTTATTCTCATTAAAGTCCCATTTGGCCAATTCACCATATTTATTCTCATTAAAGATCCATTTGGCCAAGACACCATATTCATACTGATTAAAGCTCATTTGGCCAAGACACCATATGTATCCTCATTAAAGCCCCATTTGGCCAAGACACCACATTTATCCTCATTAAAGTCTCATTTGGCCAAGACACCATATTTAATCTCATTAAAGCCCCATTTGGCCAAGACACCATATTTATCCTCATTAAACAGGGCTCTGCCTACTGGGCTATTCGAGCGACATTGTCAGCTTGGCTTTCCAAACTTCGCCCTAACAAAAATAAAAAAAATTATATTTTGTTCAATGACTTCCAATCCGTTCGCTACGCTCCACCCAATTTACGAAATGCCCGCCTATTAGACCAATAAAAATACGAGCAGGCTCAGTGATTTGCCGATCGCCTATATGCTGAATTAACTCTTGTCCAATGGCAACAAACTGTCAAGTCTGTCAGTGTTCAAATTACCAATTAACCCCAATCAGCATGATTCCCACTTGTCTCATAATTGATTGTTTGTACAAGGATTACCAGTTAAACCAGTCATTCGTTTGTGTAACCGGTTGTCCGACAGGTTGTCCTTAGTGTTTCAATTAACAAAGATGCAAACAATTGAAAAGCTGTAAAAAGTTGATTTCAGCTTTCACAGTTTCAGGCTTTCAGTTAAGTGATTAAAATTACATTTATAAATAATTGAAAATCTTACAAAAATCGGCAAAAAAAACGTGCAATAAAATAAAGGGAGGTAATAAAAAGAAACTACATTTTGCCATTTTATACAGGGACACAGTTAATTCAAGTCTTGACGTGAAAATTTTGTTAAAACATCAATGCAGCAATTGCTTTTAGACAGCAGCAGCAGCAGCAGCAAATAAGCATCATGGACCACCTGTAAATCCATATAATACATAAAGAAAATATTTTCGGATGATGTTCGGAATAAAAAATTAAAAATTAAAAATTATCCATTTTTAAGGCCACATCCAACCGAGACTTACCATATTTATATTTTTTAAATCCTATTGAGCTAAGACTTACCTTAAACATCATTTTAAGGCTCCGTTGAGCCAGGAATCACCATATGTGGTCCCCTTAGTGCAATATAGGTATATATCTCCTTCATATTTTAATTGTACTTGTACCGTTATTGCACTAAAGTGAGGATGTATGCTTTTTAAAGCGCTATTAAGCCAAGACTACCATAAAGCCCCATTGCTCCAAGACTTACCATATTTCTACTGCTCCAAGACTTAGCATATTTCTACTGCTCCAAGACCTAGCATATTTGTACTGCTCCAAGACTTAGCATATTTGTACTGCTCCAAGACTTAGCATATTTGTACTGCTCCAAGACTTAGCATATTTGTACTGCTCCAAGACTTAGCATATTTGTACTGCTCCAAGACTTGGCATATTTGTACTGCTCCAAGACTTGGCATATTGTACTGCTCCAAGACTTAGCATATTTGAACTGCTCCAAGACTTACCATATTTGTACTGCTCCAAGACTTAGCATATTTGAACTGCTCCAAGACTTAGCATATTTGTACTGCTCCAAGACTTAGCATATTTGTACTGCTCCAAGACTTACCATATTTGTACTGCTCCAAGACTTAGCATATTTGTACTGCTCCAAGACTTACCATATTTGAACTGCTCCAAGACTTACCATATTTGTACTGCTCCAAGACTTACCATATTTGTACTGCTCCAAGACTTACCATATTTGTACTGCTCCAAGACTTACCATATTTGTACTGCTCCAAGACTTACCATATTTGTACTGCTCCAAGACTTACCATATTTGTACTGCTCCAAGACTTATCATATTTGTACTGCTCCAAGACTTACCATATTTGTACTGCTCCAAGACTTACCATATTTGTACTGCTCCAAGACTTAGCATATGTGTACTGCTCCAAGACTTAGCATATTTGTACTGCTCCAAGACTTAGCATATTTGTACTGCTCCAATACTTAGCATATTTGTTCTGCTCCAATACTTAGCATATTTGTTCTGCTCCAAGACTTACCATATTTGTACTGCTCCAAGACTTACCATATTTGTACTGCTCCAAGACTTACCATATTTGTACTGCTCCAAGACTTACCATATTTGTACTGCTCCAAGACTTACCATATTTGTACTGCTCCAAGACTTACCATATTTGTACTGCTCCAAGACTTACCATATTTGTACTGCTCCAAGACTTAGCATATTTGTACTGCTCCAAGACTTAGCATATTTGTACTGCTCCAAGACTTAGCATATTTGTACTGCTCCAAGACTTACCATATTTGTACTGCTCCAAGACTTACCATATTTGTACTGCTCCAAGACTTACCATATTTGTACTGCTCCAAGACTTACCATATTTGTACTGCTCCAAGACTTACCATATTTGTACTGCTCCAAGTCTTACCATATTTGTACTGCTCCAAGACTTACCATATTTGTACTGCTCCAAGACTTACCATATTTGTACTGCTCCAAGACTTACCATATTTGTACTGCTCCAAGACTTACCATATTTGTACTGCTCCAAGACTTACCATATTTGTACTGCTCCAAGACTTACTATATTCTTATGTAAAGCCCCATTGAGCCATTCAATTTTCCAAGATTGGGTCTTTAATTTGTGGTGAGAAATTCAAATACTTGAAGGCTCATTTTTCACATTTAATGATTTTCATTTCCTAAGATCTAACACTTTTTGAAAAGTAATAAGGTTACACACAGTCTTAGTTTTCAGAAAAAAAATGCGCCTTAGAAATTGAAGTAAAGGCGTAAATGATAACAAGATAAATAAATATTTAACCCTTTAATGTATATAAACACATCTTAACCCTTTCCTGTATAGACACACCTTTATTGCTAGGGCGAACAGTTTAGATCCAGATCCGCCAGCGCATCCGTACCGTCTGATCAGGATCTGAACTGTTTGTTTTTTGATCTATTAGGTAATTTCTGACCAAAATGTGACCAGTGCAGATCCTGATCAGACGGCACGGATGTGCCAGCTCATCTGGATCTACACTGGTCGCACATGCGTAAAAATGTGTATATATCAAGGAAAGGGTTAATGTGTGTGCAACGAGTATATCTCAAGATCAGCTGGCACATCCATGCTTCCTGATCTGGATCTACACTGGTCACATCTTGATAATAAATTACCTAAAAAATCTTAAATCCAACATTGCAGATCCTGATCAGATGGTCAAATGTCCTGGCTTATCTGGATCTACACTGTTAACCTATGCAATTTAGATCTATGGAGTACAGGGATATATACTGTTTTAGATTATGATGGGACGAGTGCTTGCCAAGGTGATGCCGCAGATGCATATTGCCAAGATAGATCCAAGCTTCGTCTCCAGAGATACACAGTTTGTGAGTTTACTTTGTCATCAATATTATACAAAAAATCTAAAGTATAAGTTAGCCATGGCCAAAGATCGTAAAACTGAGATAGGAGGCTTGTCTGAAAAATCTGGCTAGTGATAAGTTTAAAAGCAGATCTCTAAAACTTAGCTAGCTATTAATTCGTTACAAGGATTATTCTGTTCAGAGGCATGTCTCAAAATTCTAGCCAATCATTAACTAGTTATGAGACATGCCTGAATGTTCAGAATATTATGTATCCGTGAAACTCATCCTTAACCCTTTCGCTGCCAACGTCGAAAAACCCAAATTGACATCGTCAGTGCCAAGAGCTTTTTAAAAATACCAATACCAAGGCCAGAATGAGGCTGGTTATTTATAGATATATCGATGAAGTTACTATGTTTACATGTGAAAAAGAAAGCAATAACATTATTGGTCAATACTTCAATGATCTTCCTACGTCAGCATAGGAACTCCCGCTTTGCGCTGTGCATGCTGGTCTATATATAGAAACGACAAAACCTGTCCGTATGGCAAATACGCCGAAAATAATAGGGACGGCATATGCCATCCTTATGGCAGTGAAAGGGTTTAGACACCCTGAAAGTATGACTACTATTTCAATGTTCCATTACATTTTTTTGCACCAATATTTAATATAGATTGAATTAAGACAAGCCCACTATTTCGGCCACTTTTGCCTAGTCCCAGAGTTGGTCTTAAAAGAAAGGTTTCACTGTATGACATAAATTAACAACATTATTTGTTACATGTAAGACACTGCAGACTCTTTATAATGCGGTTCGTTTAACATCGCGGTCCATTATAATGCGGACGCACCGTTGATCCCCTATTGTATTTTTCGCGGGAAAATCGGGACATGTATTTTGCGAGGGAAAATATAACAGGGTTTCATTTGTTAACGCGATTGGGATGATGGACCCACTATACCGCGTTAGAAAGAGACCACAGTGTATTACAATTTAATTTAAATTAAATAAATTTTAGGGCTTTTGGGTATTTTTCAAACCTATAAATCATTATAAATGTAATCATAATGTAATCAGAAAGTAATCATCATTACAGGAAAATTTTCACAGCTGATTACAATTAATGATTACAAAAACTCCAGGTCTGCAATTTATAATTAAGTGTAGCAAACAAGGTCCTTTTTGTTTGTTTTTGTTATATTAATTTTATCTCACTAGGAAGAACAGTGGTCTAGGGGTAGAGCTTCGACTCCAGATCTGGAGACTGCGTGTTCAAAACCCATCAGGAATGAGATTCATCTGCGGTTTCCTCAATCCACGTTCAGCGCGAGTACTGGTTGGTAACCCAGGAAGCAGTCATCAAGCGTGATTAATATAAGTTGGAATAACTTGTTTCACAATAGATGTAAAATAAATAAGTTAACGGTTTAAACTAATTTTATCTCAATAGATTCAGTTTAATAATAGCCATTCCTTTTTTTTCACAGGTAAAGCAATACGAGGCAGATTCTCTGGTTTATCATAATGGCCTTAAATGCAGGTAATTATTTCAGGTATTTTTGGATTTTCCTGAAAATTCAGGTTATAATAATGCCCCCTTTGAAGAAGTGGGGATATATTGCATTGCACGTTGCTCGGTCCATCTTTTTATAACCAACCTTGTCCAATTAATAACTAGACAATGATATCGCGTTCAGTCCTCAGGTTTGGAAGGGAGGTTTTGAAAATAATCCCTATTGCTTTTGAGGTCAGTAGGTCAAAGGTTAATGTCACACTGACCTTCAATATAATATCATCAGATTACTGTAAGATTAGCATTTCAAGGGCACACAATGTTTCACAATCATCTCTTGTTATTTTTGGATTTCAAGAAATACATTAATGATTTCCTCCATATATACGCATTTTTACGAATGTGCGACAGGTGTAGATCCAGATCAGCCGGCTCATCGGTGCTGTCTGATCAGGATCTGCACTGGCATTTTGGTCAAATATATAAAAAACCTAACGATTCATAAATCAAACTGTGTAGATCCTGATCAGAAGGAACAGATGTGCTGGCTGATCTGGATCTACACTGTTTGTCCACGCAATAAACATGTGTCTATGAAGGAAAGGGTTTAAATTAAACCCATGCAAAATATAATGATACATGTACCACAATATTCTATTTATAGTTTTTGTGTCGCCCTTTCGAAGAAATGGCGATACATAGGGATCACTTTGTCCGTCCGTCGGTCTGTCCTGGCACACCAATGGGCACTTGTTGGGTACCAAAATACCCAACAAATGCCCATCTGTGTGAACTTTCCATTCATTCTGTTAGTCTCTTATTGGGTATTTATTCACTTGTTGGGTAGTTTTAAACAAAAGAAATACCCAACAAATGCCCATCTGTAGGAGCATCCGTCCGTCACGAAAACTTAACGTTGGCTATAACTTTGCCATTTCTTAATATTTCTTCATCAAACTTTCAAATTATACTGCTTATGACAACATGGTCATGATGATGCCAAATTCTTTAGGTCAAGGTCACATTTGATGGAGTTATGCCCCTTTTTTGTCACGAAATCTTAACGTTGGCTATAACTTTGCCATTTCTTAATATTTCTTCATCAAACTTTCAAATTATACTGCTTATGACAACACGGTAATGATGATGCCAAATCTTTAGGTCAAGATCACATTTGATGGAGTTATGCCCATTTTCGTCACGAAAACTTAACGTTGGCTATAACTTTACCATTTCTTAATATTTCTTCATCAAACTTTCAAATCATACTGCTTATGACAACACGGTCATAATGATGCCAAATTCTTTAGGTCAAGGTCACATTTGATGGAGTTATGCCCCTTTTTCGTCGGAGTTATGCCACAAAGTTATGCTTATATTTTGTCATGAAAACTTAATCTTCACTATAACTTTGCCATTTCTCAATATTTCTTCATGAAACATTCAAATTATATTGCGTATGACAACACACTCATGATGATGCCAAAATCTTTAGGTCAAGGTCGTATTTGTTGCAGTTATGCCCCTGTTGTACTTGGATTTTGACATGAAAACTTAACATTGGCTATAACTTTGCCATTTCTTTATACTTATTCATGAAACTTTCGAATTATATTGCTTATGACAACATGCTCATTATGATGCCAAATTCTTTAGGCCAAGGTCAAATTTGTTGGAGTTATGCCCCTTTTTTGTACTTGGATTTTTCCACGAAAACTTAATGTTGGCTTTAACTTTACCATTCCTCAATATTTCTTCATGAAACTTCCAAATTATATTGCTCAAGACAACACTCGTGATGATGAGATGTTGTTTTGGTCAAGATGGAGTTATGCCCCTTTTTGAACTTGCATTTTTTTCCAACATTGTACCAGAGGGCGACACAAGTGTTCAACTGAACACCCATCTAGTTCTGATATTATGTTGGTTTTTTTCATACATCATCATTTAACTACTAGACTAGTGTTACTATTGTTATTACCTCTGTGTTGAAAACCCTTATTAATTGAACCTTTTTCTCCATATATAATGGTGTTACCGCCTGTGCCACCATTGTAGATCCAGATCAGATGGCCTGGATGTATCAGTGTTGTCTGATCAGGATCTTCACTGTTCACTACTTGGTTCAGAAATATCATAATGAATCTAATAGTAAACTGTGTACACTGTTCACCCACATGATTAAGAAATATAATGGAGCAAGCAACTGGTTAAACGAATCTTAACAAGTGATAAATTTTCTGATATTCTGATTGTTAGCTTTGTTAAGGACAAAAAACCAAATGTTTCTATCTTATTTTTTCAAATCTATATTTCTCCATGAAAAGGATTTAGTCAGATGTTGCCAGAAAAATGAAATGATTCTACTGTATTTACATTAGGCCAGAGAAAAAAAAATAGATTCCTATCTGGATTTTGGAAAAAAAAAGGGGCAGGTGGACACTTTTTGCTTTTTATTTTTAACTGAGAACATAAGTAAAAACTAAGTTAAAATTTTGAGAAAATGGCATTTATAGTTACCAGAACCTTTAGTGTAGAATATTTGTCCATCTTTTCAATTTCTTTCAGTAAATCATAACAACTTACAAAAGTAGCAGGTTGATGCCTATTCTTGCTTGAAAAGCCAGAACAGTCTTTAATAGCCTTCAGTTAGCTTTGAAATGATGAACATTTTATTTTATTATTGCCGGCCATGTTTTTTTTCCATATCCAGGATGGTCTAAAACCTGTTCTGTCTGGAACAGAATATGTTCTGATTTTTTTACCAATAAATAATTTGGGGGTGGGTGGTTTTGGAACGGGGCGAGCGGGGATGAGAATCTAAAATATTTTTTTCTACTGCCTTATAAAGCTCTTGAAATTTTCAGGTGGGGTGTAGCCATGCTTGACGCATTGCACAAAATTGAGGCTGGATTGGGCGAGATCGAGTGGCCATTTTTCACGCTTCACGGTGACCAGGATCATCTGTGTGAGGTGGATGGTTCTAAAGAACTGTTCGAGAAAGCCAAGAGTGCAGACAAGAAAATTAAGGTAAAATTTCTTTATATGTGTCATGTTTGATTGCTTTCAAAGTTCCTTTCAAAGCCCCCACTCTGTAAGATGAGGGGCATACAGGGTTTTTTTTCCTTAACAATCTGACACCGATACTCGGCGTCTTCCCCTGGAAAAAAATTCCCCAAAGAAAATATTTCCCCAACTTTCACTTTCCCATTGTAAAATGATAATTTTTTATCAAAACGTAAACATAAGCTTAATTTATAGTTATGTTTAATCTTTTTCATCTAAAATCTGCACAATTTTCACGAATATTAAAATTATTTGTTATTTGTACGTACAGAACCTTAAATTACGGCTAAAATACGACTCGTCTGCCGAATTTCTCGATAACATACGTCCCGCGAAAATCACGACCATCGACGTAGGCAGCCGTAGTAAATTTGAACCCCGCCTATAATCTTTCAGGTCACACCGTCTATTACGATTAGATAGTAAAAAATGTTTTGTTAAAACAATAAGCTCCGTCCACTTGAAAAATACCAACCAGTCGATTAAAACCATGTGCGCGCCGGTCTAATTATCACCGAGAAATGTAGTCTGACACCGGGCAAAAAACAGAATCGGTTGTTTTGATAATTGACAATTAATTGAAGATTAACTGAGTAAATTGCTAGTTAGACTAGCCACTAGTCTGATAATTAGTTTGTTTTGTCTGTTTATTTATATTTTATACATCATAACAGACCTTTATTGTAGCCAGTCTATTTTCTATTTTACTGCATGGAGAGAGATGTCTGAATTATCAGACTAGTATAAAGCGTTTGGGGTCTCCTAGAAATGATTGACATGTTAGTGCTATAAAATGACCCATGCCTAATCTGCCTGCTGTGCGATGACCACTATCATCATTTATTTACCTTAGGAATTCTGATACTCTTAACTGATCATGTAGTATTTGAAGGTTTTGAAAGACCAATATGACTGAAAGAAGCAGCAAGTATAAGTAAAAAAAGATATAGTTACTGGATTAAATTCACACAAGTTTGAATATGGCATCTGGAAGTAGTTAAACCCCTTACAAAACATACATTTCTGTAGATCTAACCCCAACATCAAAAAAACAACTATTATGTATTATTTGAGGCAGAAAAGAAAACAGTAGCTACAGCAGGATTATTATGTCCCCCAAAATCTATAGGCAGGCGCTTTACTAAAGCCCCGGTCACAACCCGCCGTACGTGCAAGTGCGTGCTGTCTAGGTGCAAAAACGTGGACCAAATTCAGAGATCCGTACGTGGTGAGTACCTCCTCCGTACAGATTTTGGAGCACGCAGAGACGCCGTAGCATTTTTAGTGCATGCAAAACTTTCTCTGCGTTCGAGCTGCGTGCGGGCTACGGATTGACCACTCGTACGGGTGACATGCGTGCCCTGTACGTCCACGAGCACATAACGCACTGCCTCTGCAAGTCTTTGCGTGGTCTGTGCTTTCTCAGTTCAACCGTCCAAAACGCGCACAGAACTCAGGCGGACCGTACAGAGCAAGTACGTGCTCTGCACTTACAACGCACGTTGTGCGCACGGACCTCCGCGGTATATAAAATATTTCGAGTATCGATAGGTCGTACTTATATATATCACCCAACAGTGACCGAAATAAACGCACGTTCACCGCACTTGCACGCACTTACAACGAGCGAGCAGGTAAGAACACTGTACGTGAGCAGTACGACCTCTGTAAGTTGACATGGAAATCACACGGAGATCTTGTGTTGTAAGCAAGTACAACTCACTTACCACCTACGGAACGTACGATGCACGCAACCTTTTACCCCTAGACGTGGCGTGCGGACCACGTACTTACACCTTGCGTGCGCCGTGCGTCCACTCTGCTCTTGCCAAGTCCGAACAAAAAACGCCGCGAACGTAACCTCCGCAGAACACGTACGGTCAAAAAAGACGCACTGCGGGTTGTAACCGGGGCTTACGCTGCCTATATGTGGTTGAATCCACATGACTCACCCCAGAATGCTCAGAATACCTCAGACGGCACCATTGTTATAAAACAAATTCTGGGGGCATGTATTGTACACAAACCTCCATCTCCCACCCCAGCACAATTATGAATCTACATGAATAGGGTGCAATATTTTTCTTTGTTTTCTAAGTAATGGTTGAGGAAAGGTGCCATTTGAAAAACCAAGCTCTTGCCACTGCAAGTATGTGAGCAGAAAAGAAAATCTCTTCCGGATATATATTGTTCAATAACAGCTTTTTGGTCTGGTTTAAGCAATAACTCCATTTTTTGCGATACGTAGTCTATTGCACAATTAAGCCTATCCATCCTGAAGTTCTTATGATATCAACAGCAAGAATGTCAAACACATTGTATGATGTTTGACCTGGTCAAGAAAAACTGAGAGATAATGATCTAAATGCACCACATGGTATCAATGGGCTTATAAACATCAGGCAATAAACCACTTAGCACCTTGTGGTCAATTCTTGACAGTGATTGATAACCAACCTAAAATCAGGTTGGTACTCCAACGCTTTAGTCCAGGCGATGAAGCTCAGAAAGAGATGTAGACTGGCTCAAGATAATTAGTTGGAGAATTAATAAAAACAAAATACTTCATCGCCTGGAATCCAGGCTAATTGCTAGTTGTCGTATATTGTTTTTGTCATGCTTTTTAACGGATGCGGCCTGTTTGCACTGTCAGGTAAAACGAGCGACGAATAGTGCAAAATACGAACAACAGAAAACGGCACCATGTTCTGTCACAAAAATGCGAATCGTCAGATGAAACACGCATTCCAAACTGTGCGGGGCAATCATTTTTATCCCAAGAATTTTATATCCCGTATCATCCGGAGTATTCATTGAAGTCCAAATTTACTATGTGACTCACAACCAAAATAAAAATTAATTATTGCGATGATTCTAAGCACACATTTAATGGATACATTTTAAACAGGCTCCGAAAGTGAGCAAGTATACGCCTTAATTTTACCAATTCTGTACAACAATTTCTTTTTAATATCTTTTCCGCTGAAAATATATTTTACTGGTGTGAATGTTGCAAATTGCTAAGACTGGCAATGCGCTAATATCCGGAAATCGTGATATGTCAACATCTGGTTACATGATCTGTAGACAAAAAATTTACAATCTAAATTTGTTGATACTTACACATTTGAACAATAGAATTGTCCTAATAATTTATGGCGTTTATGGTCAACGAATAAATAATTTTAATTTTAAAAATGTTACGTACACTTCACAACCAAATATGATTGATTCTGTCTTGAAATAAAACAGGATCGGTAATCTGATTATTTGTTGTAGAAGTATCATTCGTAGAATAAAATCCAATGATTCAGATGCCGGCTTCCAATAAAGATGGGAATATTTATATTACAATATGGTTGCATATCCAATTTAGATTTCTTAGGTTTGACAGTTTGTAATTTTGGCATAAAAGCCCAAACACAATTAAACATATATAAAATGTTTTGCTAAAGTTTGTTTCTTATTGACGGCTTTTAAATTGTTTCTATAACATGTCGCAATGTTGATTAAGAATCCATATAAATGCTAAATCAAATACATTTGCTGGCACATCCAGTAATTAAAGGACTCCGGAATACTTAAGAATTGGGAGGAGTAGATACCTTGCAAATAGCAATTACACGATCTCTATTGGTCGATGATATCTGCCCCTTTAAGTAATTGACAGATGACCCCTTGTGCGAGACAATTTGACATTTTTATGGCATGCCGCCTTCAAAATCAATAGCCGCCGACATAATCATAACATGATGTCAGTAGTTGATTAGACACGCTAATCCGGAAACAAGACTCAATTTAGCCGTGGAGAGAACACTGGCTGTTAGTTCAAGTGGTTTACTGTTTAACCCGAGGAATAATGACTTGACTCTTTTAGTCAAAGAAACTTGATTGTTTTAAAAATTATTTTCAAAAATATCATGACGCTAATGTATTATTACTTATTCAAAGAGAAAAAATATTTTTCAAAAAAAGAATTTTATGATAAAAAAAGAAAGTTGTAGGTACATATTCCCTATTACGTTAATACAGCGAGCAATCATTTTTCCCGTAGAGCAGTCACGTGACTGGACAGGGGAGGTAACTGAAAAAAGTCATCAAATTATTGGAAAGGCGTATAAATAAACTTATTCTTGTACTGTTTAAGAATAGATAACAAAGAGACATGCCGCTGTATGCTAAATAGACAGTTAAAAAAAAACAAAAAACTTTGGTAATGAAAGCTAAAGTAAAAAATGAACAGAAGCATAAACTTGAGTATAAACATTCACTGTAGCTAACACAAGTAAGAGTATATAATAAACTAAATTTTCGCCAATTTTGTATTTTTCACGCATTTTTCCCCTTTTGACCAGCGTCCAGCGTCTTCCCCTCTTCCTTAAAAAAAAAACCCTGGCATATACTACTTATTACGATTTCAAATAGATTTTAACACAGCGAGCAACCTTCATTAAAATTCTGTTGCACTGCAGCATTTCACATGACTCCGATCATAATTTTTGTCATGCAACCACTGTAACAACTGCTGCTCGAATCAAAAGACGCTATGTTTGACTGCCAAATTATGTTTTGCTGTCAATCAGCTTTTTGTTTCTGTGGATTCATTCCCATTGAAGATGTTGAAACGATAACAAAATGTGTGGCTTACAGTAAAGCAACCTGAAGGCGTGAACAGCTATCAACAAAGTTCTGTCAGTTATACTTTATTGTGCTACTTATCAATGAAAAAATCAGTCGCGACGCATAGTGTTTGCTGTTTTGGTTGCAAGCCACAAATTGAAATTTGTAGTAGGCTTGCCATTGTACTTCTGTAATTCCGTCTTTCTGTCCATCTTAAACTTGCGTCGCACATAATAAAAAGAGCCACAATCATGAAACTTTACAGGTATGTTGACCATCATATGAATGTGTGCACCTGTAGTTTTGTTTCTGGCCTTGTCCATTAAAACCTGGGTAATTTCCCTTTTGTGCATTTCAGTTAAATGCATTCAGCATGTTATTTTGTGTTGTGCATTACACCAAAAGTGTAGGAGTCTGAGTCATGAAACTTGCCATGTATGTTGACCGCCATGTGTAGTTGTGCACCTATGGGTTTTTTATGGCCATGCCCATTAAAACCAGATGTATGGCCACATATATTTCAGCATAATACACTAGCCATGTAATCTTCTGTGGTGCATAACACCGAAAATATAAGAGCCACAGTCATGAAACTTTACAGGTATTTTGCCCATCAGGTGTTTTTTTGCACCTGAGGTTTTGTTTCTGGCAAACCCATTAAAAAGCGGGTTATGGCCCCTTTTGTATTTCGGAATTAATATTTACCATGTAATCTTGTGTCACACGTAACTCAAAAAATTTAGAGCCGCAATTAAAACTTTACAGGCATGTTGACTATCATGTGTTGTTGTGCACCTAGGGTTTTGTTTCTGGCCATGCCCATTAAAACCAGATGTATGGCCACATGTTTTTCAGTTTTATACATTAACCATTTTATAAGAGTATCAAACTAAACAAGTAAGAGTAGTATTGATATACTAAATAACATCATAATAATGGGATTATCTCCCCTGAATTACTCTTTGGAGCACATCACAACAAAGGTTTCTTCAAAAATATTTTATAACATCTTAGTGTAAACTATGTTTGGAAATATTTATTTAACATATATTATTATATATTGATATAAACAAATGTATTATTTTCTCAAAACTAAAAAGTGTTTTCATTCTGAATTTCGACAATATAATGGGGAATATATATGTCTATTTATAATATGTTGATTATAACTTTAATAAGAATATGCATTCTATGTTTGTATTGTCTGTACTTTTGTGGTAACAATCCTGTTTTTATGCCCCCACAAAGTGGGAGGCATATAGAGTTGCACTCGTCCATCCGTACGTCCGTCCGTCTGTACGTCCGTACGTCCCCAAATCTTGTGGCATCAACTCCTCCTAAACTATAAGGCGGATTTCTTTCAAACTTGCACAGATGATCAAGCAGGATGTGTAGATGATTGTAAAGAAAGGATTTTTTCCTGCGACCATTTTTACCAGAGTTATGGCCCTTTGTTAATTTCAGTTATAAAATCTTGTGGCGTCAACTCCTCCTAAACTACAAGGCAGATTTCTTGCAAACTTGCACAGATGATGAAGCAGGATGTGTAGATAATCGTGAAGAAAGGATTTCTTCCTGTGACCATTTTTACCAGAGTTATGGCCCTTTGTTATATTCATTAATTAAATCTTGTGGCGTCAACTCCTCCAAAACTATAAGGCAGATTGCTTGCGAACTTGCACAGATGATGAAGCAGGATGTGTAGATGATCGTAAAGAAAGGATTTTTTCCTGCGACCATTTTAACCAGAGTTATGGCCCTTTGTTAATTTCAGTTATAAAATCTTGTGGCGTCAACTCCTCCTAAACTACAAGGCAGATTTCTTGCAAACTTACACAGATGATGAAGCAGGATGTGTAGATAATTGTGAAGAAAGGATTTCTTCCTGCGACCATTTTTACCAGAGTTATGGCCCTTTGTTATATTCATTAATTAAATCTTGTGGCGTCAACTCCTCCAAAACTATAAGGCAGATTTCTTGCGAACTTGCACAGATGATGAAGCAGGATGTGTAGATGATCGTGAAGAAAGGATTTTTTCCTGTGACTATTTTTACCAGAGTTATGGCCCTTTGTTTTTTTTCAGTAATAATATCTTGTGGCATCAACTCCTCATTTACTTTTTGACAGATTTCTTTCTAACTTGCACACATGATCAAGATGGCTGGGTAGATGATCGTAAAAAAAAGATTTTTTTCTGCTGCCATTTTTACCACAGTTATGGCCCTTTGTTTATTTCACTTACAAAATTTTGTGGCATCAACTTCACATTTTCTATTTGGCTGATTTCTTTCAAACTTGCACAGATGATTAGACATGATGTGAAGATTGTTGTAAAGGACATTGTCTTGCAACAATTTTCACCACAGTTATGGCCTTTTGTTTATGTTAGTTATTAAATTTTGTGGCACTTACTCCTCATTTACTAATCATGATCACCACATGTTGTTAATACAAATGTTATTGCAGCAGTGGGGGCATCAGTGTCCTGTGGACACAGTCTAGTTTGTTTGTTTGTTTGTTTGTATTATAACCAATAAATTTTATTTGATTTGATTTATAATGTTAATTTTACCACAAAATGGATACATCTTTATTGCGTAGGCGAACAGTTTTGACCGTATTCAAGTTATGTAGAGCACACAACTTTTTTCCTTCCCTGTCAACACCGAAGTTTGGTTGCCTGTTATACATTGGAAAAAAAAATCATTGATAACTTGTAAAAAAAAAACAGTGATTGTAAAAAATTATTAAAATATTTGAATAATTCTTCCATCAGAATCAATGATGTGCATAATCAAACCCCTTTGAATATCTTACCTATTAAGATTAATACCACTGCACAAATGTATTAATCTCATAAGGTAAGACATAAACCCTTTCCTGAGAAGAACACATTTATTGCATGGGCGAACAGTTTAGATCCAGATCAGCTGGCACATCCGTGCTTTCTGATCAGTTCCTAAACTGTTCGCTTTTTGATTCATTAGGTTATTTCTGACCAAAATGCCACCAGTGCAGATCCTGATCAGATGGCACAGATTCACTGGCTGATCTGGATCTACACAGGTCGCACATGGGTAAAAATGCGTATTTATGGAGGAAAGGGTTAATCTTGTCTGCTCAAAGTTACGACCTTATTTCAAGGATTGATGTAATATGTCATAGGATCTGCACTGGTCGCTTTTTGGTCAGAAATACCATAATAAACCAAAATGCAAACAGTTGATACTGATCAGAAGGCACGGATCTGGATCTAAACTGTTTGCCAACACAGTAAAGGTGCATCTATGGAGGAAAGGGTTAAACACTGATAAAAACCTGGTGATGGGCTCAAGTCTTTAACCCTTTCCTCCATATTTATGCTTTTTTATCACAGCTGGCATATCCCTGCCATCTGATCTGGATCAACAGTGGTTGCATTTTGTTTTTAAACAGCCATAATGATTCTAAAAGCTAACAATGTAGATCCTGATCAGACACTACTTATGTGCTGATCTGGATCTACACTATTCCCACATGCAATAAAGGCGTTACAGGGAGTAAATAGTTAAATTTTGGCTGCATTATTTATTTGTTTCCCCAAAATGAATAAATCAATGTTCCAAGCTAATAAACTTTATGACAACCTTTCTCAAAATAGGTCAACCATTTCTCAAAATACAGATTTATTTTGTGGTAAGGGTACAGGTAAAATGGGCATTAAAAATTAAAAATAAGACATAATGACATAATTCGGCAACAGTTGGTCATGTAGATTTATGTGCTGAAGCAAAAAAACAGTAATTGTGGTTCAAATTAAAAATGAGATCTGTCAATTTTCAAACTCGGCTGTCATGCAATTTGCCTGCAGTTATTATCAGTTATGGACATTAGTGCTGCGGTGGGGGATTTGTCTTTTGCCTTGGCTTCTATTATGTTAAATTTATTACATTATGTAAGGGCTCGTGTTTTACATAATAATTTTTTTTTTGCACATTATGGGGAAAGGTTGTCGTTGAAATGCTGACATTAGTTTTTGAAATGAAGACAAAAAGTTGAGCTGACATCATCGCTTATTAAGCATTTCATTGTGAAAAAAAAATTTTTTTAGTCCAAATATGTAACATTCTCCATAGGAAACAATGAGAAAAATAGATAATTGTTAAATCCTTTCCATATTTAGTAACACCAGAAATGTCCAAAAAATGTACCCGAAGACACTTTTGCCAAAGGTGCCCAGGTCTGAAGGTTATAAAGCTGAGATTGGAAATCAGTCTCAATCCCAAGCATCTGATTGGCTGAAATGGCAACTGGTCGCCATTTCAGCCAATCAGATGCTTGAGATTTGAGACTGGTTTCCATGCTCAGTTTTATAACCTTGGGCACTGATCAGGGATGGAAGCAAGATTTTCAGAAAAGGGATTTGTTTGGGGCAGTGTAAAGTACTTGCATGATACTTTTTCCATCTTTCTGACCAAAATCCCTGTGAAATTTTATATTGCTGCCAAAAAACTGATAATTAGTTTCTTTTTTTATAACTTCAAAATCATTACATTAATTTCTCTCTTATTACATGTACCATACTCAATTCAGGTCATGGTTTGGCATGATCTCAGTTGTAACAAGACGCTATCTTAATTTAACCCTTTCCTCCATAGACACACCTTTATTGCCGGGGGGCGAACAGTTTAGATTCAGATTAGCCACACATCCGTGCCATCTGATCAGGATCTAAACTGTGCGCTTTTTGATTTGTTAGGTTATTTCTGACCAAGTGCAGATCCTGTTCAGACGTTATGAATGTGTGGGCTGATCTGGATCTACACTAGCCGCACATGTGTAAAAATGTGAATATATGCAGGAAAGGGTTAAATAGGTAATCAGATCTTATATATTATGTGACCCTGAACCCCCTCTGGATCAGCCCCTGCCATATAATGACAATTGACTGTATATTACAGATATTCGAAGGTGCCTACCACCAGCTGCATCATGATCTAGATCCGGTGAAGAAGGAAACCTTTGACCTTGTTACTGAATGGCTTGAGGCTAGAGCCTGAAAACCTGGATGGCTAAATACTAGGGTTTTAACCTTTTACTCCATATACATGGGTTTTAACGCATGTGCAAGAAGTGTAGATCCATATCAGATGGCAAATATGTGCCAGCTGATCTGGATCTACTCTGTTTGCTTCTTGGTCAGAAATGACTATATAAATCACAAAGTGAACAGTTTAGATCCTGATCAGATGGCATAGATGTGCCAGCTGAACTGGATCAACTTTTCCCACATGGGAATAAAACTTTTATATATGGAATAAAAGGGTTAACAGATAATAAAAGATTGAAAAAAAAACTGGTTCAGTGACTCTCTTTTAGATCAGGACCCATTATTATAGAACAGAGAATGGAGACTGGTCTCAAATCTCAAGCATCTTCAGACCATGATTGTCTTGGCACTCATTGGTTGAATGCAAATGAGTTGAGTCATGTGATCAGACAGTCTTTTTTCATTGGTTTATTGATAGAGACTAACGCAGATGACAATAACTCTTGACTCCAGAAATATAGATTATGTCATGTGTGACCAGAGTAGATCCAGATCAGCTTGAACATCTGTGCAGTCTGATCTGGATCTATACTGGTCTTACCTTTGGTCAGAAATAATCCTAATTAATCTTTAAGCAAAAATAGATAGTAGCCATCTCTAATAATAGCAGTAAAAAGATTATATCTCATGTGGACAGAATTGGTCAAGATCAACTGCAAATCTTTGCAGTCTGATCAGGATCTATTCTGTTCACTGTTAGATTCATTAAGTTATTTCTGACCAAAAAGCAATCAGTTTAGATCCAAGTTAGACTGAATAGATGTGCACACTAATAAGGATCTACACTGGTCACACATGATTAGTTTTCTCTTTGGAGTTAAGCGTTAAGTTAAATGGAGTTTTCTTGTTCTGTAAATGTAATATTTAGATCAACATACCATTATATACCACTCACATTCCAGAGTTCATATCATAGATAAATCTATTTTACTATTTTAATATATTTATTATATACTGTGAATTTTAAGCCTACTTCAGTGTATTGTAAAGAGAAAAGGGAGACAACTGCACTTGTTTTATTGAGCTTTTTCCAAGGGAGACAATCATTACATACCATGAATTTTATGCTTACTTTATCCAGAATGGGAGACAACTGCACTCGGTTTATTAAGCTTACTTTTTATATTGAAATTTTAACAGTATTTTTTTTTCTGAGATTTTTAGTTTGAAGTTATTTTTTTTATAAATAGAATCTCTATCAAAAGGGAGAACTTTGTGAATATCACCATTTTTAACCATGTTTTTTTTTGAAATCCTGGTTATAAGATTGGGATATGTTGTTGGGCAGGCATTTTTTTTTGTTTTGTTTAAATACACTTTTTCTTAGTAACCGTTTAAGAAAGAGCTTTGAAACTTAACATAGTTGTCAAACATAACTGTACAAATGATTAGGACAAGTTTCATATTCTTACCAAAGTTATGCCCCTTTTTCGCTTTAAATTAAGGAAGAAAATATTTTGTCCTTGTTATGCCCCTTTTCATAATTCATAAAAATGTATATATGGAGCAAATGGTTAAAGGTTACTTTTAAAAAGCCTTACTCAAAGGTTGTCTTACGTAAGTATGTAAAAGATATTTTCTCCAAAAAGGCGGTGAAACAAATAAATTACTTGTCTGTTAAAATTCATACCAGGTGTTCAATTTCGCATGTATAATGTTTAGAAGTAAATATGTATATGATAATGAATTTCAGTTAAGTTACAAAAATTCAACTCGCAACTCCAATTATACTCATTTTTGCTCATCTGTGACCAGTGAAGATCCAGATCAGCTGAGACATCAGTACTGTCTGATCTGGATCTGCACAGTTTGCTAATTTGTCAGAATTAACCTTGTAAATAAAAAAGCAAACAGTGCAGATCCTGTTCAGGATGGATGTGCCAGCTGATCTAGATCTATATTGTTTGCCAATGTAATTCAGGTGTATCTATGGAGAAAATGGTTAATAATTTTTATTTGGTTTCAAGTTAATGTACAGTTTTATCATTTAATTTCGCGGTGACGAATTTTCGCACTAAAGCCCAAAATGATATATTTGCACGGTCATAAATTCACACAATTTTATTTTTTCTATTTAGACATATTAATTTATGGTGTATTTTTGCTGGGGTTTAAATTTGCCTGATATCCTTAGCGCGAAATGTGCTAAATTTAATCCCATGCAAAATATAATGATACTACAATAATAAGATGTTGATTTTCACACTGTTCCCCACCCACCACTTTTGTATTATTTTATGGCCGAATCTCAGGATGTTTAAATATTTAACTGTTTTTAACCACATGTTGTTAACCCTTTCCTCCATAATTACGCTTTGTTACGAGTGTGCGACCAGTGTAGATCCAGATCAGCCGGCACAGATGTGCCGTCTGATCAGGATCTGCACTGGTTGCATTTTGGTCAGAAATAACCTAATGAATCAAAAAGCGAACAGTTAAGATCCTGATCAGATGGCACAGATGTGCCAGCTGATCTGGATCTATACTGTTCATCCTTGCAATTAAGGTTATCTATGGAGGAAAGGGTTCAACTTTTTACTATTTTAACCATATGTAGTAAATCAGATTTTTGCCATAATACTTTTAACCAATAAATATTCGCGCAAACACATTTTCATGTTTAAGCAAGGACGAACATATTATTGAATTTTGTGTTTGATTTTTTTTTCTAAAGTTTCTAAAAAAATTATTTCATTTTCCTGCAGACATATTTGCTCAATTTGATTTTCACACTTCAGTGCTATCTGCGAATAGCCCAAATTTATTGGTTGCGAATATTTGTTGGCAGATTTATCGGTTGCGAATATTTCTTGGTGAACAGTATTTGATATCTTCATTTGTGTCATAGACCTTGTATGTTTTGTGTATAAAATGTTATTTTAAATGTAGATGTAAATAATTCCTTAGCCAGCCAGACATTTGCCATTTAACCTGTTACTTCATTGAATATGGCTGATATCTCCTGGGCAACCAGTTTAGATCCAGATCAGCCAGCACAGTTGTTGCTATCTGGCCAGAATCAACACTGTTAACCTAATGCCTTTTTAGATCTGCTCTGCTCACTCATATGATATCAGAAATCTGCACCGCTCACGCATGGGATATCAGAAAAATGCACAGGTCACACATGGGATATCAGAGATATGCACTGGTCACCTATGTGATACCAGAAACCTGCACAGGTCAGGATATCAGAAATATGCACTTGATGCCCGAGGGATATCTGACATATTAAATGGAGTAAGGAGTTAATTTTAAATCAGAATTATGTTTTATAGAATAGAGTATATATTGTAGATATTTTTGTATAATGTACCTCGTATATATTGTCCATAACAAACGTTGAAAATGAATATGTGATAGTTACCTTAATTGATTTGATACATCAGTAACAATATTGTTTTTTATGGCAAGTACTTTGTATATCTTTGAAGCCTACTTATGTCAGAGCAAAAAAATGCACACATTTAGCATAGCGCAATAACCCTTTCCTCCACAGATACACCGTTATTGCATGGGCAAACAGTGTAGATCCAGATCAGCCGGCACATTAGTGCCATCTGATCAGAATCTTGATCTGCCTGCAGCTCAGCTTGATCAGGATCTGCTATGTGGTCAGTCACCAACTAGTAGTGTAGATCCTGATCAAAGTGCATCAATGTGCCAGCTGATCTGGATCTACACTTTTTGCCCACATGTTAAAAAAGGAGTATCCCAGAGAGTAAAGGGTTAAAAGACTGAAATGGTCTTAACCCTTTCCTCCATATATACGCATTTATTACGCGTGTGCAACCAGTGTAGATCCAGATCGACTGGCACATCCATACCGTCCAATCAGAATCTGCACTGGTCGCATTTTGATCAGAAATAACCTGATGAACCAAAAAGCGAACAGTTACAACAAGGATGTGCCGGCTGATCTGGATCTAAACTGTTCTCCCATGCAATAAAGGTGTATCTATGGAGGAAAGGGTTAAAGGAAGAATGTAGAAGCAAACTTATTAATTATTAAATTATTCTCGTCTTGTTGGTAAACACCATTAATTTTGTTTTTCTTTGTTTATTATTTACCACTATTGTGAAATTCTGTTCAGAATGGCATGTTACATTATTTACCTTATTTTTTACTTCCTTATTCAAGAGTCACCTTTGTTTTAGAAGCTATATCACCTTAGTGTAAAAACAGGGCCAAAGATCATAAAACTAAAACTTGAGACCAGTCACAAATCTCACTACAGTTGCCATTTTAGCCAATGAGATATTTGAGATTTGAGACTGGTCTCCAAACTCAGTTTTATGATCTTGGTATAACCCACCTCTATGGCATTTTCAAACAGTCTAGATCCAGATCAGCCGGAACATCCCTGCTGACTAATCAGGATTTACACTGTTTGCTTTTAGATTCATTACGTTATTTCTGACCAAAAAAAAAAACGGAACAAAAAAGATCCTGATCGGGGCCCAAGATCATAAAACCAAGTTTTGAGATCAGTCTGAAATCTCAAGGATCTGATTGGCTGAAATGGCGACTGGTCGCCATTTCAGCCAATCAGATCCTTGAGATTTCAGACTGATCTCCAGATTTAGTTATATGATCTTGGGCACTGATGCACAGATGTGCCAGCTCATCTGGATTTACCATGATTGCACATGTGATTAACCCTGTTCTACAGTTTATATCCAGATCTGCCAGCACATCCGTTCCGTCCTATCACGATCTAAACTGTTCACTTTTTGATTCATTAGGTTATGTCTGACCAAAATGCAACCAGTGTAGATCCTGATCAGTTGGCCAGAACGTTATTGCCAGCACTGCTGTCTGATCTGGATCTACACTTTTTGCTTTTGGATTCATTAGGTTGTTTGTGACCAATATTTAACCATTGCAGAACAAGATCTAATGGCACGGATGTGCTGGCTGATCTGGATCTACACTGGTCGCACATGCATAAAAATGTGTATATATGGAGGAAAGTGTTAAATGTATACATATGGAGTACATGAGTTATGAAGGAAACTGCTATTGCACTAAGGCTTTTTTATGTCTTTAGAAATTTTATACATTACCGAACGATTGCTAAAAAATCTTGGCTAATTATTCCTTAGTTGTTTTATTTACTGGACATTTACATGATGTGTTTTATCTGTGTCACAAACAATATGAAATGTGATTCCCGTAAAATGACATAATGTATTCGTGTATGTTTGGTGTTTAGAAATTGACAGGGTTTATTATGCGTTTTGCTTACATCACTCATCAAGTCGGAATCCAGGATATTGGCAGAACATGTATTTTTGTGTCCTCTTTGTATGTACAATTGTTACATTCAGGTACATCAGCGCCGCTTGGCATACTGGTACATTAATCTGTTTTAATAACCCTTTTCATGGTTTTTAATGCATGTGTGATAAGTGTAGATTCAGATCTGCCAGCACATCTGTGTTGTTTGATCTGGATTCAAACTGTCGCTACTTTATCAGAAGTGACCTAGCGAATCTAAATGCAAAATTTCTAGACCTTGATTGGATGGCACTGTTTAACATGTTGGTATGGTAACTCTCTACTCCGTAGATATGATTTTTATCACATGGATGAACAGTGTAGATCCAGATCAGATGGCGCATCCATGCCATCTGATTAGGGTCTGCACTGTTTGCTTTTTTTTTATTTATAAGTTTTTTCCTGACCAAAAAGTAAACAATGCAGATCCAGATCAGATGGCACAGCTGATCAGGATCTACACTGTTTGCCCACGGTGTGACCAATGTGATCCAATGCAAAATGGATACAGTCCCAACAGATGTGCTGCCGGCCGATCTGGATCTACACTTGGCACACATGCGTTAAAATGTGTATTTATGGAAAAATGGGTTTAAGCTGTGTGTTTGTACAAGACAAGTAAGTATCAGTTAACAGATCTGATACATTGAAAATGATACGCTTTTTTTTGGTTAACTTCAAAAAAACTGATTTACATATGCCATCTTAAATTCAGGGCGTATTTTCATTATTTTATTATATATATATAAACATAAAATTGCTATCAGTGTATCAGTAAAGTCATTTGCTAAACAAGTTGGCCATCAAAGACGACTAATGCCCCCCAAAAATGTATCAGCCATTTCTGGGACCTGAGGGGATGTACTGTAGAACTGGTTCTATTCACATTAATTTTATTTTCACTTATATTCACGAATTGCTTACCTCACGAATTTATAAATAATGTGAATATATGATGAGCTCTATATATCCGATTAAAAGTATATCCATGATGACCATTCATTTGTTATAGAGATTTTTTTAAACAGTTTTTTTTTATTTAATTCTTTCCTCCATGTATATGCATTTTAACTCTTGTGTGACCAGTGTAGATCCAGATCAGCCGGCTCATCTGTGCCATCTGATTAGGATCTGCACTGTTTGCATTTTAGTTTAAATATCCTAATAAATTGCATTTTGGTTTAAATATCCTAATAAATTGCATTTTAGTTTAAATATCCTAATAAATTGCATTTTGGTTTAAATATCCTAATAAATTGCGAAAAAACAATGAGATGGCACAAATGTGTGGGTCGTTCTGGATCTGGACAGTTCGCACACACCATAAATATGTACATTCCATTTGAAATGTTAACCCTTTCCTCCATAAATACACATGTGCAACCAGTGTAGATCCAGATCAGCCGGCACATCCATGCTGTCAGATCAGGATCTGCCCTGGTCACATTTGGTCAGAAATAACCTGATGAATAAAAAAGCGAACAGTTTAGATCCTGATCAGATGGCATGGATGTGCCGGCTGATCTGGATCTGAACTGTTTGCCCTCACAATAAATATGTATCTATGGAGGAAAGGGCTAAATACTTAACTAATTAGCAAACAGTGGAGACCCTGATCAGAATGTGCAAATGTCTGCAGAAGGGTCTACACTGGTCACAGATGTAACAAATGCTGTGCCTACCACTTAATCCTTTTAAAGCATGTGCAAACAATGTAGATCCAGATCAGCAGGCACATCTCTACCATCTGATCAGGATTTACACTGTTTGGCGTCTTGCTCAGAAATAATCTTATGAATCTAAATGTGCGGTGTAGATCCTAAGTAGATCCTAAGAAGATGGCACAAGTGTGTTGGCAGATCTGGATCTACACTGTTCACTGATGGATAACAGCCATGTCCCTTGAATGGGTCAAAAGGGTTAATACACGAAGACAAGAATATGGAATCTTTTGCTTCTGAATAAAAAAACAAACAAATTAGCTTAAATTGTTGGTAAAATTAATATCATTGTGTTGCATACATATGAACAAAATGTTTTCATTCCTTTTTTATTGTAATATGTTTAAAGTTTTAAAGTTAAATTATGAAGATCAATAGTTTTATAGAAAGTGTTTTTTAAGTTATATTTTAACAAAAGAATATATTTTGTATGGTTTTATCTTGTGTGTATATTATAAATTTAACCCTTTATCCTATATAGATTGGTTTTATTTAAGGAATGATTCTTATTTTGGTGCGGTTCATGCAGATTGGACGTGCACGCGAGAGCTGGCAAATCCATAAAGCGCGCTAGCGCTTTATGGTAAATTTGCTAGCTCTCGCGTGCACGTCCAATCTGCATGAACCGCACCAAAATAAGAATCATTACTTATATTTACATTTTATTCATTTTTTCTTTAAATAAACTTAAGTTGAACGCTTTCAAAAATTAGTATTAAGTGAAAAGGGGGAGTAATACGTGGGAGTTTTCAATAGTAACAGCCATGACGTTACTGACGTCATTACGGGTCATGCGGTTCATGCAAAATGAACCGATTTTTTTAAAGGAAGAAATCAATAGGAATGTTGCAACAGTCAAGATCTAGATCTATAAGGGAATAGTGTAGATCCTTTTCAGATTGCACAAACAGGAACTACACTGTTCATAGATATGCCAGCTGATCTGGATCTACACTATTTGCCCATGTCATTTCAGTCATATCTATGAAATGAAGTTTTAAAAATTCCTATTATTTCCTTAACCATTTCCTCCATACATACACCTTTATAGCATGGGTTACAGTGTAGATCCAGATTAACATGCACATCTGTGCCATCTGATCAGGATCTGCTCTGTTTGCTTTTTGATTTATTAGGTTATTTCTTACCAAGGTGTGACCAGTCCAAATCCTGATCAGACGGCATGGTTGTGCCAGCTTATCAGGATCTACACTGGTCTTACACGCATATGAAGGTGTATATAGGGAGTAAAACTGTTAAAATTCCCATTATTTGCTCAATATTATGAGCAAATACCGGGTAATACTTTTATATCAATGCATTATAAAGGATGTCACAGGAAAAATGTGTCTTTGGAAAGCTTCCGGCTACGCCGGAAATGACGTCATAAAGTTTAGCAGACGACATTGCTTATAAAAAGTAATTGCAGTAAAAATAATATTCTATTGTCAGACTGTATAACATTACATCAAATATCAGCTATGAGAAATAATATACAATATTGTAAGTTTTTTCCAATTAAAATAACAACTGAAATAACAGAATATAACACATTTTCCTATGACGTCACTCATATAATATGAAAATTGAATCAAATACATATTGTTATGTTGTTACCCCTTAATAAAGCCTATATTTTGTGATATGAAAGTTTTTCTTCTTTTATGACTAATTATGTGGTAATCTTTTTACGCTGTGTATCTAGTAGCATATTGTATACGTCTACAAAACTGCCATGGTCAGATTGGGCGGTGGTAGGGGAAACAGTAACTTTAACTTTGAATTTGCGGCGATTCGAATAGGCACTGTGGTAATCAACCGCGAAAAAAAAATGCAACTACAGAAAACAATGCAGCCAATTACAAATTCTAAGATTTCAGTGACGGAACCAGTGGTGTTCCGGGGGCAGCAATATTTAATTTTCATGAGGATTTTTATTATTCTTTTTTTTAATGTTTTATTATTCTTTCTCAGTATCGAACAGTGGGGACCAAAATACTGACCTTTAAGAATTAAACACGTTTGACCAAGGTTATATACACGGTATGTAAATTCTGGTGTAATATATTCAAGCTCTACTGGGGGGAAATGGTTTCATGTTGAAACATGTATACTTTAGAATAATAGACAGGAAACGACAATATTTTGTTACTCTTTTATGTTGGAAAATAAACTTTTTGGAGGTGAACTGTAATACGAAATTTAGAAACACCGTTTCCTGTTCTACATGAATTTTATGCAAAACATGTGGCATAATTGCTGCATTAGCATAAAATAATAACTACGCATAAACTAGATTAAACTTAAACATGAAAACCTTGAAATACTGTAGTATCATTTTAATTTCGCGGTGATAAAATTTAGCGCAAAAGATAAAGATCAAAATTTTTCCGCGGTCATAAATTTGAGCACTTTTATTTTTTTCATAAGACTAGATATTTAATGGTTTGATTTCGTTAGCGTTTTGATTCCGCGCTCTTTAACTATCGCGAAAGACGCGAAAATTAAACCATCGCGAAATATAATAATACTGCGGTAGAATTTATAATAACAATTACGTTTTTTGTTCAGTCAAATTGGACATTAAAAATGTAACGGCACCAGCTTCTTCCGTTTGATTGTAAGAGATTCATCTACAATATAAAAAATATACATTTAGTTGCTAAACGTGTGTTTGTTAACATCGTATATAGGTAAAATGCGTTCAGTATACCTACGTTAACTCGAACTTCGTTTTGTTACGGTCGTAACGTTTGACGTTTAACCTATTAAGATAATTTGTTTCTAATCAATATTACATTTGAATTTCCAGTCGTACCTACTCGGCGATCTCCGGCAAACATCGGAAATCGATTACATAGAAATATTGACTTCGGTTGCTCAATCAAACTATTTCCGAAATAAATCTGCCAGATGAGCGTTGTCGACAGGGCGAATTACCCTGGAGACTGGGCTATTTAACCCGAACCTGGGGTAAATAGGAAATGCCTCTTAAAATTGGGAAGGAATGTAGAGAAATTCGAGATCAGCGGTCTCGGTAGATCAATTGAGCGTCGGCACGGTAAGCCGAAGGTCCGCGTTTCATTAAATAAAAATTAATAAAACATTTTAAAATTAAAATATGGAATAATTAATCTCAGTAACGCCTGTTACACAGAATATTATTATTATTATTATTATTATTATTATTATTATTATTATTATTATTATTATTATTGTTATTATTATTTATGAAGGTCGTTAATGTTATAGACATTTTAAGTTTGAGCACAGAATCGAGCATGGAGTTTTTTATATAAATCTTGGAGCTGCTCTTTCGCAATCACAGGGGCGGTTATTTGATAAATACAAAGTATATACCTTACTTAATATGAGAATGTGATATACTGGCCGTCAATAGTAAGTTACCTCTTTTACCGTAACTTTTGATGAAATTGAAACCATTCGTTATGGCAAAAAAGAATTAGTGCATTCTTACAATTTCTGCTCACTTACTGTCTCATCAGGCTTTTTCTGCTTCCAAAATTTAAAAGCTCAATATCCATCAGAAACAAAAAAACAAAAGAACAAATTTGCATAACAGCCAGTGGGAAAAAGTGTTAAATGCTCTCTTTTTCGTTTCGTTACGGAGACATTAATTTACTAGTAAGAAATTGTAAGTTTTAGATATATTTAAAAACACACTACTGTTTAGTTGGTCAACGTTTGAGAATGTTTACGCAGACGGCAGTCGGGAAATTTGCTGAAAACCGGAAATAGGGTTAATGGTAGCATACCGGAAGTGTGTTCGTGATCTTGATCATAGTGATCGTTTAAAATTCCGTCAAAGTTAACCCTTTCCTCCATTATACGCATTTTTACGCTTGTGCGACCAGTGTAGATCCAGATCAGCCGGCACATCCGGATCTGCATTGGTCGCATTTTTGGTCAGAAATAACCTAAACAATTATAAAGCGAACAGTGCAGATCCTGATCAAACGGCACGGATGTGCCGGCTGATCTGGATCTACACTCTTCGCCCAGGCAATAAAGGTGTATCTATGGAGCAAAGGGTTAAACTTTAAATTCATATGAAAGTCAGAAGCCATTCATACTTCCAATAACTTACTGCAGGAAGTAATTTCTAAAGTGGTAACTTTCTATTGACGACCAGTATAATGGAGTATCATTTAATTTCGCGGGTACGAATTTTCGCGCAAAACCTGTAAATAACAAAATTCGCGGGGGTTTGAATTCGCGCAACTGTGTTTTTCTATAAAGGAAACTGTTAAATGGTTAGGTCTAATTTCGAAGGGATTGAATTTCGCGCTCTTGCCTTTGCGCGAAATACGCGAAAATTAAACCACGCGAAATAAAATGATTTAACAGTATACAAAGTTTATACCTTATTTAATACCAGAATATGATATTGTGTATATGTCAGGGTTCAGTGTCACGTACATGTATCCCTCTCATCCTGCCAGTGCAAGGTCAAAGACACTTGTTCTGTTTGTTTCTTTATCGTCTGCTCACATTTCAGACGCTTCCTCACTGGAAGAAACGTGATCGGGATCTTAATCTACCTTACACATTGCCATTAATTTAAAATTTCAGTCGGTCACCTACTTCTGTTAAGTACATAAAATTGTATGTAAACTGACGATCAAACGTAGAGGTCAGGTTCTTCATATATACGGGGTTTATCTCATCCGTGCAGTCTGATTTAGATCTGCACTTTTGATGATTTCAAAATAGTGGTCGATAAGCCGAAAACTTAAAAAAAATCCATAAAATCGGGTGAGTTTGAAAAATTAGCATCTCCACGAAATATTAGGATATGTAAGCCGTTTATACATGTCATGATATACCATGGATTTAACTCGTGGTTCTATGCAAAGCAAGTGGGGCTTAAATCACAGATAAAAATGTGTCAATATGTCACCGATTTGCATTTTAAACGTTTTACTATAATTTCCCAGAATTCACAGCCAGTTCTAATTTGCCATACATAACTTTCAACATATTTTTAAAGACTGTACAGGGATCGTTAAAAACAAACTGTTTTTCAAGGCTTTTCCGCATCTTGTTATATTACGTATAGTGTACCGGTTTGATGCGATTTTGTTGTTTTTCTTTCTAAAAACGTATCGATGTTTCACAAATATGGCACTCATTGTGTCGCCCTTCCGAAGAAACGGCGATACATAGGGACTGCTTTGTCCGTCTGTCCGTCCGTCCGTCCGTCACGAAAACTTAACATTGGCTTTAACTTTGCCATTTCTTAATATTTCTTCATCAAACTTTTAAATTATATTGCTAATGACAAGACGCTGGAGATGATGCCAAATTCTCAAGGTCAAGGTAAAATTTGATGGAGTTATGCCCCTTTTTCTACTTGGATTTAGACACGAAAACTTAACATTGGCTATAACTTTGTCATTTCTTAATATTTGTTCATCAAACTTTCAAATTATATTGCTTATGACAACACGCTCGAGATGATGCCCAATTCTCAATGTTAAGGTCACAATTGATGGAGTTATGCCCCTTTTTGTAATTGGATTTTGACACGAAAACTTAACATTAGCTATAACTTTGTTTTTTCCAAATATTCCTTCATGAAACTTTCAAATTATATTGCTTATGACAACACGCTCGTGATGATGCCAAATTCTTTAGGTCAACATCACATTTGATGGAGTTATGCCCCTTTTGTATTTGCATTGTTATTCCGACATAGAACCAGAGGGCGACACAAGTTTTCAACTGAACACCTATCTAGTTTTATTTATCATACCACTATGACATTCTGTCAGCATTTAAGTTAATAACACTACACATAATTATTGATATAAAGTGTTATTGGAAGCATGACTTTAAAAAATATTGCCTGAAAAATCATTAGAAGTAGATTTGATCCAAAAATGTTGGGGGACTTAGATTTGAATGAATGAATGACTATTTATGGAGTGTAACCAATATAGTCAAAAGACTAATCTCCTTGGGGGCCCTCTAAAAGTACATACATGTTATATTATAGTAATGATAAGGTGTAGCGAAACAAAACTTAAAAACAAATAATGATATGCTATGACAACTATGATTTGATCCAAAAAAAGTCCGAGTAGCTTAACCACCGTGATCTTATCGGCACACTTCTTGCGTGTAGAGCGGTATGCGAGATGGTCATTTCTCATTTGTACTCTTGTTAAATTACCCATAAATTACTCTTGTTAAATTACCCATAAATTACAAGTTCAGGTTAACATAGCCATAAAAAGATGACAAAAAGTCAAAACCACAATACATCACTAGCTGTCAATAGCAACCGTCTCTGTCGTCATTAGCAACGCATAAATGTCCGAAAATAGCCATATGGGCACGCGAATAAATTATGTAAACCTATTTGACAAGTCATTTTAATTGCTTTGCTTCTACAGGCTATATTACGCAGTACTTTGACTTGATTAATTAAATTTTCCTTACTCGAATGATGCGTTTTATTAATTTTGCTAGTATGGAAATATTTTGAGAATTTTCTAGAATTCCAGTAGTCGATTAAGGTTGCACTTACGTCAATCAAATTCCCATACGCCTCGATGTTAAGTTCCTAATATTCAATGTCCTTTTAACATGATTTATGTATAGGTTATTATTCAGTATTTAATGTTAAATTTTCTAATTTTGAACTATAACCTTCTTAAAGTTCAACCAACCTATCACTTTTGCCATTATCAGCAGGTGTTGAAAAAAGATCTATTGATTCTCAGAAAACTCATCCTGTTCTAGAACAAATTTTCTAATTTTATGGCACTGTTATCAATGGATCAGTGTCCGATCTGCAGGTGTCTTAAAACAAAAGAGCACTGTTGAGTTCTCAACCCTACCCTGACAAGAAAATTCAAAGCTCACTCAGGTTATATTTTACTTTGTGTAAACATGGACTTCAGTTTTAGTAACAGACGATGCATTTTTCTAAAACATATTCTTAGATTTATCAGAAACTGCAGAAATAAGTGCAACTCAGCTGATAACAATAAGCGCACAAGATTTGTATACACCATAGAATACTAACTGGAAAACAGAAGCTTAACTATTTCATTTTATTAATGATTTCTTATAATTTAAAGTACTTTTTTTATAAAAAGAAAATCGTATACAACATTAAAAATTATTTAAAACTTTAAATTTTAGTGTGATAAAATACAAGTGGGTGATTCAGGTATAAAGTATTATTTTTACAGGTGAACTCTTATTTATTTATCTTAGGACGATCTGTGAGCTATGCAAGGACGACACTTGTTCCAAGTTCAGTAAAAACTCGTGTTGTACATTGTAAGGCAATAGAAAAAATATTTTAGATTCTCATCCCCGCCCGCCCCTGTCCAAAACCACCCGCCCCCAAAAAATTTATTGGTAAAAGAAATCGAAACATATTCTGTTCCGGACAGAATGGGTTTTAGACTATCCCGAAATACTAAAGTGATAGTTCCGAAATAATTAATCTGCGCTAATGACTTGTGTAATAAAATATTAATTACTTATTCTCGGAGAGTTCTTTTAAATGAACCACCAAATATAACACTGTAATTCTTTTTCATTCACTTCCAAGAAATTAAATGGAATAGTTCTATTCCCTCTATAAAATTGAGTAAAATCTGACAAATTTAACTATTAAATCTACCAGATTTTATCATTAAAATGGTCAGAGTTATCAAAAAAATAATGGAATACCCAAATTATGCCATTAAGAAAATATATCGAGAATTTTCTAGAATATCAATTAGCCGATAAGCGGTCGAGGCGACAGAACGGTAGTCGTAAAATCTAGATGTCGTAAACTTGTCCTAAAAAAGAAATGTTTGACAGAAACCCTCATAAATAACACACCTGGCGCAAAATACCAATTCATTATCAATCATAGATATACACTGACCCTGAACATGTTAATTAGTTAAATAAACAGTTTTGTCTATTAATTAAGAATGCTTTTTCTTCTAAAGTTTTAAAAATATGCTATCTTAAAGATCCCCGTGACGTCACGTGTCAGGACGAAATTTTTATTGTCCTTGTCAAATAATAATAAAGTAGTGATACTAATCTTCAAGCCACACACACTAACTAACTGCATTTATATCTTAAACCATAAATGGTAAAAATACGTAAATTGCTATTCAAACTTTCGCAATATAAAGGTTAATGAAAACCGTTCATAATATGTTTGCAATTAACAGCAAGTTTGATTAAAACTGATCTATCAGTAGTGTTCATTAACATTTCAAATTTCAGAGTTTAATGCACTTGTACAGCATTCCTTTTTCTATAAGCATTTCTAAATGTTCTAGGTTCAGTTTCCCTACTTCAAATTACAGATGAAAAACGCTAAATTAATCAAAATAGTGCACTTTAAACGAAAGTGTTTAGATATTGCAATGTTTGATAACCCTCGACAAAAATTGACAGTATAATTATTATTTTTATCAATAATACACGAAGTAACAAATAAATGACTCAATTTATAACCGCCAATTGACGTAGATTGCTTTAAGTGATACTATTACATGCAGTTGTGTAGTTTTGGGCATAAAACGCAAATTATGAGAAAACAACGTACGCCAATAATTAATTTCTTGACATATACTGTTGCTGAACCATCATTCAGATGTCCAGTTAGGTTTCCCTTGACACTTGGTATATGAATGTTTATATTGTTAAATCATTAGACAATGTCATCATGTTTTGAAGGGTCGTCAATGACAAAGCCGTAGTGATTTTTTAAACCTGCCTATTCACGGTTCATGGTGGAATACTCCAATTGGTTAGATATGTTTAATACAGTGAAACCTGCCTTAGCAGCCACCTGCGAATAGCAACCACCTGTCTTAAACAGCCAGTTTGAATATGACCTTAACTGACATTTTGTTCTAATGTTGCCACCTGTCTTCAGCAGCCACTTTTTGTCACTACCTTGGGTGGCTTCTAATTTCAACACATTGTTCCTTTATATAGTGTTGCATGAATTTCTACTCAATAATTAAGACCCCCACCCACCCCCACCTCCACTTTTTTAAGACTTTTTTTGTAAAGTCCCAAATGCGGTCTTCAGAGAAAGGTTTTACCCTACTACTTCATTAAGCCATTTTTGAGGCCCCTATCCGGGTAACCCCTTTTATTTCGAAACATGCGTTAAAACAGAAAAATATAAATAAACAGTAAAATCTCTATTAAGCAGCCGCACAAGGAGGTGACAAAAAGTTGCTGCTTTACACAGGTAAAATAAGATTAAAATGTCAGTTTAGGACATATCCAAATTGACTGTTTAAGACAGTTGGTTGTTAAATGCAGTTGTCTGCCGGTTCAACTGCACGTTTTATAAGATTAATACAAGAATATAAGTTATAACTCAAACATTATTTTAAATGTAAATATAAGGCACCATTAAACATAATAAGGATATAACTCAAGATAGCCTCAGAAAGTCATAAATTTTTAACATATTTTTAAAAAGGACAAGTTTAAAACGACTCCAAACTAGCGAATCTTGCATTATTATACATATGTATTACAGATCAGGCGCGAATTTTGTCAAAATTTTGAAATATGTAGGATCGGTTGTGAGTGAATTTAAAGCGGCATTACTTCAATTTAACCCGCTCTTGTATGAAATATTACATGTATTTGGAACTATAGGCACAAAATTGCAGCATTAGTTCGGGCTAAAATTGTAATTTACTAAAATAAATTTGGTCAGCGCGACTAAAAGCAAAAGAAGGATTTCCGAAACGTTACAGAAATCGATTACGCGCATGAAGTGGTCTCTTCGTCGGTGCTAAATATAGCTCTATTATATTAAGCTTCTTAAAAGTTCGTTAACGATAATTTAACAATATCATTGAAAATCCCGTTTATAAGAAATAATTCGATCAGACCTTTTGTATTCTGTTAGAGAGTTTATATATTGGAGTCTATATGGACAAATATGATTTTTCAATAGTATATTCTTACTTAAGTTTAGGGCTGGGGCTTTAAGGTGGATGGAAACGTTGCTCACCAAGTTTTGACGTCAAAAATTAAATATTGTCCAAATCTTATGAAATTTGGTCAGAATAATGTGTGAGGATCGCGTTATTGAAATATGCAAAATATTTTTACTTGCCAACGACGGTTATTAAAAAACAACGCCATCTATGAAGGCACCCTGATTTTCTCCATTTTTTTCCTAAACGTAGTGATTTATAGTATGTAGTTAACGCCAAAATGATATTAAATTTGCCTTTGGATATGCACCGGTGCAAGCATAATATGATTTTAGTAAAATCTTTGAATTGAGACATTCTATGTACGTGAACTATCTTAAAAATAGACTTAACGCGAGCTTTATTTGCACCGTTTTTAGCGTACCCCTACTGTCTTCGAAGTAATATAAACGCGAAAACAGACGGTATAGTATTATAGTAACCCTATACAAATTTTGGCTTCAAATATATTCACTCGTACGTTGACTATTTAAAAATACTATCGCGTATTTTTTTTTGTCTTCTACAGTCTAGATGATACTTTTTGATATTTCAAAAACTTTATATTTCGTCCCGAAACTGTTAAAATGCAGCTTTAAAACTTAATAGGCTGAATTTGTGTAAGAAACACGACTGTCGCCGAATATGATTCTATCAGATCATTTATTTTTCAAGTGATCATTTTGAAGAAATGTATTAACTGAAAAGCGAACAATGTAGACGCCGATCAGATTGTGCGCATGCGCAGACTGGTCTGACTGCAGTCAGAGGTCGAAAACAATGCCGATAAAATTCTGCGCATGCGCAGACTGATCTGAATCAGCAGTCAGTGGTCGCAAATAATACCTCACTATAGATCTACATTGTCAGCGTCCGCCCGCAGGCCAAAGGAGAATCAATGATTACGTCATGTCAGGAGACATTTGTAACGAGTGTCTCGTCTCGATGTGATCAAGGTGACCCAACCCATTAAGAAGCCTTGTCATACTGGGTATCATTATATTTCGCGAGGGTTTGAATTCCGCGTCTATATTTCTCGAAAGGGTAAATGCGCGAATTTTAGCCTCAGCAAAATTTCAACGTGTTAAACCATGTCTGTATTTCGCGCTAGTGTGAAAGCGCGAATTTAAACCCCACCCAATATTCACAATGTATAAATATGTTTTAAAGAAAAATACATATTCGCGATTTTATGCCCGCGAGAATTAAATCAATGGTGGCGGAGTTTGCGCGTAAATTCGTCTCCGCTTAATCAAATGATACCTCAGTGTTATGGAATTTAAGAAAGCAATCATTAAGTTGCAATATTTATTTGAAACATACTTCGGCCACTCACGTTCGTATGGTGGCCTTTCCCCGCCCTTCCCCCACCACCGCAATCCCGTACCCCTCCCCCGCATCCTCAATACCCTACCCGTCTCCCCTAACAAAGCTATAGGGTATTGTTTAATTCTCAGTCTCATGCTGACACTTTTTCTCCATTGTTTTTACATGTTTATAATTATTGAATGTTTATTTATATTTTTCTGCATGATTGAATATGCTGATTTTATAAGTATTAACCCTTCCCTCTTTAAATACGGGTTTCATCGTGTATTCAAACAGTTTAGACCTAGATCAGCTGGCGCATCAGTGTCGTCTGATCTGAATCTACACTGATGATCGCTTCTTGGTCAGAAATAACCGAAATGATCAAAATCTCAAGGATGTGCCGGCTGATCTGACTCTACACTGATGATCGCTTCTTGGTCAGAAATAACCGAGATGATCAAAAGCTCACGGATGTGCCGTCTGATCTGAATCTACACTGATGATCGCTTCTTGGTCAGAAATAACCGAGATGATCAAAAGCTCACGGATGTGTCGGCTGATCTGAATCCGATCTGGATCTTCACTTTTCGCCCATAAAATAATCGCCCTATCCCTTGAAGAAAAGGTTTAAGCTTAGAATGAGTTTGTTCTGAACGTTTGGGTTTTTTTATAACTTTTCTTTCTTGGTCTTTTACATGGTCTATCCCATCGCCTCCCTCACTCACTCCCTCCCGTCCGTCCCACCCTCTCTTATCTCAAATAGAACAAAACCAACAAAATAATTATTTCTAAATGTTATAATGCGTTCTGTTTATTTATGCGTAGTCGGCCATGTAGAAACCGGTTCCAAGATCATAAAACTAAATCAGAAGACCAGTCTCAAATCTCAAGCATATGATTGGCTGACTTCCGGTTTTCTGCAAATTTCCCGACAGCCGTCTGTTAAAACATTTTCAAACTTTTGCCAACTACAAACGAGTATGTCGAAAAGAAGAAAGCACTTGAAACTTTCAGTTTCATATTAAATTGAGTTTTCCTTGCCACGCAGAAAAAGTAAGACATTACAGACTTTAACATGTTTTCCCATTGGCTGTAATGAAATTTTGTCCGAATATTTTTTTATATTGTTTTTACGAAATACTAAGCTTTAAAAATTTTGCAGCTAATACGCCTGATAAGACTAGAAGTTACCAGGATTTGCAAGTGTGTATACCAATGCTACTTTGTTATACCGTATGGTTTCAATTTCACCAATGTAAAAGCTACGGTAAAAGTTGTAACTTGCTATTGACGTCCAGAATAATTTGTGAAAAGTGTCAGGAACTTGAAAACTGGTTAGATGCATATTTTTATGACTTGATAAAATTCGTAACACTTTTATGTTTTTACTAACGAATGCTAACGACGAAATAACTTGCCCAAACCGGCTAAGTGAGTTAAAACTGAATACATTAAATATTATTTTAAATAAATATTCACACTTCTGTTACTCAAAAACTTTTATTGTCGCAAGTGTATAAACTTGCTTAACTCGTTTTACGTAGCTGTATAATTTTAATAATAAAACGAAGAAAATGCCCTATGCTTTTTGCCAGGTACTGTGGTGTCATTACATTTTGCGGGGACGAATTTTCGCGAAAAATCGGAAATAATATATTCTCGAGGGCATGTGTGTAAGCAACAGAATTTTTAATCAGACATATAATTGATAACACGTTTTTAAATTCGCTGGGGTTCAAATTCGCGTTTTTACAGTAGCGCTAATACGCGAAATTTAATACCCCGCGAAATAAAATGATAATACAGTAATTTTACATAACATCCACGCCACAATTTATACTTTAAGACAAGACAAAATCACATTCATAACAACTGCTCATAAACTTGAGGAGTTGACACGTTTCCGCCATATAAATATAAAGGACAGTTGTAATTCGGTCCTTCTGAGTTGTGCCGCGGTACGTCACGTTGAAAAACGGCGTGTCGTCTGCATCTAAGTGTAATTTCTTTGTTCTGCTGGAATTAGTTTTCTTTAGAGAACAGTGAATAGAAGTTCGAATTCACAAGGTAAATTTTTATATTTTGACCAGAGGCGTAGCTTGACTTTTCTTGTTATCAAGATAAAACATGAGTTATATTATTGTTTTTAAAACTCACTAAGAACGGTGAATAAAAGTTCGAATTCAAAAAGTAAATTTTTATATTATGACTAGCGGCGTAGCTTGACTTTTCTATTTATCAAGATTAACGAGAGTTATGTTATTGTTTTTAAAACTGACTTTGATATCTTTATTTGATCTCGGGCATAACCTTTCTAAGTTTCGTACATTTAAAGGTTTTGCTGCAAAACATTTCATTGTAATCGATGTATGGTTTGCATGTGTAATTCGTAACAACAACAACAACAACAAACAACAACAGAACTTTACCACAACAGTTGTCATCTACAGAGTATAAATCACTTTACATTTAAACAAACACGGTTAGTTTTAGGAGTAAAAAATGTGTAATATAAGATTATATTTTCAAAGAAATATGTGTAATTTGTTTAAATTATAATGTAGGCCTACTTCTTTTAATGACAATAGAAAACGCGGTTGTTTTACATCCCACATACATAATAATGAAATGTGAAATTCGATTGAATAAATACGAGTATACACTAGTTTTATGTCAACAGAAAATCAGGTCACTTCAAAAGTACATGATAATAAGATTTGTAACATTAAAATAACTCCTCGGATGGTTTTACATGAGTTATCGGCCCTTTAAGAGATTATATATTTAATGCCCATTGACAGGCTCAATCAAACCGAGCCGGCAATATTTTCATATTTGGCGTGTTCGGTGGCTTTCAGAGTTCCATTTTCATCTGTTTTAATATCAAATGCAATGTCAAATCCGGCACCATGGCCGAAGAACAAAACTGTAATTTGAGTTTGTGTTGTGTTTTTTTGGTGTTTTTTTTTTCAAATGTTTAATCATTTCCCGTTGAGCGTTGTGTTATATTTAGAAGTAACTTACGTCTATTCAATTTTATTTTATGCACTTGTAAACTAGAATAACAAGTTTCCAATGACAAGAAAAGGTATTGTAATATTGATACAAGTGTCCAAAATATGAAATAATGCAATGACTTAATGCGAGCTCTTAATAACAGTTGAATACAATATTCGGTAATTTTTTTCACAATTCTAGTTCTAAATTGAAAGAAGTACTCTAAGGATAAAAAACAAGAGTTAAAAAATAATATGCATGATTTTTAAACCATTCTGATGCAGAGGCGGAGGCAAAGGAGGGTTCAATGGGGTTGCAATATTTAATTTTTAATGGAAACTTTGGCCAAAAAATTAGAAAAGAGAAAGTGGGTTTAGCAGCAGGCGAGTAGGAGCTGTGGCCGCATGAGCCGTGGCCGCAGCCCCAATATTTCGGCAAGCCGCGGCCCCGGCGGCCACGACTCAATAATAAGAATTCTTTTTGGCGCTTATGCGATACCATTAACAGTAAAATCTTACACTGTCAAGAGTCAACGTTCAGGAAACGGCGATATGTCGCAGTAGTTTTAGGGTGTTAAAGCCACGTTTGAGAAAGGATGTATCCCAGTTAAATGTATCGAAATAAAACAACACTATAGAGAATATGTGAAACAATATCATATTCAAAAACCAATGTTGGCAAAGTAAAATATTGAAGTGGTTAAGTATTATTTTATTTCATAAATTAACGTCATTACCTGAGGAACAAAGTCGGTTGCTAGATTTTCAGGAAGGGGATTCGTTTGTGGTAGTTTAAGGGTAGTTACACGATAATATCAAATTTTTTAGTAATATTTCTGCCCCAAAAGGGGATTCGATCAACCCTTAAAAGAAACCCTCTGGATCCGCCACTGAGGAACATTCAATAAATATGGAAAGAATATATTATATAACAGAAAGAATAGACGTATAATTTATAAACAGTGATCTTAATGTTTCTTGCAGTATTTCAGTATAATAATTTAAGCGTTTATATACACAGTGACTAAATTTATGAATTGTATAATGTAAGTAAGTAACTTTTTATATCGACATGCCATTGCTATGCAGCCAAAATAATGTATTCCGCGGTCACAATGTTCAGATCGGTCCTACGCGCATGCTGCAGATAAAGTTTTAAATAACCGGCCCCAGCCGGTAATCGTCTATTTTTAGAACCATATTTAGCCCATATAACACCATAAAGTTAGAGTTCATTTACTAAAATACAAAACTAATACAAATTGATATGTTAATGTCTCCCCATAAAACCTCTCATTTGATGACCCGAATGTCAAACTGTCCTCACAAAAGCGTAATTTTTGCTATGAAAACTGTATCACGTGACTGTCACGTGATATAAATAATCAATTGACAAAGATGTTGTCATGATTTTAAATGGCAGGTTATATAATTATTATAAATTAGCATATTGTCAGTTATATTGCGAAACTACTGTAACTTTATATAAATACAGAAGGGTATACAATAGTTTTGCATATTTAATTACTAAATGTCATGCAAAACTCATTATACGACGTCCGTATCAGATCCGCCTCAAGAAAAACTTAACCTTTACACGAACTTACGAACAAATAATAAGTGCATTTCATGGCCTTTTTAAAATAACGGTATGCCTCCTTCATATTTAAATTGTACTTATATCATTTTTGCACAAAGTTGACGATTTTTTGTGGTCAGAAACATCAGGTTTATGGTTTATTGACTTTATTCATCTTGATATTTCGGGCCAAATCATCGCAATCAGATAATAAATTGGGCAAATCACGGGTTGAGGTGTCTTTCGTGATAATTTTGACGTTTAAGTTGTTACTATATATGAAAAGAACAATTATCTTTTAATTTCTCATAACTAAAAAGTGAGTGTTTACACATTTTAACAAAATATGTTATAATTACCGCGAAATGCATTATGAAGAAATGTCGTCTGTTCAACTTTATGACGTCATACCAATGACTAACTTTTGCTGTCCGAAGACCCCCTTTTCCTGTGACGCGCCTCAATTAAATGTAAAATTTTATCCTTTTTTTCTTAAACTGTTTTGTGAATACGAATAGACTTTGATATTAATTGTGGGTACAAAATGAATATTTATAAATTCCCAATTCAGTCGGAAAAAATATGCAAGTTTGTTTTGTGAATAAGGGCTCAGAGTACAGGAAAGGAGGTTTTGTTGGCACAGCACGCTCAAAGTCATATACAGTTGACGTACCATGGCGGAAATAGCAGTAGTTTGCCGATTGAGTGGTTTGTCTAGTAAATGAACTTCTCGGTTTCACGGGGAATGTTCGGCGAGGATCACGTGCATACTGGAGCGTTTTGTGCATGAATAACGCGTACGGCGGAACTAAATTTATGTTCAAAGATACGCGAAGTGGATGTTTTACATGTATTTTAAGGTAGTGCACAAATAAAACGAAAAGATTTTTCACTGCATTCCTTTTCCGTTTTCTCTCCACAAGAGGTTTTGTTTCTGAATAAATTAGGTTGCTTATATAACGTTAGATATGTCACTAGCGTCGTTTAATTTAAGCCTGTACGCGCTGAAGCGTTCACCGATGACCGCGTTCATATAACTTAATTATAACAGTAGGTCACTGTGCTTTTAATTTATTCAGAAACGATTTTTGTGGGGCTAAAAGTACTTAACATTAGGTAGCTCAGGTTGTTGTATGTTACATTTTACATAAACGTTAAGAATTACACGAAACAGAAGCGTTGTTGTTAAAACAGCGAAACCTTTCGGAAATCTTCGGATAACTCCGATGCTGTGTTTGTTTGAACATCCACGTAGCGATTTGATTGGCAAAAATAACTGCAAGGGGATGTAATTACTGCGAGGAGTTTCTGTTGGTTGGTTGTTGTTGCTGCTGCTGATCTTCATATGGTCGTCTTTATTTCAAGGTAGAAAATAGTGAAAAACTTTAAAATGGGGCATAGTGGTCTTTTTGTCAAATTTTTCGTATTTTTTCTGGTGGTCTTAATGTGTGTGTAGGGGGGGGGGGGGGGGGTTAAGTAACTGTACATCTCTGTTAAAACTTCTTACGATGAAAATACGATATTAAGTCAAATCTGTTTTCAAAGATCACTCAGGGGAAACCCAGAAGTAGTCTTTGAATGCAGGTCGTCTTTGTTCACAGGTAAATTTGTTCTTAAATTCAGGCAGTGGAACGAAAATAATGCGATCTTTATAAACAGGTGGTCTTTGGCACAGGTCGGACTGTAATTGTTTTGAATTCAATATTAATGACATGCCAACAATTAGTTCAAACAAGAGGACCCAATATCATAAAATTAAGAATAAAGACCATTCTCAAATCTCGAGCATCTGAATGGCTGAAATGGAGACTTGTCACACTTTACTGCTATACTTTAATTAATTTATCCATTGAAGATTTTTATCCTCAGTTTTAGCCGTCCTTTTGTTTCTATTTATGACCTACCCCATACCTATGTTGATTTTACTTCAATAAATTTTCCTTAAACCACTTTGTCCTATAGCGGCCATTGAAGAACAGGTATAATATACAAGGTCGTAAATTTATCATTGTCGTCTCCAGTCAAGTGAAGATAGGTTAACTCTTCTCTTTCCGGTGTAAGTCACGTGACTTTATATATAAAATGAAAATTGTCGTCTGCATTTTGCCGCAGAAGTGTCTCATCTTTGGTTTTAATAAGAGGAAGGCTGAAAAGTAAAATAATTAATTTTGACATTAAAATCGGATAGTTTTGTAGGCGGATTTCAATCAGCGGCAAGTTATTTCTGGAACTGAGGTATATTATATAAATATTTTCGTTCACTTATTTCTTAATACACAGAATTTCGTCAACTGACGAAATTTCTTCGGACTATAAATTTAAAAATACAGAAATGCACATTTTTACTTTTTTTTAATAGATTTTTTACGGTCAACTGATAAAAAAACTTTGAAATGATTGAAGAACAAAGTCGAGCGGTTCATATTTAACTGAATCAAAACCACATTAACAATGTGTTAATGTTTAGCAGATGTGTTCATTATCAAAGTTCATGAATGACCAAAGAGTTAATTTTTAATTGTTCATCACGTGTTATAAAAGGCCGTTCGCTGACCTGACCGCGCTCCAGTGTTTTTACCGTGACATACAGATAGGTAAATAGATTTAGTTAATAAAGCTCTTTTTGTTCAACGTGGACATTAATTTATTTCAAATGCTTATTTGAATTAGTTCAGAATTTGTTGTGTGAACACTCTGAGACTCATTCAATCCGCTTTCTGAAATAATGTATCCGCGGTATACACGCATTCACCCCCTTTCTGGAATATATATCCGCGGTATATTGTATCCGACGACGGTACAAAAAAGTGAAGGAAGTATATCACATGAACAACAAGGTTTCATCCAAGATATCCAGAACTGGGGTTCGTTTTAAGGCAGTCTTACATGACAGTTTGCAACTTTTGGCAATCGTTTCCGGTAGATTTTATTGATTCTTTTAAATATTCAGGTTTAGACTTTGGCAGTAGAAATAGCCTATTAGACAGTAAAATTGTCCGAAATTTCGAGATTTGACCCGTGATATCATAGAAGATAGCGCGTCTTCATAGCTTAACTTAACTTAAACTAAAGTAATTTGCATAAGGTAATAGGGTTGGGTAGAGTTATCTTGACATATATATGCGCATGGCAAAAATAACAATTTAAAAGCAAAAATCAGGACCTAGCTCTAACAAAATAGAACTGAAATTGGACAAGTCTTGGAGCACTAGTTTTTTATTGATCAAAGAAGAAAATGGAGCAAAACTTAATCGGTCATGAAAAATTTTAGATCCGTCTTTTTATTTTATTATCAGAAGTTTATCCAGATAGGGGTTCAGTGATTTTGCTCGAACCACCTTTAGGGGTAGCAGTATATCCTTTTCATGGGGATTTTGGCTGGATATAATCATGTAAATATACCATGAATGTCCAAAATGAACCCTTTCCTTTGAAATCTTGTATCTGTCCTATTCTGTGCATTTCGAAGCCGTCTGCTGCATACTAATTACATTGTCAGAGTTCCAAAAGTCCAATTCGTCGAATGCACACTGGGTGACGCCATTTCGGAAACTTTGCAGAGTGGTACCCTTGCTCATTGCGTGTAAATAGCATTACATCACTCAATAAACTACACTTAATTTATGGTGGCTGATATCGGCCATTTCGTGTGTTCGTATCGACGAGGCGAAATGTTGAAGTAACGAATACACAAAAAGTCGAAAAAACGTTTATTCGACGTATGTTCGCCCTCTGATATTCGAGAAAAGGAAATGTTAATGGCGTAATCTTTTGGCAAGGGAGATCCTCTCTTACTTAAAAAAAAATCTTGCGAAGTTACTCTGTTGAACGACTGAGTTTGCCAATATCGATCTTGCCATGAAAACGGTGAACTACCGCCATCTTCTTTAATTACCTAATTACTAATGGAAATGTTCGATGATCTAACTACAGTCCTTCTATCCACATATCTTTATCTCTTATCTTAAATTCAAACGCACGATACTCCATTGTAATATGTTAATTATTTTTAAATTAAAATCACTTACACTTATTCTTTTTACGTCCTTTGTGAGTGCGGATTTAATTAGTAACTTCTTTTAAACTACTGTCAGACAATCTTTATAGCTTATGTGAAAAAAACTAATTATGTTGATGGGACGGCGACTTTGTCATAAATATGGGTAGTCTATGAAGCATCTTTAGGTAAATCATGCGATAATAAGAATACGATCTGCATAAATGGGGCATGATGAGGAACTAGCCCCATATACATGTGGGTTCATAATTATGCTGTAGGTGGGGGTGGGGGGTCGGGGACATGCCATCACACCCCGATTTTTAAATAATAATGGGGCAATCTATTGCATTGTTGGCGTTCTAATCTGTACGAATCATGTGGGATCAGCCGCGTACAAGCTTAAAGGCAGCCATGCGCCTGATGGTGTGTTTTTATCGTTTGAAGAAACTGAAAATTTAACTTATAAAACAAAAGTATAATAAGAATTAAAACACGATACTAAATCCCCAAATACTACGGAATTTTTTTCAGCCGATTTGGCGCGCGTGCGCGCGAGCGAGAGACAGAACCTATCTTATTGTCACGATGATTTACATATTTGTTTTTTTGTGGGGGACAATAATGGTTGTAGCGGAAATAACCGGTGCAAACTGGTTCGAACCGGATGAATATAAAATACTTATTTTCCTATAGACGAATGAGGCCATTCAGCCAATCAGATGCCTGAGATTTGAGACGGGTTTCCAATCTCAGCTTTATAATCTACAGTCCGTGTACGGCACAAAATGTTAATTATAATGTATTATGTATAATGTAAACTGATAAAATTAACTAGTATTTTAAATAACAGAACCGACTGTTTTGACGAGTTCGTGTTATTTACTAACCATAATTATATACTCAGCAGCAAAAGAAACGCGTATTTGCAAATGTCTTATATACAATTCAGAACTCATTTGTATACATACAGTAAGACCCCTCACAAAAACATCCCGAAATTATGACCACCCCATAACCCTTTTGTCCATATATACGCATTTTTACGCATGCGCGACCAGTGTAGATCCAGATCAGCAGGACAACTATGCCGTCTGATCAGGATCTGCACTGGTCGCATTTAGGTCAGAAATAACCTAATGAATCAAAAAGCGAACAGTGTAGATCCTGATCAGACGGCAGGGACCTGCCGGCTGATCTGGTACCACACTGTTCGCCCACGAAATAAAGGTGTGTCTGTGGAGGAAGGGATAAATAAGGGATAATAAGACCAATATTTCAATGTCCCTTTGAACTGTTTCGCACTATTTTACTCCCCAAAATAAAGACCGCCTCACTTTCAAGAGCACTTTTGTATAGTTCCAGCCAGAGGTGGTGTTAATAGAGGGGTATCACTGTACTTTCCGTGCTTATTTACATACAAATTATACAATTTACAAGAAAACATCTCCATTTAGACCACCTCTGGGACTAGACAAAAGTGTTCTTAATAGGGAGGTGGTCTTAATTCCGGGGTAGAAATTGGTGCAAAACTGTTCTAATGGACACTAAAATTGTGGTGTTATTAACGAGGTGGTCCTATTTTCGAGGCGGTCCTTATGAGGGGCTTTCCTGTACTGGGTTTTTATGAAATTATGAGAAACGATGCTATTTATCAAACTTTAATTAAAGACGATTGCGGTTATTTCCGTTTTTACTAAGTTATGAATTTTACGAGTTCACCGTTTCAAAATCGAAACTGGCACATATTTTTGTTAAATAGAGGCCAACATAAGTAGTTTTCCAAGAAAAGTTTAAAAAGAAAGATTATCTCTAATATTTCCTTAAAATTAAACAACCCCAAAAGGACGCGAAATATGCAAACGGTGCTCATGTAAAATTCATATTGTTGTGAAAATCAGAAACTACCGCAATCGCTTTTAAAGTTTAAAATGTCCGCATATACGACTTAATTACCGGTAATCTAAACATGCTGTGGAATGAAGATTTGACGAAAATTTAAATGTCTGGAATTTTACAACGAAGAATTTCAACATCATAAATATTTTTGAGGAAGAATCGTGTCTGTACAATGTTTAAAATAAATTTTTGCTCTGAATTAGATAAACTGTTATCATGTTTTGCGTAATTTATTTAAAGTAGGTAGTACGGTACAATAAATTACTACTGGTACTATTAAATAACATACCATTGACTTTTTTTTTCGTAAATATCCGTTATGGGTGTCGGGTGTACAATGCTGACGCATTTAAACATAACTTAACTGATGTAATTTTTTAAAAGCTCTAATTAGGTTTAACTGATGTAATTTTTTAAAAGCTCAAATTAAGTTTTATATTTTAAATTATCATTCATTTAAAACATCAAACTTAATTTGACCTTTACACTTATTGAATAATCACCCAAATATGACGTGATCTAAACTCCCATATAAATGGTATAAATGATTAAAGATAAGTAGACAGTCACATGACGTTTTGTTTATGGAAAACAGAACGGTCTTACGGCGGATTTGAACTTTTTTTATTATTTTATTTCCAATGAGCAATACTCGTTATTCGTCAAGGATACATAAAGATATCATATTTGTAAGCCTATTGCTGATTGGCTATATTTAAATTTACCTTTCTGTCTCATGACTGTCGGGTTATCAGTGGCCTACTGTACTGCTCGCACATTACTGGTATACTAAAGGAATTAAGACCTTTCTGCTATTGAGAGCACTTTTGTTGTCCAGTCCCAATTGTGGTTTTAATGGAGCGGTCTGACTGTATTATTCGAAACACACGAATTTCGATCACGAATTTGTTATTTCCTTGACACATAAAATACAATACTGTGATAACACCAGTTCAGTTGTATTTCATCAAAATTGAGTCAATATTCTAAAATAAACATATTGCAGGTAATTTATCATGAACCTTTTGTTAACATATATAACGGGCTATATACATCTCTATAGTTTATGATATGTCCATAAAATAATTGACCTATTTCAATATATTAGTTATATTTAGCACACGTTAAATACAAGTATTCTAGTTGGATAAAATTCAAGTTAGCTTACACTTTCAAATTGTAAGAAAAACTTAAATAATTTTGATCTAAATAGTACGCCATAGTCTTTCAAGAAGTTGTCACTGTTTAATATATACTTGTAATTTAATTTAATTGAATGTATTTAACTACATTAAAAAAATAAAAAGTGACCTCTTTAATGGTTAATATAATGATTTCAAATTGTTAGAAAAACTTAAATACTTTTGATCAAAATAGTACGCCATAGTCTTTTAAGAAGTTGCCACCGTTTAATTTATTTGGATGCATTTAATTACATTAAAATAGTTAAAGGTGACCTCATTAACGGCTAATATAATGATTGCATCATTTTACTTGCAAATGGTTCTTGTTTGTATTTATTGTCAGGGCTTTCGTGCTTCTGTCTTAATGATATAACCTTGATAGCTGTCAGGATTATTAAAAAATCGAGTTAGGCATTTGACGTCACAGTTAGTCTACAAGTGCTTAGAATAAATATGGTCGAAAAGTAGAGCAGATATGATCTTTAATTGACAGTGTTCGAAAAAACAGAAACCTGACAATGCATATTAGACCTGTTTTCATGGAAAAAGTTGACGAGCTATCAGAATTGTGGCTGGAAATGAAAATAAAATGTGTTTTTACTTGTCTGTGCATTTTAATATTTCTGATGCATGAAACGAGTATTCAGTTATTTTATGGGAGGGTCGAAAATAAAAATATGTGAACATGTATCTCAAAGTTATTCAAAATTTAAAGATCTTTACATTGTTTGTAAAGGCCTAACGACAGCTATTCAACGTTCGTATTTAAAAAGTAACTTTTTTTTCAAATACCTAATTTTGTATTCACCGGACTATTTGTCCAACGTAAAAAGTCAAACGGTTGACAATTCTACAATTCAAAGACTTGCCCTTCATTGAGTTTTCTTCATTTTAAAACGGGAATAGATTTGTTTAAACTGAAGTGTTTATTTAATTTATATATCATTGAATGAAATCTCTGTCATAAATCGCCGTGTTCTTCTTTTGGAAACAAGCCCTTATATTTGGTTACATAGTTAAAATTATGATATTGACAAATAGATTCGTTTATCAGCTGGTCTGAAACTATCCCGAAGTTTAGAAAAAAAGTGTAAACACTGCGTGACAAAATTTTAGGACAGAGATTTACTGTTCTGTCATTAAATTTCGCGGAACATTATTTTCGCGCACTTGACACAAATGTCGCGCGGACATAGATTCGCGAATTCTGATTACTCTCATATTATAAAATAGTATTTGATTAATATTGACTGGGGTTTAATTTCGCGCACACTTCGAGCACGAAATACGCGTTTAACTCTCGAAATATATCATAATTATAGTTCGTTGCGATTTTTTATTCGCAGACCTCTCTGTCTGCCAAATCCACGAAAATAAGTGCCCCTCGAAAATGACGGTATGTTAACAGTATGCTGAGTTCAAATAATACTCAAAAAACTAGATCTTCATAGTCAGAAATTGGATGACTTGATAAAGTCTTTTAATGTAATTGCAAACAAGACAAAGTCTAATCAGTGCTGTAGGGCAAACAGCAATAAAGGTAATTTCAAGTTCTTGAGAAATATTTGCGACTTGTGATGTCCTAACATTAAACGCACGGACGTAAAAACTGAAAGAGGCATGAAAACCAAAATCAACATACGGATAAAACTTTGGCATTTGATTTCTGATAAAGCCTCTAAATAATTGCTTCATAAATGTTCAAAGATTCGTCAAATCTGATAAAGTGCAGATTGTGCAATCAAATGGACCGGTGATAAATTAATTCTTGAAAAGCACCTTTGAGGTTCTAACTTTAAAGCTTCAATTTGACAAAAGCAGTTATAAAAGTTTCCATTGCGTAATTTGCCGACCCCTTTCATCGTTTGAAAAGGTGTTAAGTAAGGCCAGGATTTATACCTTTCCTGATAGCGGATTTCAGAACACTTTGAAATACAGTACCCCAACCCCCATTAAGACAACCCCAAAATTGACGCCATCGCGATAATAAGATCACTATTTTGGGCGCGTCACGGGAAAAGGTAATTTCGGACGGTTGACGTCAATCCTTGAAATGACGTCATATAAAGTTGAGTAGACGACATTTATTATTATGCATTTCGCGGTAAAAAAATACCATTTTATTAACAAAATGTGTAACATAAACACTTTTTAGTTATGAGAAAATAATATATTATTGAAAATTCTTTCTTAATAACGTACCATCTAAAATGTCACAAAATATGACCGAAGGAACCTTTTCCCGTGACGCGCCCCATTTCAAAGTCCATTTTCACAGTTTTGCAATTCTGTTCACCCCCAAATTTAAGATATCCCCGCTATAAAGACCAAGCGGGAAAACTTACAGACTGCAAATGTGGCTCTTATCAAATTTTGAGTAGTATACAAATAATAGTAAGTAAGCATACATTTTTTCGAATTGGTTACACACTTTATAAATCATAGGTAGAGCAGACTGAGATTAAGGACATTTTTCATGCAGGTCATGTGTTTCCAATGGTGTTACGTAATAAATACATTTAAATATGCCAATTTGATAGCATTAAAATGCAAAGATACCAACCGACTATAATAAAAACTGCAACTAAGTATTTACAGGTTCGCATGCAAGATTGTCAGAAAGAGGCAGTCTTACGGTAGTTAAATGATTATTTCTAACTAGTCTGACCAAAATCCCAAGGAAAATTGAATAATTCTGAATTCTACCTAAAAAGAGGGTTCGAGCAACCCGACAGAAACCCCCTCTGGTTCCAGACCGTGATTTGATGAACTTAACTGTATTGATAAGGACTTCCGGTGCATTAATCACATAGTGTATACGTTCTAACCGGTCTGTCGCGGTTTTAGTAGCTTTAAGTTTTTATTTCTGGACGTCATTGTTTGCTGTGTTCTATAGAAGGGTTTGCTTTAAAGCAGTTTGATAATGATAGCAGAGTATCTAAACGTGATATTCGATTCGCTTCTACCTTTACCCTTATACTTACTGCATGTTTTTTCTACAATTGGTCGATAAATAACAGTAGCGGAGTTAGTGACTGATATGTGATATAATGCTAAAATGGAGCTTTAAATTAACGTTAATGGATAAATGAAATTTAAAAGAGACTTGGACTAGATAAAGACAAAACAGGTACCTAATAGCTTAGTATAGACGTTAGGAATGTAGAACTACATATAGGATAGTACAATTCGTTTATAATAATGTGAGAGTGACATTCCTGTAAGATGCTTTTTCTATGTTGTTGTTTTCTCCTCAAATTATCATGAGCGCATAGTATATATGGAGATGGGACCAACTGTACGTCTTTGACTCAGACTATAAAAATCCAGATCTGGCCATGTGATTATAAAACTGAGAATGGAGAACAGTCGCGAATCTCAAGAATGAGATAGACTCACGCGGACTCTTATTTGATTGACTATATTCTTTCATATGAAAGTTAAATTGTTCTCTGAGTCATACAACTCGCGTGCTTTTAGTAGCATCCACTTTGTACAATCTTTCACATTGACCAACCATGAGCTGTCCACTAAAAGTTGAATCAACAGCCCCCGGCTCAAGTTATTTTTATGAGTCGTGAAACGAACGTCACTAGGCTGGTCTTTATGGACAACCGTCATTCTTTATCTTCGAGACGTTTTAGTTTTTTTTATTTTACTATTGAATCTAGACATTCATTTTGAACAACTGTCACTTCGTGATGTTTCGTTTTCAATTGATTTTACAACTGATTAACGTATCTAAATAGAACGGATGTACTTTTGATAAGTATTCAGGGGTTACCCATACAATAGGGCCCGAAACGGGAAAATGTATTCAGGGGCGCAGCTGTTTCAATGATAAGATATGAGTATTGACTACTATGACCGCAAGATTGAATGATCATCAAATCAGTTGGTATGGAACGCCGTAATGGCGTTGCATGTTGAAATAGCGCACCTGAGCCCCACCCCATCGCACAAACCTATGTACCATACCCTCTTACACACCCTTAAATCTTTACTGTTATATCATTCTAATTCGCGGTGGCTTAAATTTTGCGTATTTCGCGCTAGGAAAAGTGCGCGAAATCAAACCCACTCGAAATCAAACCATTGAATATCAAGTCTTATGAGAAAAATAGAGGTGCGCGAATTTATACCCGCGCGAATATTTCATTTATGTATTTGCGCGAAATTTTATCCGCGCGAAATTTAATGGTACCGCAGTATTCAAAATGCGTTTTCCCTTGGTTTGATATATAATCATGAAAACATGCCAGAACTATTTTTTCTGTACGTAATTAATTACCGACGTAGGTTTCTGCCACATGCGAACGGAATTAGCTCTAATCAATTCAAACCAGTACTACATACAATTCAACTTTTGTCAACTATCTATGAGTTATTGGATTGGTAAAAAAGCAACTTTACTACAATATTTGAACATTTGAAAGTCAAAAACACACGCTGTTCTTTATAACAGTTTATTCTTTAGACGACATTTCTTTAAGTCTATGTTACAAGTATAATGTCAATAATATAACAAATACGAGCATAAATTAGTCATGACGTAGTCCTGTATTATCTTTCTTTAAGAAGATGATTTAAAGCTGCTTGATCATGAATCTGGTCGAAAATATTAAGTGTTTTCAAATATCAAAATTTACAATATAAATTGTAGAAGAAATGTAAACAAAAGTAAATGTGATGAAATTTTCTTACTAAGTCAACGTGCGAGCGATTTTATTTAAAGCCAAAGTTGTTGTAGCGCAGTAAAATTCATTCACAGAAGATCCTAAAAAGTACTGATTATTCCAAAATTGTGGCGAAATTCGCTCCTTTTTCAGTTATTTATAGGCATTATAAAGTGATAGAATTCATAGTAACAAAATCTTAGACATTGGGGTATTCCACCATGATCTGTGAAAAGGCTGCTTCAAAGAAGCCTCTGAAATACCCCTTCAAATCATTTAACTTTACCTCCAATTAGTTTGAATTGGTTGACTTTACAATGCGTGCGATTATTTACATTAAATTGATTTTAACTAGTTTTGTTATTGTAAAGTAATTTATTAACCCCTTTAAGATTATGTATAAGGGTCAGGCTTGATTGTTAACAGGGTGGGAGATGAGGTTGTTGACCCAGTGTTGAAGGGATTGGAAAATTGAATACGAGCAGGGGGGGGGGGGGGGGGGGACTGGCGGTAAATAATATTATGCCCGATTGAAAAAATAATTGATATATGAGGTACCGTAGCCCGGACCACTATATTAAAAAATGAAAATTTATACTCAAAAAGGGTTGAATAAAACGTTTTAAATTGAAGATTCTACGGCTTAGTTAAAGTTTTCATGTCTGACCTAAATTAGGCACACCTTGCTCAATCACTGTCAACGTATGTAAACGTAAAAATTAAAGAGGCACGTTCATATATTTGTAAAACGAAAGTAATCGTGCTGGTGTTTGCGCGGGTTATTGTTTTGCTTTTTTTAATTTCCGTATTCATCATGTAAACATAGATTGATCCCTTGTTGCGTATTATATAGGTATTATATTGCAGTATTTAATAAAAATTGTCATTGATGAAGCTTGTAGGACAACGTTGTCGCTTGAATATTATCATGAATGCGGTTAAACGTATAAAAATTTCCGCGTACGCGTTTAACCACGGAGGACTGAAATACGTTTCGTTTTAATTAAAATGTGTACGCCGAGTGTCAAACTGTCGTGTGTTATAATTGAATGATATAGGAAATTTAACAAGTTGTCATGCGAATGAATTATTGTCAAAATGAAGACAGTGAAATTTCCTTTTTCATGTCGAGAAATAGTGTTGCTTTGTTTTATTTAACATTTCCGTTTTTACAAGAAAACATAAGGGCACAACGCGTATAACGCGAGTTTTGTGTTAATTGTCGCGTAAAATGCGCGTTACTGTGTTTGGAGATGTTTTCACTTTTTAAAATGTTATTTACATTGTTCATTATTATGTTCCACCTGCTTATATCAGCTTGAAACAGGTTTGCGGCGACAGAAAACTTGTTGTAGTTATTTTCATCTCAATTAGGCTGAGGTTATTTCCCGGTTGGGATATAAATGATTTTTACGAGCTTAAGCATAATGGTTAGGCTTTTAAATGATTTTGACGAGCTTACGAAGTATGGTTTGGATTTAAATGATTCGGTGACCTTAAGCAATATGCCACAGAAGTCTTTAATGGTTTGATGAATTATAATAAACCTTTACTTAAAAATCACTTATGCACCGTAAATTTATTAACATCGTTTTCAGTCGTGACCGATGTAAACGCTTTTTTTTTTACAAATATATGTTAGAGTTAAAAATCGACTGTCAAGAGTCAGAAAACTGATAACTCTGGGTCTGTCGACCCAAAAATCTAAAAGATAAGCTGTAAAATGTTAGAAACAATTCAGGGGCCAGTATCTCGAAAAAATGTTCGTATCGTAAGTTACGGTATGCGTTACGAAATCGCTACGAAGGCGCTAAGGTAACGTTACACGGGTATCTCGAAACACCACTTAGCTTTCTCGTAACGCGTCCCAAAGTTACGAATTCGTAAGAATTACACAAGACATATAATGACGTAATTGACATGTGAAATATCTGCATATAGTAAACCTTTCAGAGCAAAATGTTTATTTATTCAACGATCCTAATTATGTACTGAGCCAAAATTGTCTACTTTGTGGATTATTTGGGGCGAGTGCAAACTACCTACGTTGTGCAAAATGTCGTTAATATTATAAATCTATGGTGAATTGTAAGACATTGTCTGTTTCAAATTCAATACATAAAAAAATTAACAAATAAGGTGGACGTATTGCATAATGTCACTTATCATTTCTGAGACTAAAAGCGATTAAAAATATATAAAAAAACGACCCGAAGTTAACAGTTTGAGTCACGTCGACTTTTAGATTGACATTCATGACAAAGGCAAACTTACTTAAAACAAACAAACGAAATACAGTCCAACCTGTGCTAAAGACCACCTATAAACAAAGGCCAAATGTGGACCAGCGGCAATTTATTATTTCTATTCTAACAACAATCGTGAAGTAAATCGCCGTTGCTTCAATCCATTATCTTTTGAGAATGTTAGAATCCATGATAATTTTGATTGAGATGTTTATCAGCAGTTAAAAACGAGAATTATCAATAACTGTCATGGAAATTCATCACAAGTGCATAAGATTTCAGTTTTATTGTGTAAATCTAGGTTTTACTGATTGTTAAAATCCTACTTTGTTGTTGTTGTTTTTCAATTGATAGCAATAATAATACTTTTAAAAGATTGGCAAGGCAGGAATACAGACGACCATTATATTTATTCTGCGTAGGTTTGCACCGCAGAAAGACCATTTTCGTAAAAAGTAGATATACCTTCTATCGTATGTCATAAACGTATATCGCTTATCGTGCATCTTCAACGTATCGTGCGTCCGTCTATCATCTATCGTGCGTCCGTATGTCACCTGTTGTGTGTATCTTTTGTAACTTTATACGTCCATGGTACTTTACCCGCTTCACATTGTCCCAATGCGTGCCGGTTTATTGAAGCAGGTGAAACCGGATGTACCGGTAAGATTCGTGAAGCCTTGTGCAGGTATAAAGCCCCGGTGCGTCCCGGCTTGTACACCGGGACCAACAGGACCACAACCTTATCTACGCCGGGAAAGCCCGCAATTAATCGGGATGAATGAGTTTCAAATATAAAATCATGGTTTAAATACGGCTTCCTAAGTAAAAAATAATTGAATCGGCATCCACCGGCTTTTAAAGTAGCCATATCCAGACTCCACTTTTACCTGCTGCTACCATGCCAAACCGTATACCGACCAGCGGGAGTCACCATATCTCCAACTTGGACAGAGGGCATAACGGTTTAATACAGTTTGACCCTGTGGTCTTTAGGTGGAGAGACGGATCATGCCGTAAGAGCTTCGGTAATGCACCGGATCTCTCCGAAATAAGCCGGAATTTGTTTTTGCTCCCGGGGAGTCCCGGTTGTATTAAAATTTAAAACAACACCGGGCCCACTGCCCGGTTATCGCCCGTTAATTCCGATTCAATACGAGTTTTACCGCTGTCGCTACGGCTGTTGTGCCGGTTGACCCCGGCGTCTTAACCAGGACGCACCGGGGCTGTATAAAGGGACAGTGTTAACGAAGCTATACGAGTTCATTGATTATTTAGTTGTGCTCAACCCGTGACTAGACAGTATGGTCAGTAATATGCATTTCCATTACTGCCAATGACCTGGCTCAATCGAACCGAGTTTGCAATACTAGTATATTCATATTTGTTGTATTTGGTGGCTTTCAAATTTTCATTTTTATCTATAAGGTACATTTAAAAAATAAATTTGTTTAAATAAATATTGAGCAAGTACAAAAATTCAGACTAATCTCCTGAGAATATGATGAATCTGCGCAGTTTATTAAGTTACGAGAATGTTAAGGGGTCGATTTTTTTACCGTATGTTACGACCAAGTTTACGAATCTTCGCAACTTGCGAGTTCTTCGAGATAGAGGAAAATTTGGCTACGAATGCCGTAAGATGACGTTACGAACAATTTTACACTTACGATATCTTTGAGATACTGGCCCCAGCTACGGAAAAGAACCGTGAATAAGGCGAATGATGCAGTCAGGGACATAGCTTGTCCTCTATTCATGTGGATTCACAATTGTGCTAGGGGGTCTCTGCGCATCTCGGAAATATGATATCTGGTAAAGTCTGTGCGTTCTCAGGCGGATTACGTGAATTCAACCGTGTGTAGGCAGCTACGCGCCTGGCAGCGGTTTTATCTAAGAGGGGACTGATTCAAACATACCAATTTTCGAGTATGTCCCGGTTGTAAGCAGTGTCTGATACGGAAAAATACTGCTGAATCTAAGTCGGCAGAATATTCCGGTCAGCACATTGTAATCAGCGATGATTTACATAATGTACCGTAATTACTCTAATTCTTAAGACAAGTTTTTATGTCCTAATATTTAGGGGTGCAATAATACCTTTTTTGAAAGTGTCCCTAAAAAAGGGGCATACAAAATATCGATCCCAATAGTGTCCCAAAATAGTAACACAAAAATAATTTAATTTCGTGAAAAAATAAAGTGTCCGAATAGTTTATGCCCCAAGACTAAGGTAGATTACGGTAAAATCATTTGACTTAATAAAATGAACTAACCTGGTTTATAACCCTGCTCATCAATAGTGGTAAGGACTTGTAGCTTGACTTAAATTTTGAAGCTGTGCTACAACAGAACAGAATGGGTGTAAATAAACATCAAATTGACTGGTATAAAAGTGCCACATTTATAAATATGTCATATTTACTAGAATGACACTAGAGCGCTCCTTTTAATAATGCCGTTAAGCTTGTTTATGGCGTGATTAAATTTTACAAGTGCATTTCTGTTTTCTTTGTCTAATGATGATTTGTACATTTTTGCTTGATTAGAAAATACGCGCTCATCTTTAGTTCATGCGCTCAGTGCCCAAGGTTATAAAACTGAGCATGGAAACCAGTCTAAAATCTCAAGCATCTGATTGGCTGAAATGGTGACCAGTCGCCATTTCAGCCAATCAGATGCTTAAGATTTGAGATGCTTAAGATTTCAGATGCTTAAGATTTGAGACTGGTTTCCAATTTCAGCTTTATAAGCTTCTGCCCAGATGTCAAAGTAGGCACTTTGAATCGATTTTTCGGTAACTTGTCTGCATTTCAGTCAGAATCCTGAGATTTGAGGCTGGTCTCCAAACTCAGTTTTATAATCTTTGATCCTGATGTCTTGGATTTGAGACTGGTCTCCAAACACAGTTATAAACTTGGGTCATGATGTCCGTGATTTGAGATAGGTATCTAATCTCAGTTTTTTAAATCTGTGACCCTGATATCTTCGATTGATGACTGGTATCCGGTCTTTGTTTAATAATCTTTGACAATTATATCTGATTATAGACTGGCCTCCAATCTTTGTTTTATAATCTTTGACCCCGATTACTCAGATTTGAGACTTGTCTCCAGTTTATAACCTTCGGCTCTTACGTCTGAGATTCGAGACTGGTCTCGGTATCAGTTTTATTGTTGAAGCTCGTCAGGGTTGTTTACTTGTCACAATTTTGAGAGAGCAAAACACCCCGAGATAAAATATGGGAGTCTCTAAGTGTGTCTAAATTTAGAAACATATGTCTATATTTGTATATTGACTTTTGTGATACGGACCATAAAGACACTTGATGTTTGTACCACGGCAAGTTGTTGATCTGAAATATTTATTATTTGATTGCACCTGGGAACATGATGGTTAATTTAGTTTCATTTTATTTCAATAGAAAATTAAACTTAATGTCTCTCTTAAAGTTGTACTGCAAAGAAATGATATGCTAAAAATAGAACAATGTCGTGGTTTTCTGTGAGAACGTGTATGTCGTGATTTTTCATGAGAAACTGTTGAATATATACTTATTTATAAACCTATAATTAAGTGAATTTAACACAATATCATTGTTCAGATCTGCATATCTATTTAGATACAAACGATACACGCCGGTGGTTTTAATGACGTCATATATTTGAATTTATAAATGGAATGATCTAAAGCGAGTATTTCATGGTTTGTCTTAACAGATCGTGTTAGCAAGCAAAATACTGGGCGATCACATACACGATTCGCAACATTTTGAAGTGTTAAGCTGCAGTTAAACAGTAATGGATTTTTCTACTATTTATTTCCGATGGTGAAATTAACGATATGTTTTATTCCTGCCGGCAATCAATCATGTTCACTGGGCCTGTCAATCAAACTGTCCGACAATCGAGTTTATTCATTATTCTATTTTGGAAAAACAACATAAATGCATAGTATATATTATTCACAGCTTATTTAAAGCCCCAGCCCTAAACTTAAGTAAGAATATACTATTGAAAAATAATATTTGTCCATATAGACTCCAATATATAAACTCTCTAACAGAACAAAAAAGGTCCGATCGAATTCTTTCTTATAGACGGAATTTCCAATGATATTGTTAAATTATCGTTAACGAACTTTTAAGAAGCTAAATATAGTTGAGGTATATTTAGCACCGATTTTTGACGAAGAGACCACTTCATGCGCGATATCGATTTCTGTGACGTTTCGGAAATCCTTTTTTCGCTTTTATTCACGCGGACCAAATTTATTTTAGTAAATTAAAATTTTATTAGCCCGAACTAATGCTGCAAATTTGTGCCTATAGTTCCAAATACATGTAATATTTCATACAAGAGCGGGTTAAATTGAAGTAATGCCGCTTTAATTACGGTAATATTGAAGTAAAAACTCTCACATGAGATGTTTTCCGAGAAAGTGTGTGTGTAGAAGCGAATGGCAAGGAGTTGGTGCTGAGGTCAAGTGTATGTGCCTGAGCATAATAATACTAGTTATTATTGCAAATTTGTCTCATAATGTTTGATAGCATTACGTCATTGGCCGGTACACGTTTCCTTATACTTCACTTTCTCTTAGCTTTTTTTAAATATATTATATAGCATATGAAATTGGCATCATTTAAAAAACAACAGTTTATGGTCTACTAAAAGTAAAATTACTGTAAAATACACCTTCTATAGAAAACAAAAAATAAAAAACGACTCTAAATGTTGTGTATTTTACGCTGTCTTAACGTGACCGAATTCACCCAGGAAGTCAACCAAAATGAGGAAGGGTTTACGTCAGACTTTTGTAGTATAAGTAATCGTGAAAGTTACATTTTAAACGCCTTTGCCACTCATAGGGTCGTTTTCACGTTCACATATCTTTAACGTAAGTCATTTGTCCCCATCATCATTCCAACACTAATAACCGTAAAGGCTTGGATATAAAAACTAATGCAATATAATCGATTTTCGATAGAAGAAAAAATCGATAATTTCTTATTTCAACAAAAGAATTCATTTTCTATCCGACTTAAACAGTCTCACGACAAACTTTTCATAAAATCTTACTTTTACTTTCATACCTAAACAGCGAGAACAAAATGATAATTTTTTATGTAAAATAAATCTTCTGTCTAGATAATTTCCTCAACATCTGAATGTTTAATAAGACATTTACGGCCAGTTTAGTTGCGAAGCTCTGAAAGATAAATTATACCAACTTGAGATATATCCTTTTCATGCTTTTATTTGGTTTCTAATGACAATTTTTATATAACAAGTTGAGTGAGGTTAAATGTTCACAAACAGTTAAAAAAAGAAATTCGTTGAAGTAGTGGTTCTGCCCGAGGGTTGGGGAGGGGAGAGAAGGGGGGGGGGGGGGGGGGGGGGGAGAAGTTGGCGGGAACTACCAGCAAAAAAAATAATCATAAATTTTTGTTGTTTAATCTATTTCTGTACTAGCGTACTTAACAAAAATTAAAATGCAGTTCTGCCCGAGGGGTTGGGTGAAGTGGGCGGGAACTAGAATCAAAAAATAAACATAAATTCATAGTTTTTTTTTTGTTGTTAAACCTATTACTGTACTTACGTACTTAACAAAAATCAAAATGCAGGTTTATACACACTAGGTAAAGGTTATTGAATCCAAAATCTTTAAAAACTATTCGATTACTTAGTTGTGAACGCACTTTTAATGTTTTAACGTCTCCCCAGATGTGTATTCAGTCGTTAAATGTCTAGTTTCAGGACATATTTTTTTTAAATTTTTACCACTGCAGTTACAATAAGGTGATTAGTGTTTAAGGACCGTTTTCGCATTATTGGGTGTAAAGCAGTGACTAGAAAACTCGGAAAATTCGTGAGTTTGTTTATTTTTGTTTAAAATATTGATATTGTTTCTGTCCATAAATTTATAACTTATTCAAGGACAACTATCAGTTTAAATACGTCATCAAAAGTGCTCGGCGATATGTGATATATGCTTCAAATGGTATAAAGTTGTCAAATAATATAATGAGAAAATAGAGGACAAAACTGTCTTTCCATTTTTTTTGATAACTCGGAAGCTAATTTTCGAATAAATTAGAGGAAAAAAACACTAATCGAAGTACCTAAAATATACTAATTATAATACAAGTAAGTTATTATATTCATAGAACTAGCCGATACCATAAATGATCACGTGACGATGATAAATATCACGTGAAATGAGAAGAAATAAACGAGAATTTTCTATTTCTTTACCTTACTTGTGAATAAATTAATTTGACGAATACAATGTCGTCTCCTTACTTGATTTATGTTTCACCTAATTGCTTTAACTTCCGACTTTAACGGTTAATTGTTTGTGAACGACGTAGAAGCTATATAAATTCTTGTTCATAATTTATCATTTTTACGCATCACCCATAAATCTGACGCACAGCTTTACGTTGTTATAGTACCTATAGATTTTTGTTAAAGTAGTTGACTGTCCGAACAACAGTTTTTTGGTTGGTCCCTAGTCCCTACCCGATTTGGGACAGCATATGAAAAATCGAAAACATTATAAGTATTGTTTTGAATGTTGTTAATAACTTCCAAAACAATTCTGTGATGATTTGTTTGAATTTTAACGTATGATCTATTTCGAAAGAAAACCATCCCGTTGGATAGGATGTGACGTCACGATCGATGAACCAATCAGAATCGTAGTCTTGACGACAGTTAAGGTTCGCGACCGCAACCCAGATTACACCACCCATGAAGCGTGCCAGTTAAAACAATTTTTACGTGCAAAAAGCATGTTAGTGCGGTTAGATCATGTTAGTGCGGTTAGATCATGTTAGATCGTGTGTATATCCATGGTCTACATATCAAGCCTTTATTTCGCTGTTCGAATATAAAATTATATTCAACTTACATCACCTGTGCAACTAGTATTGGTATTCGATAATGAGAAGTAGGTAAAGTAATGAAATAATTTGGTTTAAGTTCTTTTGATTTTACGCGACATAAAGGCGTGTATGAAAAGCTCATATATCTAAAATTAATAGGTAACGGTTAATAGTCCGTTTTCTGTAACAAACCATCGTTAAATATTCACTTCTAATCAGTTTGGGAAACAGCATATGTACATGATTTCGTAAATGTCTTTTCAGGTTTAGTGTGCTGACATTCGTCTAGCAGACGAGATTAACTTTAGCAGACGAACCAGGCGCCCTTTCATAGTGACGTAATCCTCTTTCACAGTGACGTCATCATGGCTGATGAGGAGAAACAGAAAATAATGGAGGAGGGTTTGAGAGACCGTGGACCCACAAAGGAGCTAAGTCACGATGATCTTGAAGATTTAGGTAAGATTTAAAAATGTGATATTTGCCAAAAAAATGATAAAAATAATTGTTTTATGCATAATCTTTAGAAAATCAGTAATGCGGCGAAAGTAAACGTGTTTATTTTTATATACAATAATATTTAAATGCCTAATAAAAAGATTTATAAAAAAGGGAGCTTTAGGTAATAGAACTGTAAGGGGAGGTAACTCTGATCATCTTTCTTGATAGATTAGATTCTATTGGTAAATATACACGAGAAATTCAAAGCAGATTTGTCATTGGCTGTGTCTTTTTCGAAGAATAAAAATGCAAATCTGAACAGGCATAGAAATGGTATAACACGGGGGGGGGGGGCGCGGGGGGGGGGGGCGGGTTTGGGGGGGGGGGCGGGTTGGGGGGGGCGGGTTGGGGGTGGGGGGCTTACTTTCAGGGTGGTCCTTATAAGAGGTTTTATATTTGTATACGTTGCTATATATGTTCAAATTATCCGACACTAAACTTATGTTTTTTTCTTGTTCCGTTTTGTTTTGTTCTGTTCTGTTCTTGTTCTGTTCTGTTTTTTTTTTCATTTCTGTTCCGTTCTGTTCTTGTTCTGTTACGTTCCGTTCTGTTCTGGTCTTGCTCTGGTACTTGTTCTGTTCTGTTTTTGTTCTTTTCTGTTATTGTTATGTTCCGTTTCGTTCTTGTTCGGTTTTTTTTCTTTTCTGTTCTGTTCTATGAACTCTTTAGAATCAGTCTAGTTATTTTTGTTTTATAAATTTCAGCAAATAAACAACGTATGGTGATAGGAGTTCGCCTCCCAAGGCGACCCAAGCGTCCGAAAAAAAGCAAACGTCGAAAGGATAAAACCAGCGATGGAACAGCCCTTATGTCCGCAGATTTCAACAATCCGGCAAGTAAGCACTTACCTCCCCTGTTATTTCAGAGCGTTAGTTGTGGCCCTTCGTATTGAATGCGTCGACATCTTTATATTTTTTTCTTATTCTGAATATTAAACTATGTAAAAATTTTTTTTTCAATATATAAATGTTTGATTTTATTGTGATGCAAAGTTTAGAAAAAAACGAATGGTTAAATCTATTTCTGCAGAGGATTTTTCTCCGAGTATTTTTTTGCTAGAATTTTCATTGATATTAGATTAAAATTATTGTGTATTTGTTCTTAAAGATAAATTTTCCGACAGGACTATGTTTTTGCACATAAGTTATAAAATAAATTCTGTTTTTCCATTAATTTTAGACTTCGTCGAAGGTATAACAATGCACAAAGATCATCTTGTCTTTCAGAATACTAACTTAACTTTACCCATACGAGCTTAGATATTGTTTCCATACTGTTGACCAACCGTTTTTCAAACAATATTGCAATTTAGGTAATCTTATGATGCAATGTCGTCACTGATTTCGTGACGTCATTCTATATGTATCAACGTTATGATAGTAACGTAACTGCAACAACGTTGTGGTATAATGACGGCATTCTAGAAAGGTTGTGATACAATGACGTCACTTTAACAACATTATTACATAGACTCTAGTGACGTCATTGACAAATTATCAAAAAAAAACAAAAAACACTCGCATACCTTGGATTTAATAAAAGTTAACAGTCTGAACGACACATTTGTCCAAGATCATAAAACTAAATCTATGCCCAAGATCATAAAACTAAATCTGGAGACCAGTCACAAATCTCAAGCATCTGTTTGGCTAAAATAGCAACTGATTCAATCAGTTGTTATTTAACCCAACAGATGCATGAGATTCGAGACTGGTTTCCAATCTTAGATTTATGATCTTGGGCCTTTGATAATTTTGAAATCGAAAAATTTCCCAGGCAAAAAATCATTATTTAGGTACACTTAAGTTTGATGACACCAAAATATATATACACCGATCAATATCTAAGCCGTAGAGGTCTGTTTTACTCTCTCGAGGACATTTGTTTACAATGCGTAGATCTAGAGATGTCTCTTTGTCCTTCTCAATCTTGCACTGTTATTTATTCTTTTTTTTTTATCTTTTGTAACGCTTTAATTCGGTTTAGAAACGGAAATATCGCCTTTCATAACGCTTTCATTCACTTTAGAATAATCAAAAAGTTTAAGGTTTGTTTTCATCTTCTTTAACCCATATATCAGTCAAAATTTAAATGCGTTCGGTTAAACTTATTTATTTTACATGTATTGTGAAACAAGTTCTTTAAACTTATATTAATAACACTAAATGACTGCCTCATGGGTTAAAACTAGGTCCATAGATGATAAATCTGAATTTGGAGACCAGTCTCAAGTCTCAAGCATCTGATTGGCTAAATTGAAGATAAGCCTCAACTTTCAATTATCTGATTGATTACTAATAACCTAGATTTCCCACATTTTCTACATAATTATAACCAGGATTTCCGACATCTTCTCAGATGATCTCTTTTTCTTTCTTGTTTAACCTTGCAAGAAATAACTTTCTTTGGAGATTTTTTAAAAAGATCTCATGGAGACTCGCAGATTGCGATATTTTCTAATTTCACAACGTCATGAATGTAACGTGCACACCGGTTGCATATAATACAGCCACATTAACCAAACCTGGTCGTTGACTGGAAACCGATTAATTCACAATTATTATTATTAAATAAAGAAAGTATCTCCCTCTTTAAGAGATTTCTTTGATACAAAATAATTCTAAAATGACGATAAACTGCGTAAAAGGTGCACGCGTAAAATTCATGTAGCTGTGAAATTGGAAACTACCACAAACGTCTTTAATAAGCTTGTTCAATGACAAGTTAAGGAGACTTAGGCTGTCTCATTCATGCAAGCGAAGTATGATCAATTCTGTTTTAAGTACACTCCCACTACATTTCCATCTATTATATTGTGTTGCAGTATATGAAGTAACCGAAGGTAAATTTTTTGTTGGGACTATCACTTGCCTGTTGGAACTATCACTTCCCTGTTGGGACTATCACTTCCGAGAAGCTGCTTTATCGAACTATATGTGTGAAATTAGGCGCTGTGAGCGGTTATCTTAAGCAAAATTTACCATATAGTTAAGTCTTTCCCTTTTTATAGACAGTCCTATTCTTTTTCTTTGTTTAACGGAAAAGGGATTCTGCCGACTCTGAGGGAAGGGGATCTTGCAGCTTGATCTTGTTTTTTTTTTCATTGTCAAGCGTGGAACTAAAGGTTTTTAGCTGGGAAAGGGTTGAACTATATTCTGAGGCATTCTACTTGCGTTGGCGGTGAAAAAAGACCCTCCTTTGCAACCTTATAAAGTGATTCACCATACGCCGTTCAGTTAATCCGCTTTAGTGAAATACACTTATTAATAATATGACAAAACGGGTCCATTTCGGGTGTTCATTAAATACTCGGTTCAGAAACATCCTTCGATAAAGCCGTTTCTTGGGAGTGATACTATTGTTTGGAAGGCGGCTATGTAGAATATTCTAATTTTGGTTACAGCAATAAATAAGTATAAAACCGGTTACAGCAATAAAAGAGTATAATAAAAACCGGTTTCGAGATTAAAAAAGGAATGCATAATCGGGTGACTGGGTATATTAAATTCAGAGGAAAGTAAGAAACGAGACGAACAGTGTTTTGTCGGGTATTGGTACAAGCGCTTGTTGTTGTTGTTTTTGTCACTGTAATGGTATATACGTTTAAACCAAACGTTAACAATCGACTTCACAGCGGCGAGCAAGATGCTCCAAAGTCATTGTTTAGTTTATTATTATATAACTTTTATGTCTATTGTTGCTTATTTAACTTTCGGGTACGCAATCGTGCCGATTTAGCTGGGGTAATGAACACACTTTATAGTTCAGTTGAACCTGCGCTAACAGAACCACCTGCATTCAACAGCCACCCGCCTTAAACAGCCATCTTGACTTTGTCCTAAATTGCCATTTTGTTATTATTTTTACCTGTCTTGCTACCTAAGTTAAACAGCCACATTTTGTCACTATCTTGGGTGGTTGCTTAAAACATTTAAATTAAAAGCCAACTTTCAGAAATTCAAGAAAGACTCTCACCGAGTCTACTTTCGGTTTCAATGTCAAAACATTTTGCTCTTTGCAGTAGCACGGTTGCGTCCCCTTAACAAGCAAATAGAAGGATCGTTCTTTTTTGGTAAACTTATTGTCGAAGTATGCGCAATTTTAGTTTTAATTCCCAAGAAAATTAACTGTTATGAAAGGACACTTTATAGATGGTAAGGAATCAAACGAGTGTGAAAAATCGTTCGAAGTTGTAGATTTTCACACGAGTGATTTCAGACAAATTATTGATTATTTGTCATTTCATTTAACATTGGTTTCTCTGTACACCTTCATGTACTTTTTAACCCAATTACAAAAAGGCTATTTTATTATAAGGCAGTTCAAAAACAGTGTCCAAATAAAAAATCATCACACAAGATAGACAGTTATGAATGAACATCAGACAACCATGATCTGCGTAAATCTACTTGGTCATTACTCGATGTCATACAACAAAAATGAAAGGAAATACGAAAAAAAACACTATACGTAATTTATGGATGTTTCCTTAATTAATCATACATTTATACAGTTGAAAAACTGATATAATATTTGTAACACAATATCATTGTTTTAACCGGAAATGAGGCCGTGTAAACGCTGTATCAGCTGTTTTATAAATATGAGAATTATTAACGTCATTCTTTATTATTTGATACTTGCAATTTTTAATGTATTCGTTTGTTAACCTGATCGCAGTGCCTACTGATCTGTCCCTCTAGCTGTCCGCTCGCCTCTCTCAACAATTCGCTAGTTGATATCCCAAGCACATTCACGAACGGAAAAGTAATGCAACTTAGTATGCATTTGGTTACCATTAACGTCTCTAGATTTTGCATAATTGGGTCATATCTGTTCAAAATGTAGGTCATTAGGTCAGTTTAATAAAAAACTTCTTTTTTCATATTCATATTTTATTTGTTATGAAAATGAATTACTTAACTAGCGAATATCGTTTTTAATAACCGACCCATCTTCAACAAAGATTAGATAAATGACCATCAGGTCATTTTGTTTGTTTCTTTTTTTGTTTTGTTTATTCTCTCTTGTCATTCTGCCGCCATGTTTGCAGCCACAATGAAACTGACACTTAACGCTTAAAGTTAGAGGAAGAAGGAAAACGAATTGGCTAACCGCCATAAATGACTAAAATTGTTAAACAAGTAATCCTTAGTTTCAAATAGACACATAGAGTATGACGAATGAACCTTTTTCCATGATATTCCTTGACCTATATAGCGTTTCAGTCTAACGTTAAACTCGCTAACGTTATATTTTATCAACATGAGCTGTAAACAGTTTGTTTATGAACGTTATAGAGGGCCATACGGGCATTAGGTCTAACGTTCGTGTTATAACAAATATTGAAAGTGGTCTTTATTCAGCAAGAATATTTTATGTTGACTGTCCTTCTTTTTTTCTAATTATTGAAGAAATATACTTAAAAGTGACTTTAAGCAATTCAATTCGCAACAGATACTGTGCAGAAATTCTTGAAAGAAGTAGATCATTAAAATATCTTTAAACTGAAAATAAAAAATTACGTAAACAACATGGTTATCCTTTTATATCTATGAATAGATTATAATTATAAACAATTTATGAAGCAATCATATGGTTGACTCTATTTTTAGCAATGCAATCCCCAACAGAGACTGTGCAGACATTGTTGGGTGAAGTGGATGACGAGCAACATCAACCACATCAGGTGTTTTGTCAGTTAGACCTCCTTTACACATTTGGTCAAGAAAAACAATGGCGAGAATTCGCCAGGTAAGCATTAGTTGGAAAAATAGCAAAAATTATATTGGCTCTTCTAGGGCTCGAGTCTGTAAGGCGACTGCGTATAGCCAGGCAATGCCCAAATCAGCTTCCGCTTACTACTTATCTGACCGGGACAGCCCCAAAAGAGTTGATCGGAACTATTTACAAGTAAAATTTTCCAGCTTTCGGTGGAATTTCAGATAAATGGGCGGCATTGACCAGTCACTTAGACTATTGTGAACAAGAATATTTTTTTTAATATTTATAATATGTCGCTACATTACTGGCTTAGTCTGACCTTTGGTTGAAAAAAAACCATCAAAATCTCTTAGGCGCTGTCGCCGTACGGGTTCGCGCCCCATTAGGGCCAAAAACATGTGAAATTCACAGACTTGCTATTTGTGCAGCGTTGCAGCCGTTAAAAGTCTACCTGTACATTTTTCTATTACTGTGATCAGTTAATAATCGGTTACTGATGTCATGACGTAATGATTACGTTTATCGGGGCTATCCGATCAAACTTGTTTTGGGTTGACTGATAATGAGGAAATTTAAAAATAAGTTTCTTACTAAAATTACGTGATGTAAATATAATTTGTTGGATGACAACTTGTAAGCTAAATTGGAAGTTAAGTTGTTTCCCCTATTAGGGCAGAGGAAGCATTAACCAACCGTTCGGGCACATAGGAAATCAATGGGTAATGTTTTGAATTACGTCATTAACCTTTCACATTTTATGTGGCATCGAGGCTCTGTAAAGCAACCGCCTATTTACTGGTCTCAAGGGCCTTGTTTAATTCCAGAACTATTTTCATTGTAGAGGATCGATTTACCATAAATTTATTTCTGATTTATCACTGTTTATATACGTCACAGCTCGTGACTTGTCTTACCCTAGGGTTTAAGAGGACTTTTAAACGACCTAATTGCGATTTCAATCGGTATTTGCCGTGTTGTATATGACCTTAATAAGACGGAAAATAGCGATTGGCTTTGCACGGTTTCGGTTTTTTCGGGTTATATAAGACCTATATAACACAAAAAAGCGAAATGCAATGCAATTTTTCGGTATTTTCCGTTTTATAGTGATAATATATTGCACGGAGAATAGAGATTAGCTTTGCAAGCATTCGGAATTTTCCGTGTTTAATCGGTCCCTTTATACATATTGGCTTTGCAAGTACTAGAATTACTCGTTCGTAACTATATTGACCTACAAACCGATTTAATTACCAGATGGGTGAAATACGAGGAAGACGTGGAGGAGGGAGGAGAAAGATGGTCGAAACCTCACGTGGCATCACTTTCATTACATTCACTTTTCGAGCTACGCTCTACCATCCTTAATGGCGCAGTCATTTTAGACCTTGATGCATATCATATAACACAAATCATAGGTAAGTTTATGTGTGTCATGTGACTTTAACATTATCATGAATGTACTATATAATGTTTATACATTTATTTAAATTTATTGTGCCATAATTAAATTATATGGTAAGAATAATTTAGCTTTCAAGTTTAACAAATCATGGGTAAGCAAATGATCAAATTGATTCGAATGTTGTTTATCTGTCATTGCTGATAGATTCTTGATTTTTCGACACTTTATATTGCAGATAAATTGATTTTTTTTTGCCAATTGACATTGCAGATTAGTTATTAATTTTTTTACACTTTACATTGCAGATTAATTATTGATTTTTGCCACTTGACATTGCGAATAAATTATTGATTTTTTTGCCGGTTGACATTGCAGATAATTATTGATTTTTTGCCACTTGATTTGCAGAAAAATATTTTATAATTAAACTACATATCTTACCATTTTTTGCAAAAGTGATATTGATTTTTCTCACATTGTTTTATATTTTACCGGGTATTATAATTTTGTAGACACAATGTTTGTTGTTTTTTCTTTCGCTAAATGGCATATGTATATAGGCAAAAAGAAATTGGTTTAATTTTAACCACATATATTTGTACAATTCTTGTTGCCATGATTTAACCGATGACACTGTATATTTGCAGACATAGTATTAGATACGTTAGTAGCAGCCAAAACATTGGCGGAGGATAAAAAAGACGAGGTTAGAAAAGTTTTAAAGGCACCTCACGTGTTTGCCCACGAAAAACGGAAACGGAATCTCATGCCTGGAAGTGAAAGTGAACGAGCGTTAAAAAAGAATTTTTCAAAAGGTAAAATCTCGTTTTTGACTTTTTTTTGGTTGTGCTTTCCCATATTTTTATGCCCCATAGGTGATGTTTATTCTCATCGTTGATATTTAAGTTTGAAGTATTAAAAATCAAAATTAAAACGATATAAATAATGTTATTAAGTATTTCAAACGATGTAACTTATTTATGTTTTGTTTTTAATGTAGTTATTTGTTTCAATTACCTCCCTTGATGGTAATATTCTAATTTCAAACCATAAAGAATGTCAATCACTGGGCAATATATAGGAATTGAACTATCCATTTTTTGAGAGAGGGAGCTTTTTTGGGGTGGGGTTACGGCGAGTATGTACTGTGTCTTGCATGGTTGATTAGGCACCATCGCCGTAATTGTATTGCTTTGGGGTTTATACATACATTTAAAATCAAGACAATATCAAAATATTTCAAATAATATTTGGGCAGTTCGTTACTTGATACTGATTTTTTGATCATTAAAACATAATTAATATAAGAGAAGTTTAGAAGACATGGAAGTTTAGGGGCGATGCTCTAAAAGAACAAAGATGTATTGTTGATTGTTGGTTTGTTGTTGTCGTTGTGTTTGTTTGTTGTTGATTTTTTTATTAGTTATATTGTTGGGCTTTTTGTTGTTTTTTACGGGTGGGGTATGTAAAATGCTTTCAAGTAGGCAGAAAAGCAAAAACACGTCAATTTTTACTGTTGTTTAAACAATATCTTTATTTACATAATTTTTCCGAATTTTTATATTGTAACAATTTTATGTGACTGATTGTTTTATTTTACAAATTTCAAACGAACTGTGTTGGTATTATCTTTTTCTGTGTTTTTGCTGTTTTTGAATGTTGTTGTTTTTTTAATGTTTTAATTACATATACCATGTGAATTTTTTCGATAACATAAGTGTTGTGAATTCATTAATATTTTATGTATGGATTTATAGGTAGCCGACTTAACTCTGTTAAAAGTCTTTCAACGTTGACGGGTGTTAAAAGTTTGCCACTTTTGACAACTGCAAATGGCAGTTTAAAAGAGAACTCGTCAACGGTTAAGGTAAACTGACCGTAAAAATGAACAAGATGACAAAATCAGGTTGTTTAAAACCCCTTTTCTCCATATGTACGCCTTTTTACGCTTGTGCGGACAGTGTAGATCTAGATCATCTGGCACATCCGTGCCTTCTGATAGGGATTTACACTGTTCACTTTTTGGCCAGCAATAAAATAATAAATCAAAAAGTGAAAAGTGATCAAGAATCCTGATGTTTGCCCATACCATAAAGTAGTGCATATGGAGGAAAGGGAAACATTTGCATCCACCTTAAATGTATGGAAAAACGTTGCTTTTCTTTCTTTTTTTTTCAACAAATCGAATTTTAATACTTGTGGAAATGTTTATGTTTTATATTAAATAAATGACTGCGTTAACTAAAAAATTCACGTTTATTAATGAGATTAAATAAATTGACCTGCTTTAGTTATCAGTCAGCTAAATTGGAAGTTGTTTCCCCTATTAGGGCAGAGGAATAATCGCGATATTTAATAAAAAAGGAATAGAATAATATTGACAAAACGGTCTTCCATAGAAAAGTGATGCAGATGTATTATCAAACAAGAGCATTAACAGTTCTGTTTAACAAAACGATCTTCCGTAGAAAAGTGGTGCAGTTGTATTTCCAAACCGGAGTATTAACAGTTCTCTCAAACATAATTCCCTTCTCAACGACCTATGTATCACTCATGTTATTCTAGGAAGTAAACTCACTGCTAATCGAAGTTTTTCGAACATGGAACATCTAAATGGAGATATCAAAGAATCGTTTTCATCGGCCAAGGTAAGGTGGCATGGACAGGGGCACCATGCATTGACAGGGGCATAGCATGGATAGGGGCAGGCATGGACAGAGGGGAGGCTTAGTGCATACACATTCTATTTCATTTATAAGTCTGTATGAATAGAATAATTCTGCACTAAGCCATCGGACTGTAGTATGGGATAGAAAGAGAATGTTTTTATGCTTGTAGCGCTAGGTACATGTGCACTTTATGTTTGTAGCGCTAGGTACATGTGCACTTTGTGTTTGTAGCGCTAGGTACATGTGCACTTTTTGTCTGTAGCGCTAGGTACATGTGCACTTTGTGTTTGTGGCGCTAGGTACATGTGCACCTTATGCTTGTAGCGCTCGATGAACTTTTATGTGAACTTACAAAGAGAGATGTTTAAGTCTGTAAACCGGCTTGAGTAATGCTATGCGCACAAAATTACACCATTTGTAGCACGTTTTTGTTACCTTTAGTGCAGTATTCTTATTTAACCTATTTTCATGAACGTTATCCGAAACTGGTGCCAGTTTGCTAAACAGCTAGTTGTCCATACCATGTAATACCTACGAGAGTTCTTCTTTTACTTCTTATAATAGTTATTTTTATATGCATGCTCTTTTTGCTTGGGTTCTTAAATAATTTTGAGTGGCATCATGCGAAATTATGATCTTCGGAATGTTGACGTCATTTCTCGAAATTACACCAAAAAGTTTTTGTTCATTGCTTATTTGGCATTTCGCTGAAAACATCGATATGCGTTTAAAATCTGTATTAATACATAACAGAAATGGAAGTCTTACTTATATATAACGTGTGATTATTCGAAAAATAAAACGAACTGAAACTGTCGAAAATAACACCGAAGATATTTTGCACGGCGCTTCTAAATGCTTATGCTTTCTATATAACACCCAGCTAAATGTATTTATTTATAGCTTCTGCTACATTTCTATGTACATCACTAAATTGTTGTAACGTGTTATTACAATATTAATGTATAATTGTGTATAAAGAAACGTGTCATCAGCAGTCCGAAACGGCGTCCCATACATTGACTACCAATTATGATGCATATGAAATCCAAATTTAGCCATCATTTTACATTTTGCTAGTTAAGTTGTACAATGTATCCGATGTGAGCATGTTGTTGCATGTCTTGGTCGCGGAATGTTGTATGTTTGAAATGAACATATGTTGTTTTCAGGGAGAAGTCTATAAACAAGTCTTGTTGACAGGGAGATGTCTATAAACAAGAGTTGTTTTCAGGGAGAAAACTATGAACAAGTGTTGATTTTTAAGAGATTAGTTTTTGGTGTTTCTGTTAACATGTTAACATGTTCCTTTTTAATGGAAAACAATCAATAATTTAAACAAAATAATTTTGTAAAAAAAGCTATCATTAAAGCAACCCTAACACCAGTACTGCCGTATAATGCGGTATGAAACCCTCCTACCGGAATCACCATAAGTCTTTACACAGTTGAAAATAATTATAATCAAAATATTTCGTGTCCCAAAATTTATGGATGAATACATACTGATTCTAAAAGTGTCCCTAAACATTAGAACACTGAAACTTACCAATGCTAAAAGTGTCCCAAAAATAGCTAGGGAAAAGTAATTTATTTATTGAAAAATAATGTTGTCCCAATATTTAAGCCAAGATTTATGGTGTTGCATAAAACTGTAATGTTCTTTGAATTCATTTAATAAAACGTTAATCTTACAGCTGAACGTAGACTTTATGAGAAAAGTGCCACCGGACTCTCAAGCGTGCAATGTCATGGTCGGTGAACTTTCGTGCATACGGAATCAAGTGGCCGCGTTCGTCCGTCTGTCTGAGGGCCGCAACATTGGTGATATAACTGAGGTGCCAATCCCTAGCCGGTTCGTGTTCATACTGCTGGGTCCTGAGGGGAGTGAAGACAAATGTATAGAGATAGGAAGATCCATTTCTACAGTGATGGTCGACGAGGTAAGTGTTGTACAAGTTTTGGCGAATAAGAAGAAGATTTCCAGTATATCCATCATCTCCATATATATGCACCTTATAGCATGGGCGAACAGTGTAGATCCAGATCTGTCGGCATAATCGTGTCGTCTGATCAGGATATACACTATTCGCTTTGAGATTCATTAGGTTATTTCTGACCGAGATGAGGGATGTGCTGGCTGACCTGGATCTTCACTGGTCGCATAAGCGTAAAAAAGTGTGAATAATATATGTAGTAAAGGGTTAATAGCTCTGGAAAGTACTGAGATCTCTCATACATTATCATTTTATTAAGTCTCTTAACTAATTAATAACTTTCTAGTATCTACTTAACTGTTACTATTTTTTTCGTCATACTGTTTGTGATTTCCGCGTCATTGGTAACGTTTTTATTTCCGCAGTTTTACCCCACCCATACCAATGTTTTTTTAAATATTATTGACAAAAATGTTTAAATATTTAAATTAAATAAATGAATGGTGGCCGAAAATGTATTTTTTATGGCGTTTAGAGAAATTAACAATTTTATTTTAAGTTGCCTAATTTGGGACATACTTTTTTCGGACATATGGAAATTCGTCATATATTTGCGTTATCATTAATTTAAGAGATTCGCGAAAATTAGCGAATATATACTGACGCGAATAAAACCAGTTATACAGTATTTAGATTTCCGCGTCATTTGTAATGCTTTTATATCCACGAGTTTATCCCACTCATTGTTCTTACCAATGATTTCAGATCTACCGAGAAGTGGCATACAAAGCCAGAAACCGGCAGGAACTTTTGACTGGTCTCGATGAATTTTTGGACCAGGTCACAGTCTTGCCACCCGGAGAATGGGACCCAAAGATCAGGATCGAGCCTCCAGCAAAAGTACCATCCCAGGTAATTGTACTTTGATTGCTTCATTACATCCTATAATTGGTTTGTCTTTGTACACGTGATGTTTTTTGTTATTTATTTTTTTTTTAATTCATAATCTCTGTCGACAAAAAAACTAAAATATAAAAAAGTGTTTCCCGAGACTTGCCCCAATAAATTTAAATTCGAGCTTGTTCAGTTCTAAACCGATTTAAATTATATTTACCTCCCTTGATGTAAATTGTATTTCCTCCCTTGATTTAAACTATATTTCCAAATTACCATCCTTGATTTAAAATATAATTACCTCCCTTGATTTAAACTGTAATTTTCTCCCTCGATTCAAACTATATTTAGCTCCATAGATCTAAACTTTTTTTGCTTCCCTTGATATAAACTATATTCACTTCCCTTCATTTAAACTATATTTACCTCCCTTGATTTAAAATATATTTACCTCCCTTGATTTAAAATATATTTACCTCCCTTGATTTAAACTAAACTTACCTCCCTTGTTTTGTAGCAACGCAGAAAGACTCAGCAGGTCATGCCAGCGGGACCGCACGTGCTAGCAACTCAGGAAGCCGAACACGAGGACCATTGTGATCCAACTCTGGTTCGGACAGGGAGGTAAGTTATGATATAGCTGCTCATTTACTGCTGGGCTGATTGTTTGAAAATTTATCCACGGATCATTTTCCTTTATATATACGCATTTTACGCATATGTGACCAGTGAAGACCCGAATCAACCTGCAGATCCGCACTAAAAGATCTTGATTTGCACTGATCGCATCTTGGTCAGTAATAGCCTTATAAATCTAAAAGTGAACAGTTTATATTGAGGCACGCCACGGGAAAAGGTACCTTCGGGCAGTTGACGTCAGTCCTTGAAACGGCATCATTAAGTTGAGCAGACGACATTAATTGTTATGCAATTCGCGGTAATTTTATTGTCAAAATTTGTAACAAAATCACTGTTTTGTTATGAGAATATAATAGAAATTTGAAAGTTCTTTCTAAATATAGTAACAGCAAAAATGACACAAAAAATGACCGAAGGTACCTTTTCCCGTGGCGTGATTATCATGATTAGATAGCAGGAATGTTCAGGCTGATCTGAATATCTACACTTTTCGCCCATGCTCTTGAGGCACGAGTATATAGGGGATAGGAAAACATAAATTGAACTTAAATATCTTTTATACTGTTTCCAGCCATCATATCGAACTGGAATTACTAATCCGAAGAACGACATATATTCAAATGCAGGGATGGATTCAGAAAGGATGCTCGAACCGCTTGAACCCCTTTTTTTGCCAGCAAAATTATATTTTCATGGAGATTTTGTGAAAAAAAAATTTGGTCAGGAACGTGATTTTGAAAAAAATTAACACAATTGTCATTAAAGACGATTGCGGTGGTTTCAGATTTCACAGCGTGGTGAATTTAACGTGTGCACCGCTGGCACAGAACACGGTCAAATTCTGCCTTTGACTGGCACCGATATAAGTGATTCATAATTATTATTTATCAAAGTAAGGATTTCCCTTGTAAACTGATTTTTTCGGGACAGAACAACCCTAAACACTACGATACACTACGATGTTATACACTACAACACACTACACTACACTACGATACTCTACAATACACTACAATACAATACATTGCACTACACTACGATGCAATACGATACGATAGAAAGCAATACAATACGATACACTAAACTACACTACACTAGACCACACTAACATACAATTCAATACAATAAGATGTGATACGATACGATACGATACGATTCAATACAATACAATTCAATGTCTATATAGATGATACGTAGAGTGAGCAACTATGTTTTTTTCACCATTTTTAGATTGTTTGGAGGATTGATCGCGGATATAAAAAGAAAAGTACCCTGGTATCTCAGCGACTTCAAAGATGCCTTGCATATACAGTGCATTGCCTCGACGATTTTCTTGTTTTTGGCCACGCTGACTCCTAACGTCACGTTTGGTGGACTTCTCGGTCAAGCCACAGATCAATATATGGTGAGTACCAGTTGACGTATCTTCCGGTTCTGGCGTGGTTAAGTTAGCAGATTGTCAGAACATCAAAATAAAACATTTTTTCCGCGGGTCTGCCCAGTCTGCTGGCAGAATGAAAATCTGTTCTTTTATACTTTCATTTTGCTGGTGTGTCCAGTCTGTACATTGTAAACATATACAATTGAAGACAAATTAGAACTTATTATGTTTGATCAAATGAGGTAGAACTTCACCATTACTCTAGATGCCTGGTGGAAATCATAACAAGCGTCCGCATTATTTCGGTACATTTCGTAGAAGTTACGGAGGCACTTCGGGATTGCTCGGCAAATTTCGGCGTTAAGTAATATACAAATAATAAAAACATGAATTGAAAATATTTGTTTTCGCACACATAACTATATATTTCAGTTTAATAAACATATTATTGTTACTATCCTTAAAGCACTGTTGATTTTATTTCTCATATTATTATAATACGATTTGCTTAAACATGATTATTTCATGCAGGGTACCATGGAATGCATTTTAGCAGCGGCCGTAACTGGTGTGTTGTTTGCCTTATTTGCTGGACAACCCTTAAACATCCTTGGTAGTACAGGACCCATGCTGGTGTTAGAAATGATCCTTTACAACTTCTGCAGGTATGTATTTCAGAAAATTATCATGTTTTAAGTGTTTGTTAATACTAAAAACAAGTTAATGTAATTTGGAAGATGTAAAAGGAACTTTGAAAGCCACCGAAAACGACAAATAAACTACTGCAGGCTCGGTTTGACTGAGCCTGTTTGTGGACATTAATGGAAAGGCATATTAATGTCCACGCCGCCTGGCACCTGGTTGACCGCAATTCAATATTTACACAGATAGTATCATGCTCTGCGGCATTCATTAGGTATAGGTTAATAAATGGGCAAGCAGTGCCACATGTCGATAATGGCCCTGTCATATGAATAATGGCCCGAGGGCTTTACTATTTATAGTAACACATGTAATAATTGTTTTTTGTGACCAGGTAGCGAATCCTGATTGAACTGTATTGATGTTCAGTCTGGTCTAGATCTATATTGCCTTTGTCCATGGAGAATACATATAGTCTATTTCAACAATTCGAGTTAAAGTCACATCCTCCATTACGTGAAGAAAAAAATGTGGTATTTTTATTTTCAAACAGGGACGGTGGATGGGATTTCCTACCACTACGTTGTTGGATCGGCCTGTGGACCACATTATTAATTCTCCTCGTAGTGGCGTTTGATTTGAGTGCCCTTGTGCGGTATATCACTCGCTTCACAGAGGAAAGTTTCGCTTGCCTTATCGCTATAATTTTTATCTACGAGGCCTTTAAGAAACAAATACACATTATTGACCACTACGGAATAAATCCACACCCGGAAATACCGATTTCACACGACTGTCACTGCATGCCTCCAAATAACACCATGGAAAGCAACATGACCGGTACGAACATGACGACACTGATGACGTCATTTGTTGCGATGACAACAGAAGGGCATCACGGTCACGATCACGGAATGGATATCATGGGAAATATGTCGTACGAAACATACATGAACGGAACAAATATAACCTGGTCTAGCTTGAGCAAAGATGAATGCCTTGAGTTTAACGGCACTCTCCACGGTGATGGATGTGACGCGCCACACTATTACCCAGACGTGTTCTTCCTGTCTTGCTTGCTTTTCCTTGGAACCTACGTCATTGCTATGGGCTTAAAGGACTTTAAAACAAGCGCTTATTTCCCAACTTTTGTAAGTTTCTTTTGATTTTGTCTGTTGTTGTTGAAATAAAGTATATATACAGTAAAATAAGTTAAGAATTGCAAGGGAAAGTGTACTCAACATGTTATTCAGAATATATAGTCTGTTTCAAAAATCCTTTTTTTTTCTTCTTCTTAAATTTCATTTTTTTCCTTAAATTAACAAAATTATAGTAATATCAGTAATAATAATAATAATAATAATAATAATAATAATTATTATTATTATAATTATTATTATTATTATTATTATTGTTACATGTTTTATTTTTTATTCTTATTATTAAACTTGGCATAGGTATTTTATTAGTAGTACAAGTATACTGCAGTGCATCAGCAACAGCAGTAGCATTAGCATAAGTATAAGTCTGGTAGTAAAAATATCACTCACTCATTTTTCTTCCGTTATGTTCTTAGGTACGACAAATTCTGAGTGACTTCGCTGTTTTAATTTCAATCCTGGTTATGGTGGCTATAGACATGCTGATTGGTGTGAAAACTCCAAAATTAGAAGTTCCAGAGAAATTCCAGGTATGAAAAGGATTTTCGCGATTTTACGCAAAAATTTAATATATTTAGAACATTACTGACAAATGTCTGTTATTTCTTTGATCATTACTACGTAAAAAATTAAAAATAGCAATCTTGAACTTTGAAGACTAGTTGTCGTTTTACGGTAGTTAGCGCATGCGCACTAAAGCGCGCGAGCATCTATAACAAACGGCAAACAAAACAAAAAATGATCGCCAAACGTATTAAAATATTGCACTATATATTAAAAATGACATTTAGCCGTTTGGCTTGTACAAATTCGTCCTTTGGTCGATGCCTATTTGGTTTTCGCTTTCGCTGTCTTCCTAATCAATTCAATATTATATTCACAAAACTTGTCAAACGTGTTTACCGGGATGAGGTTTAGTTGCGCACGCATCGCCCAGTAAATCTTGTTCCAATGTCTAAATCACCAAACAAAAATTAAAGGTCAAAGATAGGTTTCGAAGTATATCATCTAAACTAATGCATATTTTAACTTTCTTTTGTATTTATTTAACTGTACTCTACTTAGACTGAAAAACAAATCCTCAGAAATGACACCGGTTCTACGGATTAATAAAACTATACGAGTATTAATGGTGATTTTTTTCAGCCTACACGGTACCAAGACAGAGGTTGGTTTATCAACCCCATTTCACCGAAACTCCCCTGGTGGGCTCCTCTCGCGTCTGTCATTCCCGCCATGTTGGCCTTGGTCCTGATCTTCATGGACCAGCAAATCACAGCAGTCATCGTGAACCGGAAGGAGAACAAGTTACAGGTAAGCATTACACTGGCCTCGTTTGATTATTATATTTTTAATAATTTTTTCTCATTATTCTTTTAGGCGCCGTACGGAACGGGTTCGATTCCCGGTATGGATTTTTTACAATGTTCAAACCCTGGGTTCCATGGAAGATTGCTTTTATGGCAATCAAGTTACAAAGTATTGCGTTTAAGATGTGTACCGCGTAGCTAAAGTAATTCAAAAATACAACTACTTATTAATATAATAATAAAACTTCGAAATAATATATGTGCAAAACTGTCATTTTTCTCACGCGTGAAAATAATTGCCAGCAAAATTAAATGATATTGCAGTATTAATTAAAAACGTTTAAATATGAAACCTTAATCATGTCTATCTAGTCTATCTTTCACATTTATTAGGTTATTTTAAGTAATAAATATTCATAAGGTTATGACGTCATTTCTGAGGTCATTCTTTTCTATTTTTGACATTCAGAAAGGAGCAGGATACCATTTAGACATGCTTGTTGTAGCCGTGTGTATAGCTATCTGCTCTTTGCTTGGTCTTCCATGGTACGTTGCAGCAACAGTTTCTGCGCTTGCGCACATCATGTCACTCAAGAAGGAATCCGAAACGGCGGCTCCAGGAGAAAAACCGATATTCTTGGGTTGCAGGTCAGAGTTTGTTTGTATCAATAAAAGCTATATACTTTTATTGTCGAAAATATGCACAACTAGCAGCAAGTATAAAAAAAACTACGCAGACGATCGGACATGTGGTTGCGTTGGGTATTTATAACTATTGCCATTTTAGCTATTGGAGAGAACTTATATGGACAATAGAGAGTTGATGCTTCTAGAACCTGGTTTGGACACTCAGTTGCAAAAATTATTATCAGCTTAGAGCTTTCTAAGGCGGTTAATGGAGGGTTTCTAATAAAAATAATGAAAGTCTCACGTTGGGTTATTTTTCTAGAAAATGCCAACCGGTTTAAATCGATTCGTTTTAAAGCACATTGATACTTATGTTGTCTGCTGCAAAATTGTTTTAATATGTTGTTTTATAAGGTACAAATATTGTACACCAATTGATTGCTAAAATATTGTTATAACTAAAATATGTCTTTGCATTTTTGTTGACAGAGAACAACGTGTGACTGCTCTACTTGTGGCCATTCTGAGCGGTTGTGCCGTCTTGCTTACAGGCGTTTTGAAGGTAAATCCAGGTCTTGACCTTTTATGACAAACACAATTATTAATTTGCCTTGAACAATTTGTCTTCACTTTCAAATCCAATTAGTTATGAAAAACTAATGGATAATTGTATGTTTTTCCAAATAAGTAACAACGAAAATGTCAAAATATATGACAACACAGATTTTCACCTCTGGTGCCTCATTTAAGAAGAATATCCTTAATATCGAACCTGTGATAACATTTCTAGATCTGCCCAGCATTATGAGGTTGAGTTATCATTAATTTATTCATCATTCAACAAAACAGTCCGTATTCAATATTTTTCTTCATTTTCTTACAAAAGCCATTGCATTTCCGGATCTTAAATGATGTTGTCCCTACTGGGGAGCGAACCGGTACGGCGACATTAAAGTGAACGTTATCTTTACAGTTGATTCCCATGCCAGTATTATACGGTGTATTCTTGTATATGGGTGTGGCTGCTCTGAAGGGAATGCAGGTAAGCACATGCCCATTGTTTTGTTGTTACTGTTGTATTCTTGTATTTAGCGCAGGTTAATTTTTCGCGTTTTACGCACATGTTTTAGTTTGCATATTTCGCGCAGGTTAATTTTTCGCGTTTTACGCACATGTTTTAGTTTGCATATTTCGCGCAGGATAACTTTTCGCGTTTTGCGCACATGTTTTAGTTTTCATATTTCGCGCAGGATAATTTTTCGCGTTTTACGCACATGTTTTAGTTTGCATATTTCGCGCAGGTTAATTTTTCGCGTTTTACGCACATGTTTTAGTTTGCATATTTTGCGCAGGATAATTTTTCGCGTTTTACGCACATGTTTTAGTTTGCTTATTACTCGCTTTATAATTTTTATGGTATTTCGCGCTGGTTTAATTTTCCTTTATTTCGCGCTAGGCAGTTTGCAAACCTTAGCGAAATTCTGTCGGGCATCTTTAAAATTAACAAAAATGACGTCACAAAACTGACGTCTTGTGACGTCAGCTTTAAAAAACTTTCATTTTCAGTTAAGACTTTATTCGGAAATCTCTATTATTTCTTTACCTACCCTTTCAATACAGTTTGATTTTGTCGCTATTTATTAACCATGTATAATTTGGTTTTCTATGAGAATAAAACAATTGAGCGAAAATGTCGTTTGCGTCATGCGCCAAAGTTGGGTCAAACGAAACCAGACCATTCAATTGCAATATTTTCTCGTGTCTTAGTTTAATTAATTATGGGTGACATTCTTATTAATGGTCATGAAAGTTCACATTTGACCTACACAATGTCCAAAACGAATTAAGAAAAGAAGAGCCAAGGGACCAAACAATAACAATAAATTATTTTTGATTTATTTTGACAATAACTCGGTCTCAAAAGAACAAAATGTAACTGTTTAATATACACCGTTCTGGTTTGTTTAGAAGTCCTCTAACTGTATCTGGGTACTCTTCACCGTTTGCACTTAAAATATTGATTTTTATTCTCTTTTCTTCTTTAAACAGTGCTCATATTGCTGTGTGTTTTTTAAAAATTGATTTTTTTCATTCTCTTTTATTTTAATAAAACATGGCTTATATTGCAGCGTGTGTTCTGCATATTAAGGAAATTAACGTTGAATAAAGATTAAAACCGTCGAGAAAACATGAAGATAACAAAATTGTAAAACGTTTTCCTGATAAATTTTATTTATAATTTTATTAGCTTGTCACGTGACTGTCAAGTTATCAATAATGTGCTATACACACGTTTTGCTTTATTTATCTTATTATGTTTGTTTCCAGTTTATGGACAGACTGGGACTACTTTTCATGCCCGCAAAATACCAGCCTGACTTGCCGTATGTACGTCACGTGAAGATCACGAGAATCCACGTGTTTACCGCCATTCAAATCGTCTGCCTCGCTGTTCTCTGGGTCATTAAAATGGTTAAGGCGGTCTCAATCGCTTTCCCCGTCATGGTAAGTGTCTGTGTTTTGCATCTGTTTATGTCCGTCTAAAATGCTTTCGCTACAATATACTAAATGTTTGTACATTACTTTCCATTTCGGACAAGAAAATTACAAGTCAGATAGAACACATTAAAACCGGTGTTTTTTGTACTTCTAAGTTAACTTCAAAACTATTTTAAATTATGCCGTCTCATAATCAGGGCCTACTAGGCTATTTTCATATGTTTACAGTCAACCCATGTTCAAATGGTACCAGCCGTGATTGCCAGCCTTTAAAAATAGCCGTAGTTGCCAGCCATTAGAAATATGTCGTGGTTACTATAATTTATAAAGGGGAGATAATCAATAGGTATCATATATTATATTTATTGGTCTTATACCTTTATTACAGGTCGTCGGAACATGTTTTGTACGTAAGGCTATGGACAAGATTTTCACTCAGTATGAGTTATCATACCTGGACGATTTGATGCCCGGCGATGACAAGATTAAAAAGGAAGACGAGACAAAAGATTCGTATAACGAGGTACATTCTAACTTGTGCTAAAGATAACCTGTAAATACAACATTTTTGAGAGATTTAAAGAATAATTCATATAAATGTCCATGCCCCAAAACCACTAGCTCAGGGTCGGAGAGTAACTTAATTATTTATATAATTTTGAAGAAATTGACAAAATTTATATTTTTGTCTTATGTCTTTTCATAATGTATATCATTTTTGCTGTGTTTCTATAATTATTATTACAATGTACCATACAAAAATATTTCATATATTCTGAGCGTATGTATGCTGTTTATATTTTTTCTTGTTGTTCTGTGTGCTATTTCAATTATTTGAAATTCCATGGTATATTGCTAACTTGTATGATATGAACATTTGTGATGTAAGTATAGGATATAGTCTATTTAGACGTTTCTATAGAAAACAGAAGCCGAAACGACGAAGTTGCCCTTCATTTGTAGTCGTGCGCATGCGTAGTTAAAAATAAAACAATTTATTTTGTTCATTGTAAGATAGAAATAGATAGATGTTCTATTGAAATAAATCGCTGAATAATTTGAATTGTCATAGCTTCTGATTGTCTTTAAATGTTGGGCGACTTCTATTGCCAATAAATATTTGACTTGACTTGTTTTCATATTTTTTCCAGGCGGAAACAGATGACGATATTGAAAAGGATGAACGGGAGTTAATGCTCGACATTAAAATGAAACATACAATGGGTGACAAGTATGGTTACACGGCGGTTCCGAACAGTGACAGAGTCAACATATCTGAGGAAATGAAAAAGACCGGAATCTGGTTGCAAGTGAGGCGCGATTCTCAACCTGTGTTAGAGACACTGGATACCCCGGCACAACCTAAGTATGTTGGAATATTTCTTATCTGAACTTAGATGTAGTCTATCTGATTTGGAACAATAAACAGTCTTATTTGTGTCGAAGGCATTCACAACGCTATTTGAAACTTGATGTTTGGAAATAATGGCAAAAATCAATTTCTCCGTAAAAGGCCACTCCGTAACAAAGAGTAATCATCCCTGCGGCTTTTTGTGCCTGCCTTTACACACAGGTCTGACTGTGTAGGAGTCGAACTTGATGGAGACTTTACCCAATGCATGATGGATTCTGACTAGATCTAGTCTATACTTTGTGTTTTTAGAGTTTGAATTATATTTCAAACAGCCTTCAATGTCTGTGTGGGACAGTATAAGCAAACATGTCTCGTTGCTAGCTGCGAGATTCCACGAGATCTTCGATTAAACCCCGAAAATATGGCGGCGAATAGATACATTAACAATCTTGAATCGTCCAACCATGTTACAAATATGATTCTAGCAGAAAATCAAGTCAAGTCTTTATAGCTTAATAGATATGGTGATCGGGTCCTTTGACATTTAACAAACAAGACAAATATGAAAATATCCACACAAAATTCCAATTTCGACTTAAGGTTTATTTACATACCAAAAAGATCTGATCTGTCGTTAGTTGTTTCGAAACTTTTCGGATATTTCCATTTGACTAAAATAGCTTCAGTCGTAAAGCAACGTTAGAATAATTTTATCCGCTATACATCCGAGTTCCTGATCGTAGAATCTCGTTATCTTCGCACAATTTGCCATCGGAGAAGGTTTTAAACTAACGATTAGCTTTATGTTGTTTGTTGGAATCTCTGAAACGAAATTCTGTCTGGCATCTTTAAAATTAACAAAACTGACGTCACAAAACTGACGTCTTGTGACGTCAGCTTTAAAAAACTTTCATTTTCAGTTAAGACTTTATTCGGAAATCTCTATTATTTCTTTACCTACCCTTTCAATACAGTTTGATTTTGTCGCTATTTCTTTTAATGCATACTCGTTTAACTTAAACCTAATACTCTGTGTTACGTCATGCGTTTGGCACGTGCAGTAATGCCATATAAGCCATGACTTCCATTCCTTGATCTTATACTACGTTGTTATAATTTAAAATTAAACTTCTCTGGAATTTTGGCAACCTAAAACCCGAATTAACTTCAGTACAATCAAGAAGAGGTCACTTTGTCAATGTAAAATGTATTTAGTCTATCATGATTTATCAAAATTTTGTACTTAGGTTTGATTCACAGACCAAATACAAAAATCGGTAATTCTCTTTACAGATAAACGGCATGTAAAGTTCCCATATATGGAACCTGACATAAAAAATACAGATCTGCTTTCTAACTTGTATAACTTGAAGAACGAACATAAGAGACCTGCTAACAGTATAATAACACCGTTTGAAAATATCGAATTTTAAACTCACTTGCTGTAAAGCACTTCAAAATATTTATTTTCCATACGGCGTTCCATAATTTGAGAACACTTTGCTAAGAATTTTGTGTTAACGGAAAATAATTTGATTTTTTTTCAGTTATTTAACTTTGGATTGATGAAAAAGTGTATTATTCCCATTTTAATCATTTACAAAAGTCAAATTAGTCAATAATCTGCAAACGGCTTTCAGTTAATACGACGGATTTGACTTGTTTTTTTTTTTATTTTATACTTATATTTGTTATATTATAATTATACTATATTTGTTTACACATTTTTAATTTTTGTTTTTGTTTTTATTAAGACTAATCTATCATTTATATTATACAGATACTTAATTAATTGCTAAAATACCACAAAACGACCGTTTGAGGAATGTGGTTTGACCTATCCGTCGCTTGTTGCTGTATCTAAACGACGGTTACGTTTAGACATCGGGCACCAGCGGAATGTTCGACGCCATGTTTGTTAAAAATGAACTTAAGCCCGTTACAGATATAATGTTGAGAGCTTATTGTTTTATTTCTATTTTTAATTATTCTTTAAGCAAGGAATGATATTCGTGCATAAGAACTGCCACGAATCTTGTTTGTGTTAAATAAACAGCACTGCCAGTATCGCGAAATCTAGTTATTAATCTCGGTATACATAAAACATTGAAGAAGAATGTATTATTTTTTGAATGTTGATTTAAAGAAATATTATAGAAATAAGTGGCAGTAATTATGCACGAAACAAGCCGAAAAATCTCCCAGAAAATAAAACTTGACCTTGACCTACTTTTAACACATGGACCTTATTACTATCCTGAATTAATAATAACGGGTTATATGTTTTGTATATAACATATTGTGATTAAGTGCATGTGTTCTCATGTCTTTTTTCAGCAGCCATCATAGTCTACATCATCATTATGACCGGTAACACACACACACGAGTTATTCCCCTTAGTTTTTTAACTAATTTGCTTAATTTTCTGACCCTATCCAATTAATTTTTTCACTCATGTGCTAAACTTCCCGACCCTTTGCTGTGATTTATTTTAATCATGTTTGTAGTTTAACTTGTTAATTCACATTTTATTTCAGTTAGTAATAAATAAGGTGGCATTGATAAATCTTCGTAGACCTTTCAACAAGTTAGTTACATCATTTTTTAAATAAAAAATATACAGATGAATATATATTCAGTGGTTCCTATGAGTCTTCCGCCTGTGGATGTCTATCATTTTAAGCTTCTTTACCAACCGACGGATTTAAATTTAAAATCAATAAATTTAGACCATCACTGAAAACATCAACATGTTATTTCCTTGATTATAGCTACTCAATAAATAAAAAATACCACTCTTCAACTTTTACGGCAATTAGTCCTTTTACGGTAATTAGCACATGCGCACTAAAACGCGCCGGCATCCTTAAAGCATTAAATATATTTTATGGTGAGCGGGCAAATTTCTCTTGCTTTAAATTTTCTATTTTACCTCTTTTTTTAATATATGTAAGGGTTGTTGATTTCGTAAAACGAATCTATCTAAGTTTGTAAATTCTTTATTTTGTTAACTGATTACAACACGTAGAACAGAGTACAACCCATGAAAACCCATCTTTATTGTTATGTGTATTTTTATTGCTGCGTTAAATTCACTTTTTTTGCGTTCGCATTTATAAAAAATATTTTGCAGAGAATTTTTGCACAGCCTTAACATTTGTGGCACGTCACGGGAAAATGTACCTTCTGAAAATTAATATCAATTCCTGAAATGACGTCATAAAATTTAGCGGGATACATTTAATACTTATTATGCATTTTGCGGTAAAATACAATTATGATGTCAAAATTTGTATCAGAATTTCAAATTAGTTATGAGAAAATAACAATAAATGTATGTTCTTTCCAAATATAGTAACAATTAAAATGTCCAAAATATATGACGGAAGACAGCTTTTCCCGTGGCGTGCCCCAACTTTTATTTTTGCCGTTTCTTTGGTTGCTTTATGCTAATTCCGTGCACGTTTATGTTATATATTTTTGCTAGTTAAGTATTTAATTTTTCATAACATTTCAGTTAAAATATTCCGAAATAATTTTCTGTATGTGTCTTTCGAAGTAAAATGTGTTTATATTTCACTTTCGTTAAAATTTGAAAGTTCCTCTTTGTTTGCAAATTGGAGACTTCTTGGACATTTTCCATGTATAACTACACACAAATGTACTAACATATCCACATATGCCTAATTTTCCGCCTAAATATAACATGTCACAAAATTATAAGACTTATATTTTGAATGACTTTGACACATTTAGTTTAACGCTTAGATAAAGCGCAGTGACATCAACATAGAATTTTGAGTTTGATTTAAAAGCCCCGTTTTGACTTAGTAAGTTTAAATTTATTTCCCAATAGTTATTTTTGTGTCAAAAATAACATTTGTCAAATCGAAAATAAACCTTTTTTATTCTTGCAACAAATAATATTCACTTGAACATTTGAAGAAGTGCAAATTTGTTTTTATCCACCACAAGCCAATCACGTTATAGTGATTATTCTAATAGTTATAAACACTGACATTTTGAAATAGTCTTGCAACGGCAACGATTCTGTACAAACTTTTCGTTGAAAACTTAAATATAGCTGTGTTTTGTTAACTAGGACAAAAGGGGGCTTGAAAAGTCATTTTATAGATAGTATATAGTATAATAAAAAAAGTTACTTTTATTTTTAATTACTTTAAAATCTGCGTACTTCCATTATTTTTGTGAAACAGTTTTTTTTAATATTGAAAACATATCCACGTAGTTAGAAGTTTTTTCTTCTTAAAATATAAGTATAACTGATTAATTGTACATGTTAGTAGTAAGTCACGTGATATTATGTTTTTAAAACAATTATGATTTTAGTGCATTTAGGCGAGATTTGAATGAAAGGAACAAGACAATATCAGTTTTTTTAAATAGAATTTTAATATCACTTAAGTGTCATGCGACTGTCTTGTTATCGAGAACGTACTTTATTGTTCCGAGAACTAGTCTGTAGTCTCAACCAAACGAAACTGTATATAAACAAATAGAAATTCTAGTTACCAGTTACGTAGTCAAACTTACAAATGTCTTTGTAATATTTTAATATTTTCTTTATTTTTCACTTTCAGACTAATCAATTTTAGAAAGAATGGATCAAAGGCTAACTTCACCCTTGGTGATGGAGATATACCGGAAGAAAACGAGGGGCGTGAGAGTAAAATCTGAGTACAACGTGTAAATTATAAACCCCAAGACTCTTGAATAAGGTTAACTGTGCGGAAGGGCAGGACACATTCAAGATCTGATACCTTGTGATGTTGTGTTCACTTTGGACAGAAAACTTGAAAACATGTGAACTTTGACCTTTGTCTTGTTCAGTTACGGATGGATTACACCATTATAAACAAGTCTACAATTGTATTCCCATATTAGCGAATATGCCAAAAGACTGCGCAGAAATAGATTTACGCGAAATGCGTCTTAAGTAATATTGTGGGAAAAAATAAAACCAATGTCAGGCCATTGTTATTTTTTTAATTTTCAAAATACATGTAATGATGTAAAATTTCCTAGGTTAATGACAACGAGATACATATAAATAGGAGTGTACATATGTTCGAATAGGAGGTGTTGAAATCATGTATAACCAGTAATTATTGTTAGAGAATTTCTTTGGAAACTTCAACACAAACATTATTTGGGGAATTTCACTACATTAATACTATCTTTCTTTTTGGAAGTTCAGTACAAACTTATTGTGGAACTTCAAAATAAACTTCCTTTTGGGTATTTCAATACACACGTTTTGATGAAACATAAAAGATTGCCTTGACTGGAGCATGAATAATGCGTTTTTTAATCGTTTGTAGAAGTCTCAACTCCCCACATTTCACAACCACATGTGTGGTTACTAAACTGATGTTTATAAGTGTTCGGCTATTTTTTCGACTTAAAGTTTACCGGCTGTGCAACTTGGAATATTTGGGTGACTGGGTCTTAAGGAATTTGTATAAAATAAATATAAAGAGCTTTGATATTTCCCGGAAATTTACATAGACGCAAAACATATAACATAGTTAAAATAGTCATAGTATTTTATATGAGTTCTCTTGTTCGATTGGTTGTGTTTACCTTGAAAGGAAAACACGAAACATGTTGCATGTGAAATTTGTAACATATATTAAAATCGCATGCACCTTTGCATTCATGTTTTGATTCTTCTGCATTTTAGTCATAATTACCTCTGTTTGATTTATAATATATTTATCGCTCATTTAAATTATGTTTTGATTAGCTTTAATGCATCTTTTGTTTTGAAATATTATTTATACACAAGATAAAATGTGAAAAAATGTTGTGTACATAACGTGTGGCGATAAATTATGAAGAATGAACGTTCCTGTTTTTTGGGACGATTCCGTCTTTTAATTCTGTAATTCCTTGATTTATAATATCAGTTACATATTTTACAAGTATCCAAATGCAAATGAATTGTATGACAAAGCATTTTACATAGGATACGTTACTATAATTATCTTTGAAATTATTTCCTTTTCACAGATTGCCTATTGGAAACATTTCCGCGTCACCAATCTTACTTTTTCAAAAACATTGTGTGCTTCTATCATGTTTCACCGGAGAAAACCAAACTTTCGCATCCACAGATCATTTCTTAAACATACAGAGGTTTCATCCTCCTCTTTGTTTTTGAAACACGTATGTAGTGTTTTATATGATCTTGGATGTGTATGTCGTGATATTTTTATACAACTACTCGCATTAGCGCTTGTATAACTACAAAAAAACGGATGATTTCATCACCAAGATTTTAAAAAGTTCTTCAGTATAACTGAGAGCGGAGACCAGTCTAAGATTTAAAGCAATCTGATCGGTCAAAATTGAACATATTCTCAGAACTGTCCGATGCGAAGCTTGAGATCTAAGATTGGTTCCATGCTCAATTTAATGCTGATTTTAAAGTCAAGTATTAAATTTACTGTAGTCATTTTAAAAACGACTAACGTTTCTTAACAAATTACTTATTTACATTGTATTTTTCATGTATTACTAGGCGTTGTGCTCATCTGAGATGCATCGTAGAATTGTGTACGAAATCAGATACGGAATCCGCAAAATACGAGAACAGTTCATGTCATAATTCAGTCTATGTAGCTTAAATAAGAATTTGTTGATGTATCACAATGACATTGTCGTCAGTTTGTATGCAATAATATACAGATTTATTATCAAAGAAAAAATAAAGAATAAAAAACAATGATTTAGTTTTGATTTAATTCAACGTTGGCCATGTATATCTAGGCCAGGTAAATGACAAGTAATGTCCACCCCACCCTTTATTGACTTAGTGCTTGGTGCTTCAACAAAACAAAAACAGTTTCCAAAAAGTTAAAAAAGACCTATAAATGGCCTCTCTTGTATTATCTATTGTAAACAATACATTTTTTCAAAAGGCTGGCGATCATATCTGGTATCATTAGAAAATGGGTTTAACTTATATGCTAAGTGCTAGTTCTATCCATTTACAACAAGAAAAATAGGTCATATGTCAAATAACGGCGATCTGACACATAAGAACCGCATTCTGTTACACAATAAAAAATCTTCTGGCTTCTTTTACACAGTTTAGCACTTCCATGCTTCTGTCACACATCCAAGAAATCCCAAGCTTTTATTACATGGCTAAAGAACTTCATCCTTTATTACGCAGCCATAGAACTCAGAGTTAATGTTTGTCGAAAATTGTGTTAATGCTCTATGCGTTTTACTTACTTCAACGCAGTACTATTTTTGAGGGCGATTGTTAGGTTTTCAAGCCTGTTCTCATTCTCATTTTAAGCGTATCCTTCTTCACCAGGACATTTTGTTCCATTAGAAACCAAAACATTCCAAGTTTCATACATTAAATCTGGCGTCATTTTAGTTTGCGAGATCAATCCGTACTTGACAAAGTCACAAGGATTTGGTAGTTTATCGATCCATTTAGAATTTCCTTTCAAGTTTATTAGAGTAGCACCTATTATTTCGCCAGAAATAATCCCGGTAATAAAAGCGTCTTCTATCGGAAGATATGGCAACTGTTGTGACGTATTCACAATTTTTGAAATAATATTTCCGGAAATGACGTAAGATGTTCCTGATAAATATGGCGGAAATCTGCTCAACGGAAATTCGCTTTTTGTAACCGCCCATTTTCCCGTTCTTTGTAACCGCCCATTTTCCCGTTCTCTTCACAATTGATCCATTCACCGACGAGCAGGCGTGGCCAAATAAAACTCCGTTAACGCCTACATTATAAATGTACATTTCATTTATAGGAATGCCGATGTTTATAAAAACGTCTTCATCAACTTTAACAACGTACGTAACATTGTGACCAAACAAATTGACCCATTTCAAACCGTCCAGAATTTTTCTAGTAAGATTACGGTACGATTCGTTGAAGTTCATCAATATAATATCACCATATTTATCGTTTTCCGTTTTCACAAGTTGGTTCTGTTTTTCATCTTTTTCTTTCCCGAGAAGAAACACCAGTCGTACAACTTTAGCAATCTTGTCATTGTTTACTAGCGATGTTCTGTCACGCGAGAAACTTCCATATGTTTCCCTAATCGCAACACGATTTGCAACATTAGCAGGGATTGTAGGTACCAAAATTATAATATCAGGCGAGCTTTCTTTACAAATATCCTCATTAACGGTTCAAATTTACTGTTTAGCGGACTCACAGTGTGATTCGGTAAGTTATAATAAGCTCTTTTTACCTCAATCTCTTCATTAACATACGCTCCTTTTGTATGATTGTTTATTTGTTGTGCTTTCTTTTTCTTTATTGTCCTCTTCAGACCTACCTTGTTTGCTACATGTTTCTTATTGATATCGTTCAATCTTATAACGTTTCTAGAGTCTCTTAAACTAACTTTACCACTCTGTTCAGATATCCTTCCATTTGCATGTTTGGCGTGTGCAATGATATTTGACGAATGTTTCCTGGCAGAGAAAGGCTTCCTATTATTTCTTGGCTCAACACTTTGGGGATTTAATTGCACATAATACACAGTGTTTTCAATACTGTTAAATCTTTCACGTTTATAATATGCGGCGTAACTATTGAATATGTGTTCAAAGCTCTAGCACAAACTTCAGAATTGTTTTTGTGGTTCGCCAAACAGTACATAGAAAACGTCACAAAGAGAGATACATACAGCAATAAAAGAATTATGCATATTTTCTCTGAACGCCACCGACTTCTGATCGCCATTTCAGACCACATGTTGTGTTTTAAAGGTACACGGTCACGAAGTTGTTATAGCGTTTCCAACACGGTGATATTCACTCACAATTGATCCTAAACTGTAATGGTAAGTCCAAAATTTCGGCAAAATTCGCTCTTTTCAGTCATTTATTGACGAAATATAGTGGTACGATTAATATTTATAATAACTCAGCCATTAAAGTGTTCCACCCTGAACTGTGAATAGGGTACGATTAATATTTATAATAACTCAGCCATTAAAGTGTTCCACCCTGAACTGTGAATAGGCATCATTTAGTTCACAAGCAAAATGTTCGTATAATATAGAAACCCATTTAATGGTTTGTTTTAATTATTCACCCACAATTTTTGTGTCATGTTATTTTTTATCGATTTTAAAATCAGAGAGTTTGTAGATTGCTGCCGTTTGGTTGTTGTTGTTGATGATGATGATGCTCGTGTTGTTGTTGATGCTACTGTAGAAGTTGTTGTTCACGTGATATGTCCTGTGTAGAACTTGAAAGTTATAAATTCGTTTGTTTCATTTTAAATTCCAAAAGTGTAGCCATTTATTCTATTTTCGAAGAAGTCCACGCAGTTAATAGATGACTTTCCAAATGTATACGTTGCAGTAAGTTTCACATGCGCAATGTGTCCCAATAACGCACACCAATTTAGTTCACATTTAAAACAGGATATTCAAAATGTCTAATAGATTGAATACATATTTATAACAAAAAAAAACCTTCTTTAACATCAGAATTAGTTATTATATTTTTAACATTTAAGTTGTGTATTTTAAACGTTTATTACAAGGTTATCATATTCGTTATCGTTTTAATTATAAATAGCCTTCAGCAAAGGATCGGCGTTACGTGTAATATTGTATGATTTTACTTGATTCAACACTTGTATTTTGTATTATGAAAACAGCATATTTTAAATTCATTATCAACTTTATAGTTTCGAACACGAAAACAGTCAGAAAGGACGTGGCATGATAATCCGTTCTATTTTAATACGAAAAAATTAATGGCTGCATAATACAATAATTTTCTCATAATACTTTCAAGTAAAAATAATAACAATGAAATTAAAATTAAAAAAAATGAAAATAAAATATATTTTATCACTCTAACATCTCGAGATCTATTTACCTCAAGGAAAAACGATACAATTTCTTAATTAATTTCTCTTCCATTTTTAAACCAATAACACAAAATTGTGAAAAGTGAGTTCGCCAATTTAGGAACGAATTGAAGGCCTAAAGTTATTATTATTCGCTCCAGACAATGTGTACTTCTGTGTACACTGACGTTTTTCATTTGTTGAATTAATTAATAAATAATGTACAGTCCACACTCGTTGTGTCGAAGTCGTCGGGACCGTACATTTTAATTCGAGATATCCGAAGTTCGACACATCCGAATTGGCGCCAATGCACGAATATCATACCTATATGATTCTAATGCTGACATGATTGTGAGTGCTAGTACTCGTTTATGAACATTTTAATGGATCAATTAGTTTATCAAAACAGAACAGAAAAATATGTTAACTTGATTATATTTATTACATGTTAAAAACCATCATCGTTAAGTTTCGGTGTTTGTGTAACATCGTCGTCGTCTTCACTCTGAGTGTTAAAGTCGTCTTTCGTTATTTTTTTATTACGTTAACTAATTCAAATTAATATTCGCCCAATAATCGTTAATTTGGAGCTTTTTTGTGCTTCAGTTTTGTTGGGGGATAATTTTTACGTTAGGATCATGTTTTTGCATGTGTTGTCCTAAACGGATGAACGCATAATTTATTGGTCTGGTTGTCACAATGTCATGATTATTGTAATTAAATGTTGTTGTTTGTTTTTTTTTAAACTGAAATTAATTGCATTTACGAATCCGAATATTTTACATCCGAATGCACTAAATAAGCGAATATTTTACTGAACAGGTGATAATCGTTAATTATTATAAAATAATGGTATCTTGTTTGCCGACAAGTTTTTTCTTTGAAGAAGCCGCGCGCATTGTTCGACCGCGGCAAGTTTAAAGGCAAGAAACTTACGATTACATTACGTTGGTAAGAAGCGTGATTTTATTACTTTGAATGGATTATTATTTTGTTTGTTTGTTGTTGATTTTTTGTTATTTTATTATTATTATTTTATTTTTATTTTTTTTTTTTGGGGGGGGGGGGGGTGTTGTTTTTGTTTGGGGTCTGGGGGAGGGAGAACATGTTATTTCGTTGTTTTCGTTTAAAATTCATTTTTGTGGGGTTTTTAATGTCGTGGTCTCCACGGGTTGATTGTCACTTTAGGCATTATCATTTCACATTTCTCCAGTATTTTTTTACATTTAATAACTTTGTTTTCGTGTTTTTCTTTATTTCGCGTGGATAGATCACTGATGGATCACGAAGTGGACAAAAATTATTTTTCCACGAACAATAAATGAATTCACTGTTTTTGATGCATGTATAGTTTATGTTGCTTTGATCTTGTTTAGGGTTTTTTTTCTCACGTGGTAACGATTGATTTGGTTATAGAACACTAATTAGCATTTGAGAGTGAGTGACATAAAGATCTTTTCCTTAAGCGTAAAGATTGAAACTTACTTAAATCGGGGTCAAATGCTACTTAGATAATGGATCTTAAAAGTTTGTGTTGGTTCTTTAATTTTGGTTGTTCAATATATCAATGCTGGTGTACCTCAAGGCTCAGTGCTCAGTCCACTTTTCTTTTTAGTGTACGTCAACGAGATGGTTGATGTAATATTAAGTATTTCTCGTTTATTTGAAGACGATACCTATCTGTCATGAGGGAATATTAAACCACGAATTAGCCTTGATTTTCTTAAACTTGGTTGGTAAATTTCAACCCTAATAAAACGAACGCCATGTTATTTAGAGCACAAAGAACTGTCCCTATACCTAATTTGGTTTTCAACACTTTTCCATTACGATTTGTAAATAAACATTTGGGTTTACTACAACTTTCGATTTCAACTAGATTATGACCCAGCGAGCAACCTCCGTAAACACCTGTTGCACTGCAGCACTTCACAAGACGCCGACCACACTGTATTTTACTTCCAAATTAGGTTTTGCTGTCGCTGTGGGTTCATTCCTCCTGCGGATGTCGAAACAATAACAAAAGGTGTGGCATAAAGTAAAGCAACATGAAGGCGTGCTTAACAATAAGCAACGTTCTGTCAATTATACTTTCCCGCGCTACTTCTCAACGAAAATATTAGTCACTGCGCATCGTGTTTGATGTTTTTGGTTGCAAGCCAAAATCTAACTGAAACCGAAATTTGTAGCAACTCTTACTTCTGAAAGAAAGTGCTCACATTAAAACATTGAAAAATCACATAATCTGCGTCAAAAACAAATGTATTGTTGTTGTTTTTCGTTTAGTGTTTTTTTCTTGAATGGGGGACATGTCGTTGTTTTCGGTAAAATATCATGTTTTCGTGGGTTTTTGATTTCGTGGTCTGCACAAGTTCGATCGATATTTCCAATATTATTTCAATTTCTCTAAAGTTATTTTTACATTTAATAACTTTGTTTTCGTGCATTTCTATAATTCAGTCGTAGATAGATCACTTACGAAGCGAACGAAAATTATTTTCTCACGAAAAAAAAAAAAACAACAAAAAAACTAATAATCTAAAAATATACATATATAGTCCTTTTATTCTAAGTTCTTTTTGCATCTACGAACACCGCGAACAGTGTAGATCCAGATCAACTGGCAAAATCGCAGCGTCTGAACACGATCTACACTGTTTGCTTCTTATTCAGAAATAACCTAATGAATAAAAAACGAACAGAGCTGATTATGATCATATGACACGAATGTTCCCGTTGATCTGGATTTACCCTGCTCTGCCATCGATAACAGCCTAGTTCCATTGAGTATAAGATTATAACAATAACTTTATCTGCTTTTTTTCATTTTAGGTCATTCGGACTCGTTTTGTCTCTATGGACTTTCATCTTCGTTTGCTCGTATGTGCCCGATAAATACCTGACAAATGGTCAGATTCAAATGGCGAACATTTCAAAAGATGGAGTTCTCTTAGTAAAAACTGCAAATAATGATATTCGGCATCAAAATAAGGTTATAAATGAGAACACTGTACAATCAAAGACACAGGGCAAAGAAAAAGAAGAAGCAATTCAAAAGACGGCAGGCAATCTACACGCGGAAACAAATAACAGAATTAACAACAGTGATGGTGGTTCAAATTTTCCCAGTCAACAACAACTCGAAGGACTATTATAATTTGTCCAGGGGCAAACTGAACCCAGTCTCTCAAAAAGTTATCATTACAAATGACCAGATATGTAAAGACGCATCTCCAGATTTGATTTTGCTTGTTACGACAAAGCCTTCAGATGTAGAAATTAGAAATATGGTAAGAAAAACATATGGATCGTTGTCACGTGACCGGAAGTCATCCATTAACGGTGTAAATGTAAAATTTATAGTCCGCCATGTTTTTCTTATAGGTGTATTGGATAACAATGGAAATAAAATTGACATAAATTTTCTTGAAGATGAAAACAACATTTATAAGGACTTAGTGTTAATAGACATTGTTGATGCATACGATAACCTTGTTAGCAAAGTTCTTCACGGAATTAGATGGGTGAATGAATATTGTTATGCTTTTGTGTAAATATTTGTCATAGAATGTACCTTTGTGTAAGCTTTTGTTCTTTGTACTGCATTGTCATTTTGTTTCTTAAATATTGTATGCTCTCTTTGTGATACTTTTTTCTTATGCGTGATTATGTGCTTATGGTGCTATATATGTATATATATATTTTACTAATAGTGGTTTTAAGATGTGCTGCCAGCCATATATTACGTTTGTTTAAATGCCAATACTACAACCTTTTATTCTTATTTTATTTTCTAGTAAATTATTTGTCTTAACCCTAATGTGCTCTTATTCATTGCTTACTACTCTTATGAGTGTTTTATTATATGCTATAGCTTAGATTACTTTTAACTGTAAGTCTAATAATGCTTGACAATGTCCTTCTTTTTCAGCTGTTATCGTTGATAGTTAGGGGTACTTTGTTTTAGTCGGATAATAGCTTCTATGCTAATGTTTCTTATTGTATATCAAACCGACTTTAAATAAAGTTTCTTGTATCTTGTATCTTGTATTGTTAAAATGTTCGTTACGTCACGAAGGTTGATGCTGACGTATTTTTAAACGTAGGAATACTAACGCAAAGACTTAAAGCTCACAAACCCGATAGCAATCGAAATGTCTTTGGGTACATTTATTATGTTGGTAATCATGTTGCAAGAGAAGGAAGATGGGCTGTACCCGTGGCTGATTTTCCATTCCGTGATTATCCAGCTTATGCTTCGGGCACATGTTACACATTGACTGGTAACCTAGTGCCAAAGATTGTTGAAAAAGCCCAACATTTACCTAAACTAACAATAGAGGACGCGCTTATAACTGGCATAATTGCAAACCGTATTCTCAAAGCAAAATTAGTCCATTGGTGGGATAACCCTCGTTGGAGTTATTTACCTCCGCCACAGCCATGCGCATTTATCAATAAACAAACACTTTCAATGACAAATGCGCAGACAGAACATATATACAAGCTTTGGGAGATATTGCTTGCAAATGGGACTATGTCGGATGGTACAAAATGTTGAGAAGTATGAAAAAGTATGGAGAATCACGCGGTTTACATATTAATGCCACGCGACGAAGTTGACTCAAAGTGATCGTTATAAACACAATCGTGGTTATACTATGAATTTTTTTAACTACTCGGCTGGGCATGCAGATTACAATGTCGTTTTAAAGAGTTATTGTGTAACACAATACAGTATATATGTTTTCGTTGTTACATTTCTCAGATTGTTTTATGTTATTGATCAACTAGAAGAATATGACTCACCTTTATTGTGTTAGTTTATTGTCAAGAGACTACAAATGATATAGGCTTACACCGTGAATCACTAGAAATGATACAGGATGAACCGAGAATCTCTACGAACAATACAAGCTTAGACTGAGAATCGCATACTAATGCTATACGCTTAGACCGAAAATCCCTAGAAATGATACAGGCTTAGACCGAGAGCCGACTAAAATGATACAGGCTTAGACCGAAAATCATAAGAAATAATACAGGCTTATACAGAGAATCGACAACAAATGATACAGTATTTAGACCGAGAATCGGCTATAAACGATACAGGCTTATACAGAGAATCAACTCTAAATGACAAGGCTGGGATCGAGGATCGGCAACAAATGATACAAGCTTAGAAGAGACTCACTTCAAATGATAATGGCTAGACGGAGAATCGTCTACAAATGATAGTCTTTGACCAAGAATAACTAGAAATGATAAGGTTTAGACCTAAAATCGGCTACAAATTACAAAGGCTTAAACCGAGAATCACTGCAAATGATAATGGTTAGACGGAGGTTTAGACGGAAAATCGTCTACAAATGATACAGTCTTAGACCAAGAATAACTAGAAATGATAAGGTTTAGACCTAAAATCGGCAACAAATTACAAAGGCTTAAACCGAGAATCACTACAAATGATAAGGGTTAGACCAAGAATCTACTAAAAATGATAAAGGTTTAGATCGAGAATGACTACAGGCATACAGAACACGGTCAAGAACGGTCTACGGTACGTTTCGGATCTAAAGGCATCTCATAAGAAATCGTCCGTGTCAATTTTAATTATTTATTGCATAAATACACATTCTATTTATACAAAGTATACAAGTCAGAAAAATGATTTAAAAATTCACACACAGAATAAATTATAAGACAAATATTAGAATAACTGCATTTATTTTTTGTTTCAAACTATTATTCCGGTCACAAATACTGAAACACTAAAGACCGATAATTTAAAGACATTATTATACATTCATCAAATCTCAGACAGTTCATACATAATATAAAGGCATTACACTCACGCAATTTTCTAATTGGTAATAAATGGTATCTGTTTACAATGTATGCTAGTTTCGTTTCTTCCCTCTGTCAAGAGAGGTTGTGAAAAGAACTGTGTGTCTTTGGATCAATTATTAAATGTCTTTTCAATCTTTATTGATTGTTTTCTTCAATAAATCCAATTCCAATTCCTAACACCGTATGGTCAAAATCAGAACAGTATTTTATTGAAGGGAGGTAATTATGAAATTGGATACTTTAAATGTAATTTATTTAAATAAAATGCTGATTTGACTTTTCCTACTAACGAGATGTACTATTAAAACAAAACAAGCAATTTAGAGCAATACTTCAGTAGCATGACCTTTTATTTCATGAAATGTATTTTCCAAAATCTGGGATAACTCTTGCCAAACTGTTAAAAAGTTAATGATTACAAAATAAAAATTTAAATTGAAGACTTTTGTAGACAAATGATCACTAATAAAGAGAGAAGCAATGTCTTTCTAATGAAAAATTACAAACAAAAAGTGACCAATCAGACCTTTGGGTGAGTGTATTTCAAAACGGGTCTATACAAAATCAACGGGTAGTATAGAGGGGTATCACTTCAAAATGTAATCTAACTACCCCAATGTACTCGAGACCATTAAAAAATTTCAGACCACAAATCGTAGCGTAATACATGTAGTGGCATAAAGTGTCATATAAATATGTATTTGTTTACAGAAATTGATAAGTATTTAATGAAAGAACAATTTACAAACATTAATGGTTTGAAATTTTGGAAGCGAAAATTTGAGCATATGACTTACACATTTAAGCTACACTTCATGGTAACCTTACACTTCTTATGAGTGTCGTCTCGTCAAAATACATGGATATATCATAAAAAAGATTTTGAAAACCGCCCGTTTCAGTTGAGTCTAGATCATCTAGATGGCCTGTCATTGATTTGTATCACACTGCTCTGATTGCCTTCGCGAAAACAGAGCGTTTAAATGATCGAATGATAGAGACCAGTGTCAGATTAGTCTAGATCATCTAGACGACCTGTCATTGATCAGTATCACACTGCTCTGACCGCCAAAGATTCGCGAAAACCGTGCATCTGATTGATACCAGTGTCAGTTTAGTCTAGATCATCTAGACGTCATGTGAACTTCTGCGAATTCAGAGCGTCTAATTGATTGAGACCAGTGTCAGTTTAGTCAAGATCATCTAGACGTAATGTCATTTATCAGTGTCACTAAGCGACTGAAAGTTTGTGACCAGAAAAAGATAACACGTTGTTTTTATATAGAAAATAATAATTAACAATGACAAGTGATTGACGTTTATTCTACTACAGTAAAACCCCATATTAAGATCACGCCGGAAGACAAATTCGACTGTTTTAAAGTTCATGTTCACAGTTTTGCATTATTGTTTACACCAAATTCAGACCCACCAACTTTAAAGACCACTTTAGTCCGGTCTCAAAGGCGGTCTTGATTGCGAGGTTTTACTGTTCTGGTTTAAGGAGTCAACAAAACTAACGTCCTCACTCTGTGATCAATACAACACGATGCTAAACTAATTATAACATGTCTTCTGTGTATCAGGTTGCCATCTGAAATGGTAAAGAAAACGAAATGGTAAAAACGAAAAGGTAAAGAAAACGAAATGGTAAAGACAACGAAATGGTAAAGATAACAACAGCTAAAACAAGACTGACGAAGCAAGAAAGTAAACATAAATCAAATATTTCTTTCCGTATGGCTGCCATAAAAAGTCTCCACGTACATTTAATCAGTGCTGCTATAAATTATTTAGCACTTTGAATTTGTGTAAACATTAAGTTGCGCTTAACCCGGAGCTAGGCGGCGTGAACGGTACTATGTACTTCCATTACTGCTTACAGGTTCAATCAAACCGAGCCTTTTAATATTGTTTGGTGACCTCCAAAGAGTTTTCTTTTCATTCTTTCATCAGCGAAAATTCGTCCCCGCGAAATGAAATGACATACAGTATTTCTTTTTCCTAGATGTTCAAAGATAACAAAAATTATGCCTTTGGTAAAACGATATTGTAAATATATTAAAAATCAATAAATTATGTAAAACATCATTAATACTGGCTGTTCTACAAAATTTAATGACAAAGACATACCAGATGTCTCCGTCTGTCAACAAAGTGTGCAAGACGTGCTGTGGAAATGGGGCGTGGTCTCAGCTGAGAGGGGCGGGGCGTGCATGCCTTCTTGATCCACCCACTCTCTAAGCAGGCTTGAGCATTAGGTCGTTTCCTGAAATACAAAATGAATTGCAAGAAAACTACAAAAAACCACTCTGTATTTGTATGTTAAAACAGTCGAATTTGCACATCAGGAATAGCTATATTTAAATAAACGCAGTCTCTTCTCATAACCAAACAGTAGAATGGAAAAAACATGTATTCCATATAATTATGACAAAAATAAAAAAAACCCCAAACATCGCCTTTTTAATTTAGGATGGGGAGGAGGTGGCGTTAAACAGGTTCTATTTGCATTTAATTCATACTTATTCTGTATGGATCTCACATAAACACATAAACAGACAGGTACACGTTGCCTTGGGGAGTTAACTCCAACCCACCATCTCGACAATTTTGCAGAACACGTAACACATAGTGAAGGATAAAGTTTGTTCTTTGATGAAATAGAAGTTGGATTTTTAGCATAAATGCTTCAAGTAGTATATTTAAAATCATGCATCTTGCATTTTGGGCGATGGAAGTCTTTTTTAGCACATTACTCCACATACGCCTTTTATTGCTGTACATCCTTGCCATTTGATCAGAAGCTGCACTGTTTGTTTCGTTTTGGTAAGATATAAACTAAAATATTGAAAAGCGAACAGCGAAGGTCCTGATCATAAGGCACGGGTGTGTCCGCAGATCTGGATCTAATCTTATCCCCATCGCCATTAAGTCGTATTTATAGAGGAAAGGGTTAGACTGATTTCAATAGCCATCACAAAGTTGTGGTATCATAAAATCGAAATAAAATGATAGCACAGCATTATCTTCTACTGAACTTCGTCGTCAACAAGCATTGAGCAAATATTTACCCCTATTGAACTGTAACCCTATGTTGTCAACAAGCATTGAGCGTATATTTACCCCTACTGAACTTAACCTATGTCGTCAACAAGCACTGAGCTTATTTTTCCCGTATTGAACTTACCCTATGTCGTCAACAAGCATTGAGTGTATATTTACCCCTATTGAACCTACCCTATGTCGTCAACAAGCATTGAGCGAATAAACTTACCCTATGTTGTCAATCAGCATTGATTGATATTTACCCTTATTGAACTTACCCTTTGTCGTCTACAAGCATTGAGCATATATTTACCCCTACTGAACTTACTTTATGACTGACGTCAACAAGCATTGAGCGTATATTTACCCTATGTCGTCAACAAGCATTGGGCGTAAATTTACCTCTATTGAACTTACCCAATGTCGTCAACAAGTATTGAGCGTATATTTTACCCTATTGAACTTACCCAATGTCGTCAACAAGCATTGAGCGTATATTTACCCCTATTTAACAGTGACCCTATGTTGTCAACAAGCATTGAGCGTATATTTACCCCTACTGAACTTACCCAATGTCGTCAACAAGCATTGAGCGTATATTTTACCCTATTGAACTTACCCTATGTCATCAACAAGCATTGAGCGTAAATTTTACCCTATTGAATTTACCCAATGTCGTCAACAAGCATTGAGCGTATATTTACCCCTATTGAACTTACCCTATGTCGTCAACAAGCATTGAGCGTATAAAATCTTTGGCATCTGTTGAGATTCCGGCAAAGAACTCATCAGGAAAACAGTAATCATTTCGTAGAATGTTGGAACAGGTTTCCTCGTCACTTTCGTCAAGGAATGGCGATACACCACTCAACATTACGTACACAACCACTCCTATACTCCTGTAAAAACATAAATAATGCCGTCAAGGAATGGCGCTACACCACTCAAAATCACGTACACAACCACTCCTATACTCCTGTAAATAACATAAATATTGTTGTCAGGGAATGGCGATACACCACTCAACATTACGTACACTACCACTCCTTTACTCCTGTAAAAACATAAATAATGTCGTCAAAGAATGTCTATACACCACTCAACATTACGTACACTACCACTCCTTTACTCCTGTAAAAACATAAATAATGTCGTCAAAGAATGTCTATACACCACTCAACATTACGTACACTACCACTTCTTTACTCCTGTAAAAACATAAATAATGTCGTCAAAGAATGGCCGCTATACACCACTCAACATTACGTACACTACCACTCCTTTACTCCTGTAAATGACATAAATACTGCAGATTTCAAATCGTACAACCTCTTAAATCGGGGGTAGGGGTTGGAGGAAGCTGTAGAACACACATTTTTTTTTACGAAATCTTGACTTTAGGTGGTAGGCTACAAGCGGATATAAGACACGTGCATTTTGTATTTTAGGCCGATCCATAAATGGCGGACTTACATTAACAGAAAATATCTTTCGAATTTTAGGCCCATCCTTAATACGGACATGCATTGGACATGCATCGACAAAAATTATCCAATCAAATTCTAGGACATTTCTTTGCAGTTTAATTATATGTCTTTGACTCTTACCAAATATCTGAGAGAAGTCCGACAGGGGTCGCTGCTACGATTTCCGGTGAGAGGAATTCTGGGTCACCACAAGCGGCGTGTATGTAGTAGTTGTTGTATATGTGGCGAGCATCTCCGAAGTCAGTTATCTTTACCACAGTTGTTCCGTTTGTTGTGTCACAAAGTAGGTTTTCCGGCTGAAAAATTTAAAATAGTATTTTAACTTGCATGATTATAGACCCTTTTCACATTGGTGCGTCGTGAAATAGGGTTTCCGATTTTTATCGTAACGTTTTCAGAACGAGGCGCGGGCTGCTGACTCGCTATGTGAATGCTATGGGTATCTGTCCATAATTGGCACAATTTCTTCAACATTTTAAGTATTTGGACCCAAAAAGTTTGTCAATGTGCAAAAGCTGATTCGTGTATCCAAAAACAATACGTAAGGAATTTAAGATGATACTGAAATGAAAAATCCAAGTCTAGAAAGAGACTACCATCATGTCTACCTTTGGTTTCAAGGGCAAATAGTTGTTTGCTTCATCTTCTTAAAATCCGACATGAATACTCACTGCCAGCCCAGTTAAGGTGAAGAAATATTGTCTTTTTCTGTGTCTCTAAATTCATAAATGTTTTGTTGTTTGTTGTTTTATTGAGTTGCAATGTAACTGTACATTATATGATGAAAAATATGCCTGCCTGCCTGCCCGCCCGTCCGACCGTCCGTGCGTCCGTCCGTCTGTCTGTCTGTCTACTCACCTTAATATCTAAGTGGGCGATTCTACAGTTGTGTAGGAATTGTAAAGCCTCCAGGATTTGTTTGACGAACTCTCCAGCATGCATCTCATCAAACTGACTCATAGAACAGATATGGTCAAACAGTCGACCTTGCGGCATTCTGCAAAATAGAAAATACAACAACAATTACCTCTCTTTCATTTACTGACTGTTCTAAATTTGAGCCTGCAGTGTAAGTAAATGGTATGGGATTCATTTCAGAAAACAATTAAGAAAGATTAATAGACATTGAATAATTGATAACAAGATAACACAGTTCTTTTTAAACCCTTTCATGACATAGAGAAGAAATAAATGAATCAAGAAATAAAGAAATGAGTAAACTAAACTAGGATTGAGGAAATGTGGTCTGAGGGAAAATTGTATGCATATTATGTCATTCAAAATAAACAGATCGCCACAAAGCCATGAAGGTCGGGCATCAGCACCGCAAGAGACAGACACATTACATACCATCTGTATCCTGCCCCCTCAGAGGATAGTTTGACTTTATACAGTCACCCCCAAAAAATGACATTCTTCATGGTTTGAAATTAGCATTTTACCATCAAGGGAGGTAATTAAAACTGGTAACTACGCTGGTGTAGACAAACAAGTCATGCTTCAAATTCTACTGTCTATGTATTAAATAGAAGTTGTCATTCGTTAATAATAGGGAGCCATTCATTGTTTTTATAAAATAAATCAGTTTATACCAAGTTCAAAACTTTCATTAAAAAGCAGGGAAAAACACATTACATTTTACAGTCATTTTATATAAGTATCATCCCTTGTTTGGATAGCTGCTCAATGGAATATTGAAACTGTCACTTAAACCTTCGACTTCCACTTGTGACCTTAACCTTGGGTCAGCACAGTTGAAACATAGGTTTTGCACAATGTCTCAATGAGGTAAACATTTAACCAGTTTCATGAAATTCCTTCCAGAGGTTTAGAAATATGTGGTTCATCATTTGACCACCACTTGTTTCATGAATGTCCTTGCAGGGGTTATGAATTAATGGAGCGGACACAAAAAACATGGCTTTTAACACCACTGGTGCTGTTGACCTTGAGCCGGCCAGGTAAGAACACTGCACATCGTCTTGATGGGGTAAACAATTGACCAAAGGTTTCATGAAGCAAATGTAAAAGTTATAGAGCCAACATGAAATCTGTATGAACAGACATAGAAATAGAGGATATTCGTTTTTACCAGTGTAAGATAGAAATATATTTCACCGAGTGAGCTCCGGAATTCGTATTTTCATGAGTGGCGAAGCCAAATGTGATAATACACAATTCCGGAATTCACCAGTGAAATATATTTCTTTTTTACACTGGTAAAAATAAACTTCCTTTAAGTGCACAATTTTTGTGAATTTGACAGAAAAATTGCAATTGCAAAATGCTTGTTTATGACGTGACATCAGTGAAATACCACTTTTATTTCACCGAAAAATAAGGATCATTCCTTCTATGCGACAGAATACTCACAACTGCATTATGAAGATATAATTCTCTGCTGTCTCGTACAGGTCAAACGCCTGCACAAATCCTGGATGTTGAAGACTCTGTAACGTGTTGTACTCGGTTTCTATGAGTTCTTTTGATACAGTCCTCTTCTTGATACATTTTGCAGCGAACTGTTGGCCGGAACAAGTCTGTGTACACTTCTTCACTACAGCAAATCTGCCTCTGTAAAAATTCAACAAAAGTTATAAATAAACATCAATATTGATAGAATATGGGAGCATCAAGAAAAATGGTGTCTTGGAAAATCCCTTGAAATGAATCCTAAGATTGAGTAGACGACATTGCTTATTAAGTATGTCACGTTTAAAAAATAACTTTATTATTATAACATTCCCATGATGTGCTCTAAATAAACATCAATATCGATATAAGGTTTATATGTTGAAGAAACATATCTGTTTTTTTGTTTTGTTAATTGTTTTGACAATAATTACAGTTATCTGAATCATGTGCAAAAAAGGTAGGTTATAGGCCAATAACTAGGGTTTTTATCAATAACTTTGAAAACCCAAGTCATCATCAATAACTATGGTTATCAGACCGATATCTATTGTTACTGGTTGGTAACCATAGATATTGGATTAATTGTGCAAACCGCCTGCCATATCTATATTAATTGGATTGGTAACCATAGAAATCAGATAAATTGTGCAAACGGCTTGCCATAGTCGGTAAACACTGACCTCACAATCTCCTCTTTCTCCGTGAAGTCATTTTCATACGTTGTCTTCCACAATGTGACATTTCCTTCCTCTTTTTCACTCAGCTCTGCAATATAATCATTTTGTGAGATAAGCGTGTTTGTGAGACTGTGAGTTTTGTGAGATGAGCGTGTTTGTGAGACGGTGAGTGTTCATACAAGGCAGTAAAAAGGGATTTAACAGTTTACCTCATGGGATTTCATTGTTATCCATGGCAAAAAGTGTAGATCCAGATCAGCTGGCACATCTGATCAGGATCAACAATGTTTACTTTTTGATTTACAAGGCTGTTTACCGTAGTAAAATTCACTTTCAACAGGTCGTAAAATGTACTGGTTTGTCAAAATTTCATCAAAATTTGCTGCTGTTCAGTCATTTATAGGTATCATACAGCATTTCAATTAACCCTCACCTTTACTGAATGGGCGAACAGTGTAGATCCAGATCAGCCGGCACATCTGATCAGGATCTGCACTGTTTGCTTTATTATTCGTAATTCTGACCAAAATGCAACCAGTGCAGTTCCTGATCAGATGGCACGGATGTGCTGGGTTGAGCATAGTTTCAGAAAACTTATCCTACCATAATGTTATATAACTTGCAAAATGGTTTAATTTTCTCCTTAATGTGAAGACCTTTATAGCGTGGGTGAGCAGTGTAGATTCAGATCAAGAGCACATCTATGCCATCTGATACACGGTATGTATCCCAATAATCAACACTCGGAAGACAATGATAGGCTCGGAGGATAAGAACGGCTAGAGATTTCGATGAAAGTGAGAAAAGCATAAGTATTTTTACTTTTATCTTTTACTAATGCCGATTTAAATCACGTTAGTGATTGCAATCGTTCTAGGCCAACATAAGCTATATAAAACTGCTATGTTTTTGCAGACAGTCCCTACATTGTGGTGAAAATCACCGAAGAAGATGGAAAATTCGACCCATCACTCAAAATTAAACAAGTTTCCATCTGTATTTAAGTAGTTGGGTGAAGAAAACATAACTATTTGATCCTTTACTGTCCCTCTGTTTATAAACAATCACAACATGGTAACACAGTTCGGTAAAAATGAATCTAAATCTTACTTTTTCTGAAGATATCAAAGCGAAATGGATAATCATTGGCTTCAGTGAAGATAATAGGTGGCTACATTAAAATTTTTATGGATAATGAGCAAACTTACCTTTTCATCATAATGCTTTTAAGTAATGTTTATTAGTTTTAAAGTCAAATTTTTTATCTTCCACGGCCAGAAGTCATTGTCCAACCCATTATCTATATTTGGTAAGTACTAATGAAGGTAATACACTTTAAATTTGCACTGTAGCAATCTTAAGTGATTTAGATGTACAATATATCATTTTATAGCATATCAGGTTTTACGCCTTTTTGAGATGACCTGACTTTGCTAGTTTTCAGCGTGTAGTTGTTAACTTTCAAAATCATTCATTGGTTCTATAAACACACCCAGTACTAGACACAAGTGATGCTTGTAATAATTAGCAAGTATTGTAATTTTGAAAGAGCAACAGCTTTGATACTTGAGAGAAAAGTGGAACTTAAAATCAAAACTTACCAAAGTTTCTAGGTCGATAAAGGGGCCATAATTCTGTCAAAAGCTAACCAGATTTATGTTACTTAAGCTGCACAGTCATCTTATTACAGTAATAGTAAGTACGTATGCCAAGGTTGACAGCAATAGCTGTGTTACTTCGGATAAAAATGGACATAAACACAAAACTAGGTCGAGCGCGGATGCAGACGTAGCTCAGGTGATGACATATGCTCATTAAAAACAATTAGAAGAGCTTATAAACCACAGAAATCTACTGAATTGAGAAAAAAAAGAAAAACAAAGAGAACTTGCAGAAGAACTGCTTGAATGGCGCCCCATTTAGATCAACATTGAACGAATAATTCTAAGAAGATAAAGCGTTATTTTGTAATTTCCAATTGTTTGTTTTCTCTAGATTTTAGATATTTTGTTCAAAACTATGTATACTAAATACCAAAAGCAATATAATTTCTGTTGAACTTTTTTGTAGGTCAATGTGAACAATGACTGGACTATAGGATCTTTTGGAAACATACCATCACATAATATCACTTAAATCGCTAAAGGGACATAAAAATAATAACCAATCGTTTATACATCGCTAAAATCTTATTTATCAATTCTTACGACATTTTGTCTATTATTATCACACATCGACACGTGGTAGTGATTACCACTGCTGGCCCGTCATCAGGTAAACACAGCTTTACAAGTAAGGGGCGAAACGGTTCTGAGGGTCCTTGTCTAAGGATGTCGATGTGTTTTTGTTACCTGTACATAGTGGTGTGGATCACGAATTGCTATAAATTCTAACAAACATTTTCTAATATACGTTTTTCTGGCAAAAGACAATTGAAAAGTCACTAAAGATATTTTATTTATTTTAATTTTTATCCATCTAGCAGAATGATGTCGATGGTTCTTCATTATATTTTTCTAATAAACATTTTATTTCATTTCTCATTTCGAATCTGTTATTTCTATTGGTTGCAAAAGAAACCACAATTTGTCAAGGAAAGAACTTATGCAAATGTTAATCCCTCCATCACAAAACATTTTGTTAGATGAGGTGTCGCTTGAATACATTGTTGACACACACACGCACGGACAAAGGCGAATATAAAACGTCATTTCACAGTTGAGAAATGATAAAAAACATAGTATTGATACATTTTCCTGAAGATAAAATTAAAAGCCTGGCGATTATTCAGTTTGAGCCACCTATTATCTTTAACAAATATCACTGAAGCCTGTGATTATCCATCTCGCTTTGACATCTTCAGAAAAAGTAAGATTTAGATTCATTTTTACCGAACTGTGTTACCATTTAGTGATTGTTTATTAACAGAGGGACAGTAAAAGATCAAATAGTTATGTTTTCTTCACTCGAATACCTAAATACAGATAGAAAATTGTTTAATTTTGAGCAATGGGTCGAATTTTCCATCTTTTTCGGTGATTTTCACCGAAATGTAGGGACTGTCTGCAAAAACATTGCAGTTTTATATAGCTTATGTTGGCCTAGAACGATTGCAATCACTAACGTGATTTAAATCGGCGTTAGTAAAAGGTAAAAGTAAAAATACTTACGCTTTTCGCACTCTCATCCAAATCTCTAGCCGTTCTTATCCTCCGAGCCTATCATTGTCTTCCGAGTGTTGATTATTGGGATACATACCGTGTGATAAGGATCTACACATATCGCTTTTTGATTAAATAGGTTATTTCTAACCAGGAAGTGAATAGAGCAGAACCAGATCAGATGGCATGGACATTTTGGCTGATCTGAATCACACATGCGTTCAAATGCGTATAAATGGAGTAAATGGTTAACATACCTGTCTCGGTAGGTATGGCAACATACTCCGACGGCAAACTGGGGTCACTCATACCAATCTGGTTGTTGGCGCGAATCCGGAACTGGTACATCGAACCTGGGTTCAAGTCCCCAATGACCTGTGATGTGTTCGGTACATATGGTATCCCAGCTTGCCAGTACTCAAGACCAACCTCATTAAATTCTATTGTGTAACCCTAAAAGATAAATAATGTTGCTATACATCTATTTGTTTATTTTAATTGTCTTTGTACCATTTCGGAGACATTTTTTTGTTTTGATTTAAGCTCAAAATCAAGCCCTAGCGAGTATGAAGCACATAATATATTATCATATAGGAGAAATACAACTGAGCGAATTTTGTCCGGGCGAAAATGCCTTTTGCGTCAAATGTGAGAAAATTAGGCCCCATGAAATTAAATGATACCACATATTCACATTATGAATGACTCTACGGTAATCTAGATACAAACTATAACACGGTTTAGAAATTTATTTTCTTTATTCCAAGTCATCTTTCTAAAAAAACATTAATTAAATAATTAGGTAACATATAATTAATTTTAATTAGTTTTGTTTGTAACACTTTTCAAAGCAATATTTTTATCTCTTGTCTTTTTACTTTTTTGGAACCAATTCTAAAAATTATTTTTTTAGAATTTCCCTCTAATCATTTAATTCATAAATGCATTGTACTTTGTCAATATTGTCACTTTAGAATTGTATGTTACGGAGATTTGAAGGTTAAAAATTGACAAGCTTAAACACTTTAACATTTTAACCACATAACATAACATAGTATACACTATAAACTTCTTACTATTATTATTTTATAGTTTAATCTAAAATGATTGCATAGTTGTGAAACAGTTTTGTAAATGTGTTCAGTTATTTGTACAACAATATCAGTTTTAGAGAAAATACTTCATTTAATCAGTAATATTACTTAAAAAAAAAGACTTTCAATGTAATTACAAATCTACACAGGGCTTACAAACATCAGGACATTAAGTGTAAACAACAATTTAAATCCTGTAGTCAAAAATTTAATCTTCAATAATTTTTCCCCACAAACTCCTTTATAAAACTGTATGTAACCCTTTTATAATAAAAACATTGAAACAATGAGTATTTGCTTGGTAACCAAGTCCTTAGAAATGTTCTTGACCTTGCCCTAACTTGAATTTGTCCTGCTGGAATTGTAGGTGGTTACCACCTATAACTTAAACACTACACAATGTGTGTTGCCTTGGTAACCAAGTCCATTTTTACATTGATATTACCTGAACTGGTCCTGCTGGCAATGTTAGGCAGAAACCCTAAAGTTCAAACAATGAATATTGCCTTGGTTACCAAGTCTTAAGCAAACTTTTGAACATGACCTTACCTGAAGTAGTCCTTTTGACTTGTAGGCAGAAACTCTAAAGTTAAGACAATGAGTGTTGCCTTGGTAACCAAGTCCTCAACAATGTTTTTGACCTTGAACTTACCTGAATTTGTCCTGCTGGCATAGTTGGTGGGGGTTGCCACTCTAAATGGACGGACGTTCCAACTTGTGCCTTTATCTCTGGTTTACAGGGTGGGTCAGGACGATCAAGCACAGTCAGGGTTGCCTTGGTAACCGCTCCTCCTATATCGCTATTGGCAACACAAGCATATTCTCCACTGTCCGCTGGGGTCACTTGAGATATCTGCAAAACAAGATATCCATTAGATCTCAGTCCAATGCCCACTGGTTAGACAGTGTTTTCAGTCACTATCAAGATATCTACGAAAGAAAGTTTAAACTTAAAGTTCAGTTTTTGTTGCATAGATAAAGCTAGCTGTATGTCCCGGTGGAAGTCCCTTCCTTGAGCTTTCTAAAAAATGTAAACAAAATTATGTATAATTGTAACTAATTGCACAAATCACGGATTATGGATCAGTTATTAGTCATAAAGTCACATCCATACCATATGATCTGGATCTTCTTGTCAAAAATGACAAAATGTGTAGATCCTGATCAGAGGCCATTACAGTCTTTTAATTCTGAAAGTACTGTTTGTAATGATCAAGTCCCTTCAAGCCCACCAAAAATTATCTTCTGTTTCTCAAGCATTAAAAAATAACAACAAATGCTAGAGGGAGAAAGTTTTTTTATTGTGTCAGATTTGTGTTATTTCTTTTTCTTAAGTAGATAGCAATGCTTTTTGTTCGGATTTAATCTACATTGCCTTTAATAACATAAATCATTTGAAAAGCAATTCGAAACGTGCTACAGTTTATTTTATTAAAACACTCTTTTTTCAAAATTGCACCAAGTTTATTTGAGGCTAGATCTAGTTGAGCGTAATACATGTAATGGGCCTTGATGTATGAATAAAAATTTTCAAGCAGGGGGAGGTTATAAACAAATGTGGCAGGGCTTGAGAAAGAATTATTTTGGCGTAAACTTGTTACTTATACCTGTAACGTAACTACACCATCCTCTCTGTACGATATCACAGTCCGTGGATCTTGCACTATGGGTATGTTGTTGTTGAATGTCCACGTGATATTGGGGCGTGGTCTGCCACAAATTCTACACGTGAAAACAGCCGTGTCGCCCGCTTGTACGGTCATGCTCTTTAGAGGTGCATGAATACTTGGAGACATTTCAAACATAAAGTCCTGGTTGTTTATCTGAAATTATTATAATATTGAAAGGATTTTAGGTCAGGATATTATATACTGAACAAAGAAAAAAAAATCAGATATAACACTATATAAAATTTACTCTCTTCTATTTCCAATTTTTGGACGCATGTCTTTTCTCAAGAATAATAGAGATTTTTTTCTCTAAGTTACATCCATGTTATATATCGTTACCTGTATAATTCTCAAGATAGAACATGCGTCTGAAAATTTAAATTAAAGATTGTAAGTTTAATATAGTGTTAAAAATAATAAACTTACTTTTTTTAAGTTCAAATATTTTGATTAATGATGCTTTATTTTATCCTGAATTTAAGTTGGGGTATTTGAACATATCTGGACATTTGATAAAGCGGATAGAATAGATGTTGTTATTTTTTTCACAAAGGTCAAGGTTATCTCCTCTTTCCTAAATAATGATAAGATCATTATTTTTTACATAAAAGTCTCAAACAGATTATTAATAAGATAAAACTATATCCCACAGAGTAAAGGATTATTTGATAATGAGGTAATTGTTAAATACATCCCTAACCTTATTTGACTTGGCTTCTTTGGCCAGAGGTAGTGTTTTACTCCTCGTCTCGAGACTGCTCATTCCGTTCCATTCAAACCTGTCGGCACTGGCTCCATGGGGAGGCGACTTGGTTTTATTCTTGAACAACTGCCAAGTATTCCTCCTGAAAAAACACAAATAAAAAAAATATAGTATGTTACTTAAGTGAGAAATATATAATTGAGAAAAACAAAGTATGTTACCAAATTGAGAAATACATAGTATGTTACCGAATTGAGAAATATATAGTATGTTACCGAATTGAGAAATATATAGTATGTTTATGCATTGAGAAGAACTTAGTATGTTACCTAATTGAGAAATATATAGTATGTTACCAAATTGAGAAATATATGGTATGTTACAAATTGAGAAATATATAGTGTAACCCAATTGAGAAATATAAAAATATATTACTGAATCAAAAAAATATAAAGTACATTACTGAATTGGGAAATACATAGTACATCACAGAATGCAGAAATATATAGATCTTTACCAAATTGAGAAATATATACTACATTACCAATTTGAGAAACATAAAGTATGCTATCAAAATGAGAAATATAGTTTGTAATAGAATTGAGAAATATATGGTATGTTACTGATAATCCTTTCCTCCATAGACACACCTTTATTGCGTGGGTGAACAGTGTAGATCCAGATAAGTGGGCACATTTGTGCTGTCTGATCAGGATCTGCACTGTTTGCTTTTTGATTAATCAGGTTATTTCTGACCAAAATGTGACCAGTGCAGATCCTGATCAGATGGCATGGATGTGCCGGCTGATCTGGATCTAAACTGGTCATACATGCGTAAAAATGCGTATATGTGGCAGAAAGGGATAACTAAAAAGTCAGGTGACTGACAAGTACATTTTTTATTGTTTGATTCCTTTCACATGAAAGTCACTTACTTAAATGTTGGATCGCCGTCTTTTGCCCCTACTACATACATTGGAACAATCCCTTCTGCAGCTGGTGAGTTCTGATTGGCTGGCCGATGAATCAGGAACATGTTATATTGATTGGTTCCCAGTACATGCACTGGTTCCCCTTTTTGGACAGATATTTCGTCCTCTCTTACAGCGTTGTATGTAAAGAGTACTCTCCCCATTGCTATGGTACCAGACTCAATCAGCTGTGAAATTAATAAAACAGTTAACCATTTTTTGGCAAATCTGTCTCAGTGGTTGAAACTATACTTTGTCCAATGGAATTGCAGTATTTTTCAAATTGTCCAATGGAATTGCAGTATATTTCAAACTTCCCAATGTAATTGCAGCTTTTTTCACATTGTTCAATGGAATTGCAGTATTTTTTTAAATTGTCCAATGGAATTGCAGAATTTTTTAAAATGTCAAATGAAATACAGTATTTTTTAAATTGTCAAATGGAATTACAGTATTTCTATATATCAATAATTAGACATCACTGAATAATTGACCCAGTGAGTGAATTGATTTACTAAATAATTATAATTTAATCCACTTAGTCAGTTTTATGTATATAAATCAGGAATTAGAAATTTGATCAGTCAATGGGATGTATAGAACACATACTTCTTTAGTTTCCTGAAATATTTAACCCTTTACTCCATATATATGCCTTTAATCACAAGGGGGACCAGTTTAGATCCAGATCTGCTGGCACATCGGTGCCATCTAATCTGAATCTACACTGTTCACTTTTGGTAAGAAAGAATCTAATTAATCCAAAAGCTAGAAGTGTAGATCTTGATCAGAAGACATGTATGTGCTGGCTGATCTGGATCTACACTTCTTGCACAAGGAATAACAACCACATCCCATGGTGTAAAGGCTTAAAGAAAAAATTGATTATGCTGATCTTTCGTGCATTTTCCTTCTCATCAGAAACAAAATCTTGGAATAAAACATGAAGAAAACAAACTTGAATATATTAACACTAAAGGTAATAAAGATGAGTATAGCATCACAAAGCAATAAAATTAACATGCATCGAGTAAAACAATTCTGTTGATGCCTGCGTGCAGATGCCATGATGCTTTTGGTGCCAAAACGTTCTGAGGCGTCATTGCATGCATTCTGCTAAGTGGAAAATAATGTAAGAATGATGTTAGAAACGAGAATTATATTGTTTTTAGAGTACAAGCAACCTGGCAATTACTTTGGTGTTAAACCCTAACCCTTTATGCATGGGCAACATTGTAGATCCTGATCAGATGACACAATCACATGCAGTCTGATCAGGATCTGCACTGTTCAATTTTTAGTCAGAAATTAACTAATATATTAAAAAGCGAACAGTGCAGATCCCGATCATGGCACAGATGTCCCAGCTGATCTGGATATACAATGATGGCCGATGCCATAAAGGCGTATATATGGTAAAAATGGTTAAGAATACTTTTATTCCATCACAAAAGGTCCAAGGTACATCAGGAGTAATGGTTGCATGGATGCAAAATTTTGAAAAAGGGCATAATGGTTTGGGTAAATCTTACAAAAGTTATCCAATAATTTCCAAATTTCTGGTCAAAATCATCATGGTGGTTCAAGCATACCCGCTGAACCCCGTCTGGATATGCCCATGATGGGGTTTAAAAAAAGTAGTACCATTTTTTGATTTTAGTTATAAAACAAGAGCAGAAATATTAGTGATACAATTACACTTACCAAAATGAGAAGATATTTGCTTCCATATCATAACGTTTTACTCCATATATACAGGATTTATTACATGTGTGACCAGTGTAGATCCAAATCTGCTCCATGCCATGCTGATAAAGGATCTAGACTGTTTGCTTCTTGGTCAGAAAATAATCTAATTAATCAAAAGGCCAACAATGTATATTCCAATCAACCAGAATATTTGTGGATCTACACTGTTTGCCCATAACAACCAAATCCCATTAACAATACTAAAGCCCAGCAGCAAAATGGGGCATAATTAAGAACTAAAATATCAAAGTATGATCTCTAAACACCATATTTAAACAGATACAACATCTTTAACGGCAGGTACCTATGTTAAATACTAATGTGGCTAGCCTTTTTTCTCTCTTTTGTTCATCTAGCCACATCTTTATCCCTTTCCTCCATGGTAGATGGCTGTTATCCCATGGGCAAACAATGTAGATCCAGATCTTCTGGCAGTTTTGCTTGCATATCTGTGACATCTGATCAGGATCTACACTGTTCACTTTTTGATTCATTAGATTATTATGACATTATTGTTCTGGCTCATTTTGATGAAATTAGGGGTGAATCCAGAGGATGTTTAGTGTGGGTGCAAGAAACCTCTTTTTTGGGCAGCTGTTTTCAATTTAAATGATGATTTTGGCCATAAAGTTGGAAATAGTCATCTAAGAACCTAAATCTCTCAAACAAACTCCCATGCTTGAAATCCAGCATTAACCGTGTTGAATCCAGTCTAGAGGGGGTGCACGACCCATGGCAATGATCAAGTTAGGACTGTGCTTGTAGCCTTGTACTATCTAGCCATTGAGCTATCTTTTATGGCAACATACCGTCATTGTTTGAATATAAGCCGCACTCATGTATAAGCGGCACTGCCTGCCAAACCTGATGGAACAGATGAAAATGGCTTAACGAAGTGTATAAGAAGCTTAACCTGTGTATTAGCCGCACCCCCAACTTTTTACTGCCGAATTCTGGGAAAAGAGTGCGGCTTATATTCAAACAATGACGGTAGTTTCCTGCCAGCTGATGATGCAAATCTGGCTGATTCATATGTCTAAGAACAAGGGTGGATCTATAGGGGGTTCATTGCGGGTTGCTCAAACCCCCATTTTGGGACAACAGTATTTAATTATCATGAGGAGTTTGGCTTTGTTGGAAATTATCATTTTACTACCCTAAGACTGGCCCCAGATGTACCCCCTTTCAGGAAATCTTGCATACGACCAAATTCAGTCTATAAAGGGGGCTGCACGACCCCCAGCAATGTTCCAGTTAGGAAGATGCAGATTTCACAGATTCATATAGCAAATTTCCATGTCTAAATATAAACAGCTGTATATAAACTGAATATAGGTACCACTTACCTCATCAAGACTTGTTGTTGTTTAAATTGTTTTCCGTTTTTGAAAAGATGCACATGCAGAGCATACACACCTGAAGGTGTATTTCTGACACTTTTAATTATTGTTTGTTTAAATAAACCCTCTTGTTTCAAGTGCTTAAAATCTCCCATAAATTTTCAATTCTGGCCTTGCAAAACAATTCTAAATCACCCAAGTCTCGGGAAAGTTAAAAATAATTATAACAAATATTTTGTGTCCCAAAATTTAGGGACAAAAAAAAAAACTGTTTCTGAAAGTCTCCCTAAGCACAAGGACACCGAAAAATACCAATCCTAATAATGTCCCAAAATTGAGGATGGCAAAAATTAATTAATTTCGTGAAAAATAATGATGTCTTATTATTAAAGCTGTCCCAACACTTAGGGTAATTATGGTAGTGTTGTCTTCTTAAAAAATCCTTCCTTCATCAGCTTGGCATGTCTTATGTTGATGTAGTATGTGTATCACATGCCCTTAAGTGTTAATCCTTAACCCTTTCCTGTACAGATACATCTTTATTGCTAGGGAGAACAGTTTAGATCCAGATCAGCCGGCACATCTGTGCCGTCTGATCAGGATCTAAACTGTTCGCTTTTTGATTCATTAGGTTATTTCTGACCAAAATGCGACCAGTGCAGATCCTGATCAGACGGCACGGATGTGCCGGCTGATCTGGATCTACACTAGTCGCACATGCGTAAAAATGCGTATATATCCAGGAAAGGGTTAATTCTTTCGGTACGACTTTTATCCCATTGGCTGACAGTGTAGATGTAGATGAGCTGGCACATCCTTGCCATCTGATTCAGATCTACACTGATTGATTCTTTGAATAACATAATGAACTTAAAAGCAGTGTAGATCCTAATCAGATTGCATGAATGAGCCAGCTGATCTGGATCTACAAGGTCGACCAATAAGATAACAGCTATATCCAATGGAGTAAAGGGTTAAAGGTAAAATAACAGACAAGTTAAAATTTTCAAGATTATTCCCATAAAAAATACCCATTACTGTTGCAATATTAATAATCTAGAAGCAACCAGTGTAGATCCAGATCAGATGGCACATGCAAAAACAAATGTATATATTTACACTTCAACCGCCAAAATGATGAGGAAAGTTATTTATCTAACAAATCATAATTTCTGATGGTATGCAGTGTGATGTATTCCTTTGCAGAGATTCGACTATAGTAGAACCACTCAAAATTTATATGACTGTGCAAAATGTTCTGATGATGCGGAGCACACGTTTTGCAAACAATGCTATAAAAAGCGTGTTGTCATTAACTTGGTTGTCAATGTGGCTGTTCCAAAGAAATATCCAAATGAATCTAAATTGAACAGTGCAGGTCCTGATCAGGGGACATGAATGTGCCAGCTGATCTGGATCTACACAGTTTTTCCATTGAAAAACAGCCATATCACATCAAGTCAAGGAAAAATCAACTTAGAACTAAATTTAATTTGAAGAAATACAAGAAAACACTAAACATGGTTAAGTTCAACAATTTTTATTTTGTTCAGTTTAGTTGCTATGACAACAAATACATTACAATAACACAGACTGATAAAAAGTAGGTTTTTTTAACAAAATAAGTTATAGTTTAAAGATTAATTACACAATTAACACATGTATACACACTTCTAACAACTATGGAGTTCTCTAAAAATAGTTCCAGAGAAAAGGATTGTTTACATGTCCTTGACCCTTGAATTATGACGTATTCATACGCTCAGACAACACTTTTACAAACTTTCGCACAGATTTTTTTCATCTTTTCAAATATCTTAATTTGAAGACAAACATTTTCTGATCAATTTTGATGCAAAATTGCCGTTACAAGAATTTTCTAAGACGTTTTAGAAATGTCAAGTTCATAATACAGCCTCTATATGTAAACTTTTCATCAGATTTGTTGCATAAATGCTAACAGACCATTTCAGGACTGTTTTTGCTAAATATGTGATAAAAATCTGACCCTTTCCCATGTGCAATCAGTGTACATCCAGATCATCCTCTGTGCCATCAGATTAGGATCTGCACTGGTTGCATTTTGGCCAGAATTAACCTAAGGAATCAAATAGCGGACAGTGCAGATCCTGATCAGACGGCACGGATGTGCCAGCTGATCTCGATCTACACTGTTCGCCCATGCAATAAAAGTGTGTCTGTGGAGGAAAGGGTAAAGTGGTCTTTATAGTGGGATAGTCTTAATTTGGGTGTAGAATAGTGCAAAACTGAAAAAAGGACAAAATAGGGTAAAGGGGGGGGGGGGGAGGGGTTACTTTCAGAAATATTATTTATTGATATTTTTATGCATAACCTATGAAGAAGTTATTAGTAAAACTTCTCATATGTTAGGCTAACATATTTGGATCACTAGGAATGAAAGAGTATCACAAAATTACTTATAAAAGATCACTTTAACCCTTTCCTCCATAGACACACCTTTATTTTAACGCGTTGGTGACCAGTGTAGATCCACATCAGCCAGCACATCGTGCCATCTTATCAGGATCTGCACTGGTCACATTTTGGTCAGAAATAAACTAACAAATCAAAAAGCAAACAGTTTTAATTCTGATCAGATGGCACTGATGTCTGCCCATGCAATAAAGGTGTGTCTATGAGGAAAGGGTTAAGGGTACATTTCTAGATGTAGTTACATCTTTGTCTAAAAGAAATAGAATGAATCATAAAAGTGCCTGTAGTTATCCAATCAGACTGCATAGATGTCAAGATAAAAACCAACAAAAAAATTGAAAAGAGGAGGAAGTTTAACATTTTGCAATGTTGACATCTGACAATTCACTGAAAGGAGCAGAAAGTTTGACATGCTATGCAACATAACATAGACACCTGACATACCTCCGAAAAGAGGAGAATGTTTGACAACATTAACAATGTCAAGTTGACACCTGACAATTCATTAAAGAGCAGAAAGTTTGACATGATTAGCAATGTCAAGTTGACACCTGACATACCTCTGAAAGGAGCAGAAAGTTTGACATGTTTGCAATGTCAAGTTGACACCTGACATACCTCTGAAAGGAGCAGAAAGTTTGACATGTTTGCAATGTCAAGTTGACACCTGACATACCTCTGAAAAGAGCAGAAAGTTTGACATGATTAGCAATGTCAAGTTGACACCTGACATACCTCTGAAAGGAGCAGAAAGTTTGACATGATTTGCAATGTCAAGTTGACACCTGACATACATCTGAAAGGAGCAGAAAGTTTGACATGATTTGCAATGTCAAGTTGACACCTGACATACCTCTGAAAGGAGCAGAAAGTTTGACATGATTTGCAATGTCAAGTTGACACCTGACATACCACTGAAAGAAGCAGAAAGTTTGACATGTTTGCAATGTTAAGTTGACACCTGACATACCTCTGAAAGGAGCAGAAAGTTTGACATGTTTGCAATGTCAAGCTGACACCTGACATACCTCTGAAAGGAGCAGAAAGTTTGACATGTTTGCAATGTCAAGTTGACACCTGACATACCTCTGAAAGGAGCAGAAAGTTTGACATATTTGCAATGTCAAGTTGACACCTGACATATTTCTGAAAGGAGCAGAAAATTTGACATGTTTGCAATGTGAAGTTGAAACCTGACATACCTTTGAACCGAGCAGAAAATTTGACATGTTTGCAATGTCAAGTTGACACCTGACATACCACTGAAAGGGGCAGAAAGTTTGAGATGTTTGCAATGTCAAGTAGACACCTGACATACCAATGAAAGGAGCAGAAAGTTTGACATGATTTGCAATATCAAGCTGACACCTACAAAATTGATCAGAAAGTTTGACATGATTAGCAATGTCAGGTTGACACCTGACAAAAATTTAAAGGATCAGAAAGTTTGACATGATAAGCAATGTCAGGTTCAGAAAGTTTGACACCTGACAAAACTTTGAAAGGAGCAGAAAGTTTGACATGATTATACCATTGAAAGAAGCAGTAAAGTTTACATCATTAAAAAACTGAATCTGTTCCAAATTGAATCTTTGCAAAGATGAATGATTTTGCTGAAAATGGCTATTGAAGTGAACAAAAAATGTAACTTTATGCTATTTAATTACATCATCCTTTACTTCTTAAAAGCAACAGCCTAAATTATGTAAAATGCACTACCATACTGTTATTGCAAAAACCTGTACTATTCCATATCACAAACAAACAAGCCACCTATGACTAAGAATTATTTCTGCCTTCACTTTGTTCAAAAATTGATATTTTCCATATAATAAGTATTTCTGCCTTCACTTTGTTCAAAAATTGATATTTTCCATATACTAAGAATAAACAAAAAATTAAATAAACTTTTATAGGAAAGATTTTTTTAACCCTTTACTCCATATATACTCAACAAAAAAAGAAACCTGACACTGTAACTTTGAATAAGTATGAGGTGCATATTCAAAATCTATATATTTTTGCACCATCCAAAAGAAAATAACCACTGAATCACTTGTTTCATGCACCAAAAATATCAAAATGCATAATTAAGTTCAAAACATGCACAATTTTTATTACATACCACAATTCAATTAGCTTTAAATCTGATTCCAGGAAAATACACCAAATATGAAGTGTCAGGTTTCTATTTTTGTTGAGTATATTTGGGTTTATTGGGATGTGTGACCAGTGTAGATCAAGATCAGCTAGGACATAGATCTGTGGTAGCAGAACTGGATCAACTTTGACGGCTCCTTGATACAGAAATAACCTATTGAACCTGTGCCAGTTGATGTGGATCTACACTGAATGTCCGAGAAAACAGCCGTATACCCTAGTGTAAACGGTTAAAATACAAAGTTTTAAAAACAATGTAAACAAATATAGTTCAAAGTTGTCGAAAGAATGTAACAAGTCATGTCTTTTTTTTATAATTATATCAGTGTACTACACACTACATCATAACATATTCAATTCCTGTAAGATTTAAGTTCACATTTTCTGAATAACTACAAGTTCTGAATTCTATGACAGCTTTCGTATCAGTACATGCCATTGATGATCTATGATCTAAACTTTGGCAGAGATATTTTGTTATCCTTTTCCTCCAAATAATATGCTATTATCTCATGATCAAACAGTGTAGATCCAGATCAGCCGGCAAATTCATGCCGTCTGACCAGGATCTATATTATTAGCTTTTTGATCAGAAATAACCTAATAAATCAAAAAGTGAACATTGCAGATCCTTATACAACAGTACCGATGTTCTGGCTGATCTGGATCTACACTGTTCCCTGTGCCAAAAAGGCTTTTATATGGAGGAAGGGGCAAAATAGTATTGTTATACACTGTACGTTGTAAATCAAGGATTGCACGCAAGACTGTGAAAACTCCTTCTTTACTTCGTAGTTGCGACAGTCTTACGTGAAACTCTCAATATGAAATATATAAGTCTGGTTCAAAAGCTTATAACAGGCCTGTTCATATTAAGCCTTTAATCCATGGGATACAGCTGTTGTATTATGGCCAACAGTATAGATGCAGATCGCCCAGCACTTCTTTGCTGTCTGATCAGGATCTTCACTGTTTGTTTTTTTACTAACCCTTTCCCGTACAGATACACCTTTATTGCTAGGGCGAACAGTTTAGATCCAGATCAGCCGGCACATCCGTGCCGTCTGATCAGGATCTAAACTGTTCGCTTTTTGATTTGTTAGGTTATTTCTGACCAAAATGCGACCAGTGCAGATCCTGATCAGACGACACAGATGTGCCGGGTGATCTGGATCTACACTGGTCGCACATGCGTAAAAATGCGTATCTATCCAGGATTGGGTTAATAAGGCTACTTCTGTCCAAAAAATGAACAGTGTAGATCCTGATCAGATGACATGCATTAAAACCTGTATAAATGGAGTAGAGTTAGCTAAGTATTTCCAACCCTGAATATCAGTTTTCAGGTCCAGAAATTTGATTTTCTAATATTATAGTATCAGAAAAGCCTAACATTCTAAAAAATCTTTAGATCAGGTCCTGACCTGAAAAACAGCAGGCCTTCGATTACTATTTCTTTCAATTCCTAAACACATAATAAAAAGCAGAACAAACAGCACATTTGACTAGTTTACAATTTTAATTTCTAATAAAAGTAGCAAAGGGAGATAATTATGCTTAGACAATACTTGGCATCAAGTTTTCAAAAAATGAAAACATTTTCTCATAATACCATCATCACTGATGTATAGGCCGCACTTTTTTTAACATGATTTCGTTAAAGTGGTTCAATAACGATATAAATACCATAAAATATGAAGGAGATATACCGTTATTGCACTAATGTGACAATTTTATCTTTTTCCTGAAGTTGGATTTGCAGCCAGTACATATGTAAAGTGGCATCTATAAAATTTCAATATAATTGATTATATTATAAATTTAGGCTTGTTTTAGGAGTGCGGCTAATACACAAGAGATTACAGTAATTGCAATCGTAACATGCTGACTAAGTAATGTATGCGTTTGTATCTATACACATTCGTATCTTCACACAGATGTGTAGACTTCATTCATACTAGATCCTCACGAGGAAAAACACATTTCAATAAATTAACAACGGAAAAAAAAAAGGTTAAAAATAATAATAAAAAAGTTGAATCACATTGTTTTGTATTGATACAGCAACGTTTTCATTCAAATGCTTGTTAAAAACAAACTAAAAATCAACATTCACTATGCATTGCAGCATTCCATTAGGGTATGTACATATTATTGTTAATATACATTCCGTCCAGTTAGAATTTTAACATCCATTATTTTACATGGGAATGCTCGTGTTAACTTACCGCGTTCTGTTCATTGTCCAATCGTTCTGTTCCGTTTGATTTCGACGACGATGCGTCTGATCCTTGATTTTCATGCTCTGTCTCACTTTCTAATGAATTTGCATAACTGGAGTCCAATTTAGCTCCACTTTCATTTTTTGATTTTTTAAGAGTATTTCTAAATCCATCAAAAATCGTCTTTTTGGGTTTCGCAGATTCACTACTATCTAAACTTGCACTAGAAGCTTTCTTGTTGTCTCGTTCGAATGATTTTGAACACTCTGTTGGGGAACTTGGGCACGACATGTCACGCGCTTGAGCACCGTGACCCGTATTTTCACTAGCAGTGTCTGATTTTTGATTGGATACTTCATTCAAGGGAGTGGGGACTGATTTACAGCGGAAATGTTTATGAGAATCATCCTGGTTACGTCCCTTTACACTACCCTGTTGATTAGAGTTACTGCCCTTTGAAGGCTGAGGTTGGGAATTAGTTTTGCGCAGTTGTCCATCTCTGTTATTGTTAACAAGTGTTGGCTCTGACCTAAAATGGAAGTAACATTCTGTTAAAAATACATTATAATATCGAACATTTTTTAAAAGCGAAACAATATGCAGGAAAACTAATCCATAAATACTATTGCCACAACAAGTTACAGTAAAACCCCTCATTACGGACACTCGATACTATGGGCACCTCGGTATTACGGACGATTTTTTTAAGAACAGACATGTTCTCTTCTTTTTGATTCAAACCCACAATTAAGGACAACCCGGTATTATGGACACTTTCCCTCAGTCCCTTATGTGTCCGTTATAGAGGGGTTTCACTGTACTCTTGCTTATACAAATGGTATTGTTTACCCAAGTTAACTCTTTACTCCACGGGATTAACCCTTTCCTCCATAAGTACACATTTTTAAGCATGGGTAACCAGTGTAGATCCAGATCAGCTGGCAAATCTGTGCCGTCTGATCAGGATCTGCACTGGTAGCCTTTTGGTCAGAAATAACCAAACGGATCGAAATAGAGAGGAGCACAGATTCTGATCAGATTTCATGGATGTGCTGGGTGATCTGGATATACACTGTTTGCCCATGTGATTTACCCTTTCCTGTACAGATACGCATTTTTACGCATGTGCGACCAGTGTAGATCCAGATCAGCCGGCACATCCGTGCCGTCTGATCAGGATCTGCACTGGTCGCATTTTGGTCAGAAATAACCTAATGAATCAAGAAGCGAACAGTTTAGATCCTGATCAGACGGCACGGATGTGCCGGCTGATCTGGATCTAAACTGTTCGCCCTAGCAATTAAGGTGAGTCTGTACAGGAAAGGGTTAAAGGCATAAATATGGAGTAAAGGCAGCGTTTTATCTTTAAAAAATGTTTTAATTAATGTTTATAAAAAGTTACCACCAAATTCCAATTTAATTATTTTCACTTTTAACAAATCTTATCTTTAAAACTTCCATTTTATTAAGGATTAGCAATTATAAAAACTAGAATTGTGTCCATAGGACATTGTTATCCCCATCTCCACCTTCCCCTTTTCATGACTTGTCAGAAACATGATGGATTTCCAGCATGTTTATTACAATTTAACCATTTCCTCCATAGACATACCTTTATTGCGTAGACGAACAGTGTAGATCCAGATCAGCCAGCACATCCGTGCCATCTGATCAGGTTCTGTACTGTTTGCTATGATTTATTAGGTTATTTCTGGCCAAAATGTGACCAGTGCAAATTCTGATCAGACAGCACTAATGTGCCGTCTGATCTGGATCTACACTGGTCGAACATGCTTAAGAATGCGTATTTATGGAGGAATGGGTTAGGCTTATTTTCTTGACTGACCATTATTATGTGTAGCAAAATATCTGTCAAACAAGGAATTTCTATTTAAAGTAACAGTGACCTTGCCCAGTGACCCCAAATAGATTCTAAAACAAGGTTTTAACACAAGCTTTATAAACACAAAGTATGGTGATGATAGCTAAAATAAGGGTTGACTGATTGTCCAGATAAGGGCACTCTATATTTAGTAACAGTAACCTTGCCTATGACCCCAGTGACCCTAAATACAATTCAAAACAAAGTCTCAACTTTGGCTACATACCAAGTTTGGTAATGATAGCTCAAACAAGTATAAAAGCAGTTTCCAGAGAAGGAATTTCTATTTTTAGCAAATGTGACTTTGGCCTTGACCCCATGTGGCCCAAAATACAATCCCAAGCAATGTCTCAACACAGGCTACCTGCATGCCAGGTTTGATGAGGAAAGCATCCTTCAAGTTTTTGCACATTCAAGAAATTTCTATTGTAGTAAGAATCTCATTGACTCTGTTAAACTAAAATACAATAGTGTGCAAAATCTAAACACAGGTTACATAAACACCAAGTCTGGCAAGGAAAGCTCAAACCTGTCTGGATTTTTTGTTTTTACAAAAAAATTATATAGTGACCTTAACCCTATAGACCCCAAATACAATGCCAATCAAGGTTTTAACAACAGCTACCAACAAATCAGGTTTGGTAATAGCAGTTTGCATCAGTGTCAACTTATTGTCCAGACAGGATTTCTATTTTTAGGGTACAGTGACCTTGACCCCAGTGACCCAAAGACAATCCAAAGCAAGATTTCAACACAGGCTATCTACACACCATGTTTGGTGATCATTGTTCAAATAAGTGTCAATTTCTTGTTCAGAGAAGAAATTTTATTTTATTTTTAGATACAGTGACCTTGACCCCAGTGACCCAAAAGACAATCCAAAGCAAGATTTCAACACAGGCTACGTACACATCAGTTATTGTTCATGGTTATAAGTGTCCAGTTAAGAAGTGAATGTACATAATGATGATGGATAATAGCAAATCTTTAATTAGCTAAAATTTTGTAATTTACTCGACTATTTAGTAAGAAAATTGAACAAAATAATGGTTATAGTGCTAAATATATGTCCAGATAAAGTCAATCACATAATAATGTAAATATCATTGTATAACATCATGTAAACAGCAGAATCACAGATATCACAGAATTGTAATTCAAAAAGCAAAAACAAATGAGTGAACTGCAGAAATTTCAGATTAGAAATAGGAAATTCCTTGAATTCATGAAAGACAAGTCAATAATACCTAACTTTTTTTCAGACAATCATTGATGAGCACATCAAAAGAGTGAAAGCGAAAAAGGTTTTAACCCATTCCTCCATAGGCACACCTTTATTGTGTGGGCTAACACTTTAGATCCAGATCAGCCAGCACATCCGTCCCGTCTGATCAGTATCTAAAGTGTTTGCTTTTTTATTCGTAAGGGTATTTTTGACCAAATTTTTACCAGTGCAGATCCTGATCAGATGGCATGGATGTGCCGCCTGATCTGGATCTACACTGGTCGCACATGAGTAAAAATGCCTATTTATGGAGGAAAGGGTTCAGTCATATAGCAAAGTTTTTATAGATCTACTTCAGCCTTCATAATGTTAAAGTTTATTAAACCCTATTGCTAATTAATTTTGTACTAATATATTACTATCACCTATATACCTGGTACCAGGTCCCTAAAATTTGAGCTCAAGCAATGCAGCCAGCCTTTGGAATGAATTGTTAAAGCTTAACTGATGACGAATGGGATAATTTCCAATTCCACAATGTTATGCATTTTACTTTCACACCAATTGCATGGTGTATGTTATTTTTATTTTGTTTAAAAAAAAATGTAAATCTTGATATTAGTTGGCATGGGAGAAACTTTCTGTCTTTGTTGAATTATACTTTCTATCATTTTATGTCAGTCTGGAGTCCACAATCAACTTTGCTATTTGCTACTTTCATGCAAATGGTGAACATGCCCAAAGTCCCCATGAAAATTATTTATATATTTTGCTGCCCAAAACAAGCAGATTTTTGTCCATAGGACAAGTGTGCTCCCCGTCACCATCCCCCGCTAATCATGAATGTCTAAAACAAGATGGATTTCACAGCAGTTAACTTCCTCTGGATCAACATTTACATTCAGCAATGTGGACAGGATTAAGCAGAAGGGAAACATGAAGTGATTTCTGTATTTCTATCCCAAGGACAAATATATGTTAGCATGGATAATAAAAAGCTGTAGTAGATATACTAATGGTCAATTAAAACACACACCCTTAACCCTTTCCTCCATAGACACACCTTTATTGCCTGGGCGAACAGTTTAGATCCAGATCAGCCGGCACATCCGTGCCGTCTGATCAGGATCTGCACTGTTCGCTTTTTGATTTGTTAGGTTATTTCTGACCAAAAAGCTAACAGTGCAGATCCTGATCAGACCACACAAATGTGCCAGCTGATCTGGATCTAAACTGGTCGCACATGCGTAAAAATGCGTGTATATGGAGGAAAGGGTTAATCAAGCATAGCCCCACCTTAACCCTTGACTGCATACAATTTAAATACAGGTTTTATCGCACATGCCCTAAGTGTGAATCCATATCAGCTAGCAGATCTGTGAGATCTGATCTGGATCTACACTGGTCACTTTTTGGTCAGATAAAACTTTTGCATCTATTGGTGAACAGAGTAGAACCTGATCAGATAGCACAGAATGTGCCAGTAGATCTAGATCTCACTGTTTGCCCATAGGATAACATGGGTTACACAAGATGCGAGAACAGAAAGCTGCTGATATTTTATACTGCATCCCTATTACAAGTCTATGTAGTACAGCGGTGTGTTTTCATAAACCAGAATTGAGAATGGTTATTCTTTGTCTTGCAGTGGTGAGCGAGAGCTGATTATAGACGTAACTTACATAAGTATTCGTAACATAAATCACATAAAATCATCGCTCCTCCCTAAATATGAAATAACAAACATGACATGAAACATTCTGAATGGGAATGTGGAACTCAAACATGACAAATAACATTCTGAATGGGAATGTGGAACTTGATGAAGAATGTTTCTTATGAAGGCAGAATGTTCAAAATAGGAACAACATAAAGAATAACATTTCTTCTGAATGTTGGACAGGAGAAATAACATTTTTTCTTAATGTGGAATATTGGACAGGGATATAACATTTCTTCTGAATGTAAATGTCTGACAGGAGAAAAAGACAGGGGAAATAACATTTCTCCTTAATCTGGAATTTCGGACAGAGAAATAACATTTCTTCTGAATGTTGAATGACAACAGGGAAAAATTTTGTCTGAATGTGGAATATTGGACAGGGGAATTAACATTTCGTCTCATTGTGAAATATCAGACAGGGGAAATAACATTTCTTCTGAATGTTAAATGACAACAGTGGAAATTACATTTCGTCTGAATGTGGAATATCAGACAGGGGAAATAACATTTCGTCTCATTTTGGAATATCGGACAGGGGAAATAACATTTCATCTAATAGTGGAATATTGGACAGGGAAAATAACATTTCGTCCAATAGTGGAATATTGGACAGGGAAAGTAACATTTCGTCCAATAGTGGAATATTGGACAGGGAAAATAACATTTCGTCTAATAGTTGAATATTAGACAGGGGAAATAACATTTCATCTAATAGTGGAATATTGGACAGGGGAAATAACATTTCACCTAATAGTGGAATATTGGACAGGGGAAAAAACATTTCACCTAATAGTGGAATATTGGACAGGGGAAAAAACATTTTGTCTAATAGTGGAATATTGGACAGGGGAAATAACATTTCATCCAATAGTGGAATATTGGACAGGGAAAATAACATTTCGTCTAATAGTGGAATATTGGACAGGGGAAAAAACATTTCGTCTAATAGTGGAATATTGGACAGGGGAAATAACATTTCATCTAATAGTGGAATATTGGACAGGGGAAATAACATTTCGTCTAATAGTGGAATATTGGACAGGGGAAATAACATTTCATCTAATAGTGGAATATTGGACAGGGAAAATAACATTTCGTCTAATAGTGGAATATTGGACAGGGGAAAAAACATTTCGTCTAATAGTGGAATATTGGACAGGGGAAAAACATTTCGTCTAATTGTGGAATATTGGACAGGGGAAATAACATTTTGTCTAATAGTGAAATATTGGACAGGGGAAAAAACATATCGTCTAACAGTGGAAAATTGGACATGGGAAAAACATATCGTCTAATAGTTGAATATTGGACAGGGGAAATAACATTTCGTCTAATTGTGGAATATATGTAAAAAATATCTTCTGAACTGCCTAAAAATTGTAATTTTACTTTGTTCTTCAATAAATGTTTACTCTGACTAGGCACAGCAGTTTAACCCTTTACTCCATAGGCGAACAGTGTAGAAACAGATCAGCTGGCACATCCAAGCCGTCTGATCAGGATCTGCACTATTCGCTTTTTGATACTTTAGGTTATTTCTGACAAAAATGTGACCAGTGCAGATCCTGATCAGATGGAAGGGATGTGCCGGCTGATCTGGATCTACACTGGTTGCACATGTCTAAACAAGAGGGCCATGATGGCCCTATATCGCTCACCTGATTACAAAAGTACTCTCAGCTTGTGGTTTCAGACAAGAAGATTTTTAAAGTTTTTCCTATATAAGTCTATGCAAAATGAAGTGACCCCTAGAGCGGGGCCAATTTTGACCACAGGGAAATAATTAGAACAAACTTTGTAGAGTTCCACTAGAGGGTGCTAAATGCCAAATATCTAAGCTCTAGGCCTTGTGGTTTCAGACAAGAAGTTTTTCTTAAAGTTTTTCCTATATAAGTCTAAGCAAAATGAAGTGACCCCTGAGGCGGGGCCAATTTTGACCCCAGGGAAATAATTTGAACAAACTTTGTAGAGTTCCACTAGAGGATGCTAAATGCCAAATATCTAAGCTCTAGGCCTTGTGGTTTCAGACAAGAAGATTTTTATAGTTTTTCCTATATAAGTCTATGTAAAATCAAGTGACCCCTGTGGCGGGGCCAATTTTGACCCCAGGGCTATAATTTGAACAATCTTGGTAGAGGACCACTAGGTGATGCTACACAGCAAATATCAAAGTTCTAGGCCTTACGGTTTCAGAGAAGAAGATTTTTTAAAATTTCATGTTCAAAATCTATTTTTAACATCTGTGACCTAGATAGGCAATGGACTGGAACCATTTGAACAATTTTGGTAAAGCTTCATGCAGGTAACATTCCTGCCAAGTTTCAGAGAGATTGGCCCAGGAGTTCAGGAGAAGAAGTCGTTTGAAGAAAAAGTTGACGACGCACGCACACACGGACGACGGACATCAGGCGATCACAAAAGCTCACCATGAGCACTTCGTGCTCAGGTGAGCTAAAAAATGGAGGAAAGAGTTAATATAAGGATACAAACAAAATTTTAAACAAATTTAGTGAAGAATTTTCCTACTGAGATGTAATAAATTGATAGTTCAAAAGCTTAACCCTTTCCTCCATATATGGGGCACGTCACGGGAAAGGGTACCTTTGGTCATTTTTACTGATATTTTAGTTTTTACTAAATTTAGAATGAACTTACAACTAACAAGAGCCAGTCGGAAACGACTGCAAGCTCGACTATTCGAAAAGTCAGAATTATTAAGCACATTGTAACTGGGCTTCATTTAAACTGGGGAATGATTCAGGAGTTTATGACGCCTCCAACAAACACACATGAACAAAAGTTTCTTAATCCAAGTTAGGAAATCAATAAATTACACTTAATTTATTCTTGTAGATTTTTTTAGGGTTTACACAACCCAGCCCATAAACCACTGATCCCACACCCATCAACTTACTATCCCTGCCCACCTATAGTGGTGTGGCGTGGTGTAGTACAGTATGGTATGCTGGTTGCTGGTGTTGTCATTGTTGGTGTTGTTGTTGGTGGTGGTAGTGGTGGTGTTGGTTGTTGGTGTTGTTGTTGATGTTGCTGTTGGTGGTGGTGTTGATGTTGTTGGTGGTGGTGTTGGTGTTGCTGGTGTAGTAATAGTAATAGTAATAGTATAGTACAGTACAGTACAGTACAGTACAGTACAGTAATAGTATAGTATAGTAAAGTAATAGTATAGTATAGCATAGCATAGCATAGCATAGCATAGCATAGAATAGTAATAGTATAGTAATAGTAATAGTAATAGTATAGTATAGTATAGTATAGTTTAGTATAGTATAGTAATAGTAAAGTAATAGTATAGTATAGTATAGTATAGTAATAGTATAGTAATAGTACAGTATAGTATAGTATAGTATAGTATAGTATAGTATAGTATAGTATAGTATAGTATAGTATAGTATAGTAATAGTATAGTAATAGTAATAGTATAGTAATAGTATAGTAAAAGTATAGTAATAGTATAGTTATAGTATAGTATAGTATTAGTAATAATATAGTAATATGGTATGGTATGGTATGGTATGGTATGGTATGGTATGGTATGGTATGGTATGGTATGGTATAGTATAGTATAGTATAGTATAGTATAGTATATGCCCCCACCCACCCCACAATTACTCAACACTTTCAACCAAAGTATGTTAAGTACATCTGTTGTAAACATTTTCTATAGCATTACATATGAAAAACACTAACATTGAACCTTTAACAATTATTTATAAGTCTTAATTCTAATTTCAAGTGAAAAGGGCAAAAATCAAATATAAAAAAGCAAGGATGAGTTATGGGCCTTTGAAAATAAACATGATGTAAGATAAAATAAAGGTATACAAAGTTTTAAACCTTAATTTTTAAGTCTAAAAAGGGCAGTAATTTGAAAAAAATCAAAGAGTTATGGTTCTTGGCATACATAGTCAGGGTCATGATGATGGATAAGTTTCAAAGCTATAGTACAAGAAGTATGAAAGTAACTAGCTTGCACGCAAACTTTAACCTGAAATTCTAAGTCAAAAAAGGGGCATAATTTGATTTAAAATGAAAGAAAGAGTTATGGTTCTTGGCATACATAGTCAGGGTCATGATGGTAAACAAGTGTCTTAAGTTTCAAAGCTATAGTACGAGAAGTATGAAAGTAACTATCTTGCAGGCAAACTTTAACCTGAAATTCTAAGTACAAAAAGGGCCATAATTTGATAAAAAAATTAAAGAAAGAGTTATGGTTCTTGGCACACATAGTCAGGGTCATGATGGTAAACAACTGTGTTAAGTTTCAAAGCTATAGTACAAGAAGTATTTAAGTAACTACCTTGCACGCAAACTTTAACCTGAAATTCTAAGTCAAAAAAGGGCCATAATTTAAACAAAATGGAAATTAGAGTTATGGTTCTTGGCATACAAACTTGAATTATGATGATGAACAAGTGTTGAAAGTTTCAAAGCTGTAGTAAAAGTAGTATGGAAGTTATGGGTTTGTACAGTAGCTTGCACGCAAACTTTTAACTGAAATTCTAAGTCGAAAAAGGGCCATAATTTGATTATCATGAAAGAAAGAGTTATGGATCTTGGCATAAATAGTCAGGGTCATGATGGTAAACAAGTGTCTTAAGTTTCAAAGCTATAGTAAAAGAAGTATGAAAGTAACTAGCTTGCACGCAAACTTTAACCTGAAATTCTAAGTCGAAAAAGGGCCATAAATTGTACAAAATGAAAATTAGAGTTATGGTTCTTGGCAGACAAACTTGAATTATGATGATGAAGAAGTGTTGAAAGTTTCAAAGCTGTAGTATGAGTAGTATGGAAGTTATGGGTTTGTACAGTAGCTTGCACGCAAACTTTAACCTGAAATTCTAAGTCGAAAAAGGGGCATAATTTGATAAAAATGAAAGTTAGAGTTATGGTTCTTGGCATACACACTTGGGATATGATGATTAACAAGTGTTGAATGTTTCAAAGCTGTAGTATAAGTAGTATTGAAGTTATGAGTCTGTACAGTAGCTTGCACGCAAACTTTAACCTGAAATTCTAAGTCGAAAAAGGGCCATAATTTGATCAAAATGAAAGTTAGAGTTATGGTTCTTGGCATACACACACGGGACATGATGATGAACAAGTGTGCCAAGTTTTAAAGCTGTAGTATAGGTAGTATTGAAGTTATGAGTTTGTACAGTAGCTTGCACGCAAACTTTAACCTGAAATTTTAAGTCAAAAAAGGGCCATAATTTGATCAAAATGAAAGTTAGAGTTATGGTTCTTGGCAAACACACTCGGGACATGATGATGAACAAGTGTGCCAAGTTTAAAAGCTGTAGCTATAGTAGTTTTTAAGATATAGGTAGGTTGCACGTAAACTTTAACCAAAGCGGGACGGCGACGGCGACGCCGACACTGACGCCGACGCCCAAAGTGAGTACAATAGCTCGACATATTCTTCGAATAGTCGAGCTAAAAATCAATTTCTTACTAATAAAATGTGATTTTGTTAGACATTTTGACAATAAAATGGTATTTTACTGTGAAATGCATAATAAATAATATCGTCTGCTCACATTTATGACGTCATTTCAAAGATTGACTTCAACTGTCCAAATGTACCTCTTCCTGTGACGCACCCCACACATGGGTTTTATGCGACAGGTGTAGATTCTGATCAGACAGCACATCTGTGCCATCTGATCTGGACCTAAAGTTGTCACTTCATGGTCAGAAATGACCTAAAAAATGAAAAGCAAACAGTGCATTCCGGGTCAGATGGCAACAATATGCCCGCTGATATGAATCTCCACCGTTTGCCCTTGCGGAAATAGCCATATCCGATACAGTTAAGGTTTTTTTTCTCACACGCAGATTTTTAATGCAGTTAAAAGAATAAAAAGAAATACAAAAACTTACATGTTATCTTTTG